>OZ026529.1:47705629-48305629 GCA_964019695.1 Loripinus fragilis
CAGTCCAAATAATTAGTTGGGTTGAAAATGAAAACGGTTATAATACATTAACAGATCCAGATGGGGGAATCTGGGGGGGGGGAGGTTCGCTCTAATCCCCCTCCCCCCCCCCCCCCCCCCCCCCCCCCTTCCCCGTTTTTTAAATATCCTATGAAAATGAAATAATTTGGTCTCAATGAGACCAAATTATTTCATTTTCATGGGACATTTAAGCAAAATGAGATAAAATGAGCAAAGCGAACCCCAACACCTTTATTGATATGAACCCCTTTTCCAGAAATCCTGGATCCGCCCCAGTAATACCGGAACCAATATATTATACACCGCTTGAAACATGCTTTAAATAGTCCATGGAAGAGCAGTCTGATCAGAGACAATTTTTAAATTTCTTCTTTTAGTTTGTTATATCATATTATATTCAGAATTAAAAGAACCATCTTTGACAATTTATTTCTAAATGTCAGACATTAAGAACTATAACGTACAATCTTCACATAAGGAAATACTCAAATTACTATTTTCAAGAGGCTGTTTAAATTGACAAAAGAAACAAACACTTAAATAATAAGCGATTTATAGGACGTTCGAGTTTTGAATGGAATAAAGCGGAACTGAACGGAACGGAAGTACGATGTGAATATGGAATTGACCGCTGTTTCGTATCGTTCGTTCCCGCTCCGTTCATAGGTAGCTCCGGTGGCGGTATAGCTCAGGTCGTTCACCGTTCAGCGGTAGAACAGGTGGTGACTTTGACGGCTGGCGTCACTGTAACATATGTTACAGCCTCTGATATTAGAAATTTTGCAACAAACTTGCAGATTTATGAGTCTTTTCATATACGCAAACAAATCCCAAACAATGAAACACATTCATCAACTGCAAATATTTTTTAACTATTTTTACTTTAGTTTTAATACCAAACATTTCACCTTGAAACTGAGTAGGGGTAGGGTTGTTTAATTGCTTATTCCAGAAAAAATGTTTAAGCTAGGGAAGCAAACTTTAATTTTTCTGTTAGCCAATTGCATAAGCTAGTCAGGCATGGTTAAAAACATTTTGCAAAACACACACAGAGATTGTGAATGTAAATGATGTAAGCCACACTTGCAAATTTTAATGGGTTATCTGATTTATGTAACGCATATGACACCTTAGGAAGCCACAATTTTTTTCAAATGGCTGTCATACATAGTTAAGATATCCAGTATGCAGACTATATGAATGATTTTTAAAAATAAATATTTTAATGTCTTTAATTTGTAGCCCAAACTTTCAATTTACTTTTTCTTAGTTTGATTAAGTAACGTATGTTACAGGCTCTTACAGACTAACGCCCCGGAGCACAGAGTGCAAACATCTCTTAAAAGACTCAGCTTTCAATTCTCTACATGATAGGATATGTCTGCAAAATTCCCTAGGGGGGGAGCAAACCCATTCTCAGCCATCCGTCTACTTTGTTGTCCTCTCAGCTGGCTTTTTTTTCAAAATTGACTTTTTCTAACAATTCTTTCAGGAGCACATATATCAGAGTGTCAAACATTTTGGATCCTGATCGGGGTCCAAATTGTTTGCATAGGTTATCAGTAGAGGATTAAAGTTGGGAGTTAATTAAAATTTAATGCTAAAATATTTTGCACATCTGGACCTAGCTATGAAACTATATTAATTGTGGTTCCCGTAGTGCATTTTGTAGCAGGGCGGATTTTTAATCTGTCTTTTATGGACTGCAATAGTGGGTTCAGTAGTTTTAATCTGAGTTCTGAGTACCAACAAGGAAGTTAAAGATGAGAAATAGGAAAATAATCAGAATATTTTGCTAAAATATATAAATTTGAATATACAATCAAACCTGTCTTAAAGACCACCTGTATCAAGCAATCACCTGTCTTAAAAGACCAAAATACAATTTACCAAAGTAGCCATTTTAATACAAATTGACCAAAGTCAAGCAAGCACCTGCTCAAAGCAAACAATTTTTGTTCTTCCCATGGGTGATTGCTTAAGACAGGATTGAATGTATGCATTTCACACAATAACAAAATAAGGAGGGAAACAATTTAAGAATGGGTGTCAATGTGATGATTTGGCTCAAGGCTATAAAACTTTTAAATGCTCAACTGAGCATGATGAATTTCATGCTCATAAATGTTAAAATATCAACCATTGTTGGCATTTTAGCATTTGTTACAGTTAGCATGATAATTACAAACACCTGGGAGTATTAAAGCAGGAAAATTCTATATTTTTCAGCATTTTAGTCTTTATGAGCAGTTGAAGTTTCATGCTAAGTTGAGTTGAGCATGAATTTTTTTATAGCCTTGAGGCCTGTTGTCATACTCATTAAATCTGAAATGTAATGTTAAAAAGGTTCAGACCACGTTCCCAGCTAAAATTGTTGTTTCGCATATTTTCTCGTATTATAAATATGTAAGATGTTAAAATTAGTCTATGTTTTATCATTGGTATCTGTTATGTGGGTAGATTTGCCCTTCTATTGGGTTGTGGACTGAAAAACCAGGTTGAATTTTACCAGTACCTTCAAGAATGAGATGACAACATGCTTAAAAAGTAATTTTAAAAATGCTTGTGAAATTTCTGCGTTGCTGTCATAACCAGTTGGAAATGTACAAAAATTGCACAGGTTTTGTATTTCAAACATTTTCCGCCATTGCACACCTTCAACTGAAGCATTGTTTTACCAGGTACTCGCCAATGGAGAAGTAGTAGACTGTCTTTCAAGTCTACGTAAAGACAACACTGGCTATGATTTGAAGCAGCTATTTATAGGATCAGAAGGAACTCTGGGAATGATTACTAAGGCATCAATATTGTGTCCACAGAAACCAAAAGCAGTCAGTGTAGCTTTCTTAGGTAAATATACTATTTCTTTGTACACATACCAAAAGATCCACACATTAAGCAAACTTTATGAGCATAAAATTGTGATAAGTGATCACTTCCTATGTGTGTTTTCAGAAGAACTGCCTCTTTGAAATACCACCACAATGGGCAACTTAGCGCAGACCCAAGGGTGGCGAGTTCGATCTTGGCCCGGTCCAATACTTTTGTTGAGATCGATCATGAAATAATTTCTATGGTCATTCTCCTCCTTCCACTGATTCAAGAAGGGTTGTTGTCAGTTACAAGTGAAATTATGTGCACGAAGTACTGGTTAACTGCTTAGTCAAGCTTGTCCAGGAAAAAGTGTGGTTAGGTCAACTGAACGTCTGGACATGACCAAAGCTGTTGACTGATACATAAAGAATCAAACCAAACAAAATACCCGCCACATGTGTTGTGGTTGAGAATTCCCTCTTATCATGCAGCTGACTCACATATTGTAATCCTCACCGGCGTCACTGCGTTGTGTCCTTGAGCAAGAACATTAATCCTAGCTAAGTACTGGTTCAACCCAGGAAGACCCGTCCCTTTATAATTGAAAGATTGTTGATGAGACGTTAAGAATCAAATCAAACAAACAAACATATTGTAATTATCTGATATTCTATTTATTGTAATTTTTTATCCCTTTCAAACATCCTTTTTGTTAAAAAATTGACTATTTAAGTGTAATTTCTAAATAAATGGGAGACTTATGTTTATTGAACAATGGCCACCATATGCCTTCAAAAATCTTCAGCATTCAGGATTCATGTTCAACTGATGAATCATCCAAACTTATTATGACAAGATCAAGGTTGATACTAATTGCTTTTATAAGAAGATTTGTGACAAGTTGGAGTCATTTGACACACAATCTTGAGGTGTTTTAGCTCACCTGAGTCAATGGCTCAAGGTGATCTACTTTGGTAGTTCTTACGCCAAGCTCAAGCCCCATCTCAGGCATGCATCCTGTGTAACTTTTTCTTAAAATGAAATCCCCTGAACCATTGGACGGTCCAAATTTAAAATAATTTCACAGGAATATTACCCATAATAGCTTCTATGAAAATTGTACAAATGGTTCCAAAAATGACCACCAGAGCTGAATAAATAGACAAAAAAAATCCTAAAACAGTGTCTCCTCCTAAACCACAGGTCCAAATTAGTTTTACAAAAATCATCTTCATAATGCAGTCTACTGATATTGTGCAAACAGTTAGGGAAATATTATTCAATGCAAGCTACTGAACCACTATTCAAAATAACTTCACAGAAATGTTCCACATAATTAGGTCAAGATTTATTAATTAAAAACATCTCAGGTGAGAACTCCATGTCCTTATGGCCCTCTTGTTGTGTAGAACATACCTTAATTCCAATGATATATAGAAGTTCTCAAACTTAATTCCAATGATATATAGAAGTTCTCAAACTAGATTTTAACCAAAAAAAAGAAGAAAACAAACACTAGTAAATCATTAATATGGCTGCAAATGCCAGTGAATGACCTCAGACCTACACATGAGACACAAGCGAAAAAGGTCAACTCACACAAGACCCATATACAAGAAAGAGAGCGCAGTAAGCAAAACCCACAACCTTCTCTTCATAGGTCAAAAAAAGCAACAACAAAAAATTATTAGCCATATATAAATTGTGAATATTTTCTTGTCCATCTTTTTAGCTCACCTGAGCGGAAGGCTCATGGGTGAGCTAATAGTATACCAGTCACTCCGGCGTCCGTCAGTCCGCCCACAATTTCAAACATCTTCTCCTCTGAAACCACTGGGCCAATTAAATTCAAATTTCATTTGGAGACTCCTTAGGATGCAGGAACGAAAGTTTGTTCAAATGGTCCTGGTCACATGACCAAGATGGCCGCCATGCCCATATATGGTGAAAACCCTTTAAAAAATCTTCTTCTCCAGAACCAGAAGGCCAATGACCTTTGGACTTGGTATGTAGCATTGGGGTAGTGGGGCCTACCAAGTTTGTTCAAATGATGATCCTAGGTTGACCTTGACCTACTTTACGTCAAGGTCAAATTTGCTTCCTAATTCTTTTAAATGGGAAAATTTATGAAAATTGGATTTTTTTGAAAACTGTGAAAGCCCTAGTCATTATTCTCACTTGATATGTCAAACCTAATGAGACAATGGCTATAAATGAGTTCCAAAGGTCAAGGTTGACCTTTGACCTTTCAGCTTAGGTCGCTCATATTGGAGCTAGTCCCATCAATATATTAAAACATAGTTTTCTCACAAACCATCAGTCCAATTGAACTCAAATTTCATGTGAAGACTCCTTATGATAAGTTAGCCAAAATTTATACAAAACACTTTGGTCACCTGGCCAAGATGTTTATGGTAAAAACCCTTAAAAAATCTTCTTCTCCAGAACCAGAAGGCTGATGACCTTGGGACTTGGTATGTAGCATTGGGGTAGTGGGGCCTACCAAGTTTGTTCAAATGATGATCCTAGGTAGACCTTGACCTACTTAATGTCAAGGTCAAATTTGCTTCCTAATGCATTTAAATGGAAATTTTTTTTGAAAAATTGTTTTTTTGAATACTGTTGAAGCCAAAGTCATAATTCTCACTTGATATGTTAAACCTAATGAGACAATGGCTATAAATAAGTTTCAAAGGTCAAGGCCACCACACCCATATATGGTAAAACCCCTTTAAATATCTTATTCTCTGGAATAATGGCCTTGGGACTTGGTATGTAGCATTGGGGATGCATGCCCTACCAGGTTTGCACAAATGATGAATCTAGCTTGACCTTGACCTACTTTATGGCATGGTCAAATTTGATTCTTAATGCATTTATATGGGAAAAATCTTGAAATGTTCATTTTCTAAAACTGTTTAAGCCGAAATCATAATATTTTCAAGAAATGTTTAACCTATGAGACAATGTTTTTATATAAGTACCAAATGTCAAGCTGACATGTGACCTTTTATCCAATGCCACTCATTTGGACTGTCACATACCTATCTAAACATAGGTTTCTCAGAAATCACTGGGCTGTTTGATGGAGTATTCATTAGAATTTTTTTAGGTCACTTGACCAAAATGGCTGCAACCCCATATATGGTGAAACAAAATATGTTCTATTATATGCAGTAGTTGACCTTGACCTATTTTAACATTATTAAAGAGATCAGGTGAGCGCCCCAGGACCTTCAGGTCCTCTAGTTTGGCATATGTTTTAGGTTCTCAAAAGAACTGTCTCATTGAGATGGTTCTTGTGAGTACCCACAACATTTGTTGAGAAATAAGAAAATTATTTTTCTGTTACACACTTTTAACTAAAGGCCTGTGTAGCACAAGATAGAAATTATTTTCGTACCCGTTTCATTTTGGCTGGTCATAAGAACCATCTCACTGTGATGTTTTTCCGAGGCCTACCTCATGTACTTTTCACTTGATGCCTTCTCAAAATCATATTAATTGCTGTCTTTATAGGTGTAGAAGAATTCACAACAGTTCTCAAGGTTTTCCAAGAAAGCCGTAAAAGCCTTGCAGAAATTCTCTCAGCTTTTGAGTTCATGGATGCGGATTCTATGGAAGTGATAACAAAGTCTCTTGAACTCACCAGTCCCGTAGCTGAGTTCCCGTTCTATATCCTAATAGAAACATCAGGATCTAACGGCAGCCATGATGAAGAAAAGTTGAATACATTTCTGGAAGGAATGATGGAGTCTGGTCTTGTTTCTGATGGCACTGTAGCCACTGAGATGACAAAAATACAGGTATGTGTTGATTGTCTCAGGGCTTTAGATAAAAGTACATAACTAAAATTTAATTTTCTTTAAAAATTATCAAAAAAACATATGAGCTGCGACACGTGATTTCCAACAATGGTATTTTGACAAATACAGACTCAGACGACCTGTGCAGCCTCCTTTAAAGCTTAGAAACTCCAAATGATGTTCGGTCAGTAGCTTAAGAGTGATAGAATATTCAAGCGACCAGCAAAGGCTCTGATCAGACTGCACATATGCGCTGGCTGATCTGAGGCTTCGCTGATCACACATACCATATTGTTGGGAATTTCATGTCGTGGCTCATATGTTGTGGGTACTCAAAAGAACCGTCTCAATGAGACGGGTCTTTTGATCACCCAAAACATATGTTAAAACTGATGGATTAGAAAATGTAAATTTACATTTTTATGCTGAAAATTTTTGTTTATCTAAACCTGTGATGTGTTGTTCGTTTCAGGGCTCTAGATAAAAATGTGTAATTAAAATTTAATGGTCTTATTTATCTACCAAAATATATGTTGTGGGTACTCAAAAGAATTGCCTCATTGAGATGGTTCTTTTGAACACCCAAAACATATGTTAAAACTGATGGATAAGAAAATATTTACATTTTTATGCTGAAAATTTTTGTTTATCTAAACCTGTGATGCGTTGTTTGTTTCAGGGCTCTAGATAAAAATGCATAATTAAAACTTGATTTTCTTTACTTTATTTACCAAAACATAGGTTGTGGGTACTCAAAAGAACCGTCTCAATGAGACGGTTCTTTTGAGCACCCAAAACATATGTTAAAACTGATGGATAAGAAAATTTTTACATTTTTTGCTTAAAATTTTTGTCTATCTAAACGTGTGATTTGTCGTTTGTTTCAGGGCTCTAGATAAAAATGTGTAATTAAAATTTAATTTTCTTATTTATCTACCAAAATAAATGTTGTAGTGGATACTCAAATAATTGTCTAATTGAGATGGTTCTTTTGAGCACCCAAAGCAAATGTTAAAACTGGTGGATTGGAAAATATTTACATTTTTACGCTGAATTTTTTGTTTATCTAAACCTGTGATGTGTCGTTTGTTTCAGGCCTCTAGATAAAAGTGTGTAATTAAAATTTAATTTTCTTATTTATCTACCAAAACATATGTTGTGGGTACTCAAAAGAACCGTCTTATTGAGACAGTTCTTTTGAGCACCCAAAACAGAATGTTAAAACCGAAGGATTAGAAAATAATTCCAATTTTACACTTAAAAATTGTGTTTATCTTTACTTAAGTTGTTTGTTGGAACTAAACATGGCATTCAACAATGCTTTAGTCATATTGTGAAGGTCATTTATCCTATCACACAGTTCTTGGGCAGGCTTCTTTAAGATGGGTTACCCCTATGCTACGCAAACATATTTAGATAATTTGGGGATAATTGTATTCAAAATTTTCAATCAGTTCTTTTGAGCACTCAAAACAAATATTAAAACTAATGGATTAGAAAATAATTCCAATTTTACACTTTACAAAAATTGTGTTTATCTTTACCTATGTTGTTTGTTGGAACTAAACATGGGGTTCAACAATGCTTTAGTCGATTGTCAGTAATCCTATCCCTCAGTTCTTTGGCAGGCTTCTTTAAGATGGTACACACCTATGCTACACAGACAGATCTAGATAATTTGGGGATAATTGTATTCAAAATTTTCAATGCCTTCTTTTGAGCACTCAAAACATATGTTAAAACTGATGGATAAGAAAATATTTACATTTTTATGCTGAAAATTTTTGTTTATCTAAACCTGTGATGCGTTGTTTGTTTCAGGGCTCTAGATAAAAATGCATAATTAAAACTTGATTTTCTTTACTTTATTTACCAAAACATAGGTTGTGGGTACTCACTCAAAAGAACCGTCTCAATGAGACGGTTCTTTTGAGCACCCAAAACATATGTTAAAACTGATGGATAAGAAAATTTTTACATTTTTTGCTGAAAATTTTTGTCTATCTAAACGTGTGATGTGTCGTTTGTTTCAGGGCTCTAGATAAAAATGTGTAATTAAAATTTAATTTTCTTATTTATCTACCAAAATAAATGTTGTAGTGGATACTCAAATAATTGTCTAATTGAGATGGCTCTTTTGAGCACCCAAAGCAAATGTTAAAACTGGTGGATTGGAAAATATTTACATTTTTACGCTGAATTTTTTGTTTATCTAAACCTGTGATGTGTCGTTTGTTTCAGGCCTCTAGATAAAAGTGTGTAATTGAAATTTAATTTTCTTATTTATCTACCAAAACATATGTTGTGGGTACTCAAAAGAACCGTCTTATTGAGACAGTTCTTTTGAGCACCCAAAACAGAATGTCAAAACCGAAGGATTAGAAAATAATTCCAATTTTACACTTAAAAATTGTGTTTATCTTTACTTAAGTTGTTTGTTGGAACTAAACATGGCATTCAACAATGCTTTAGTCATATTGTGAAGGTCATTTATCCTATCACACAGTTCTTGGGCAGGCTTCTTTAAGATGGGTTACCCCTATGCTACGCAAACATATTTAGATAATATGGGGATAATTGTATTCAAAATTTTCAATCAGTTCTTTTGAGCACTCAAAACAAATATTAAAACTAATGGATTAGAAAATAATTCCAATTTTACACTTTACAAAAATTGTGTTTATCTTTACCTATGTTGTTTGTTGGAACTAAACATGGGGTTCAACAATGCTTTAGTCGATGGTCAGTTATCCTATCCCTCAGTTCTTTGGCAGGCTTCTTTAAGATGGTATACACCTATGCTACACAGACAGATCTAGATAATTTGGGGATAATTGTATTCAAAATTTTCAATGCGTTCTTTTGAGCACTCAAAACATATGTTAAAACTTATGGATAAGAAAATATTAATTTTTTTACTGAAATTGCAAATGGTTTTGATTATTTAGACCTATGCAATTTGTTCCTAAGTTACAGTGGATGGTGGGAGTGTATAAATACAATGCCTTAAATCAAGATGCACCTACCCATAAATTAGTTTGCTTAAAAACAGACACTCAATTAACAGTGTTTGCTGTTTGCTTAAAAGTAGTCTGTTTTTAAGCAAACAGCAAACTATGTTAATTTATGGGTGGTCGCATCTTGATTTGGGGCATTGTATTTTTATTGCAGAAACATTGACTTTTTGGGCAGGAAATGCAGTCAATCCCTGAAATTCTTTCATGATTATTTATCAGCTTTACTTTATCTACCCAAACTTGCATAAACTGTTGTTTATTAACCATCTACCTTATAACACCTGACAGAAGATCTACCATATTCAACAGGGTTCACACAGGCTTGAAAAGTACTTGAATATACAGGACTCTTTAAAAGTCCTTGAAAATTACATTTGCCTTGAAAAGTACTTAAAATACACTCAAAGGCATTGAAAAGACCTTGAATTTTACTATTTACAGGAGGATTGAACACTGTCTTTGGAGACCTAAATCAGTATCAAATTGTTGTGCCTTTATTTGATGCAGCATATGCTGCACCATATATAGGAACAACAATTTTATACTAATTTTTCAGTACTAATGTCTCCATTATCTCAGTCTAGCATTTCTGAAGTAGAATTGTAACACTTAGATCTTTATTTTTCATTAACTTTAAGTCCTTGAAAGCTGTTGTAGAGACTTATAGAAGTCCTTGAAAAGTGCTTGAATTTTACTCATATTGCCTGTATGAACCCTGTTATAACGCCTGACAGAAGATCTATCATATTCAACCTAATTAACACACTGTGTGCATATTTTTTTCAAATTCTATAGTAATACTCTCTTCTGAAAACAGTGTCTATCCAAATCAGCTGACTTCTAATGAAGCCAGCTGATCAGGATGAATGCGTAATAATAATGAAATTGTGATCATTGAAATGACTGGAAATCAGAAATTCATATAGTTAACCCATAAAGCGCCACCTACAATTTGCAGCAGACAACAATTTCAAATTTTGCCGCTTTTTCAGAAATAATAAATAAGGCATAATATTTCATGAGAATCGTTTGCTAGCAGACGATTCTCATGAAATATCATACCTTATTTTTTTTAAAAATTAAGAAAGATGTCGCAAATTTTGTCCTCTGCTGCAGTGGTGATTGGCGCTTTAAGGATTAAATAAACCATAAAATCCTCCTTGAGTGTGCTTTTAAAAGAGCTTGTGAGCTTATTAGGTCAAATATGAGCCAGTGCTTTCCAACAATGTGGCATGTGCGACCAGCAAAGCCTCAGATCAGCCTGGGCATACGCCCAGTCTGATCAGAGCCTTTGCTAGTCGCTTGAGTATTCTATGTGTGTTAAGCTACTGACTGAACACCATTTGGAGTTTCTAAGCTTTTAAAAAGAAGGCTGCAGAGGCTTGTCTGAGTCTACACATGTCAAAATGTCAAATTGTTGGAAATCTCATGCCCCGGCTCATATGGTAATCACATATACATTTAATTTAGTGTTTTCTATTCTCAGTATATATGGAGTGTAAGAGAGAGAATGGCCGAGGGACTGCTACATGATGGTTACTGTTACAAATATGACGTTTCGCTGCCCTTGCCCAAATTCTATGACCTAGTGGAGGACATGAGGGCACGGCTGGGAGATAAGGCCACCAGGGTGGTAGGATATGGACATGTTGGTGACGGTAAGTTATCTGATCCCTTGCCAACTTTAGCATGAAACATCTCTTTATGTGCAAGGTCTACACTGATGTAGGTATGATAAAATAGTTATATCATGTTTGGCCACCTGTATGGCAGAAAACCCACAGGGAACAAAAATTCTACTCGTCCGCTCGTAGTTACCAGTGAAATCTAGAAAGGACGAGTAATTCTCGCCACAGCTCTCGTCCTGTAGGACGAGTGCTTTGGGATGAATTACTCGAAAAATTCATATTACATATTACTCCCTTATGGTCTTCATTGCATATTCTTTTTAAGATTGTGAATGTTTTTTGCAGGGCAAGTGAGAATTGTTAGTTACCCGTCCTGCAGGACAAGTGCAATATTGAAATATTTTTGACCCCTGCCCATAACTATTGCATGATATGGGCCTTGAAACGAGAAAACCTGAATTTGTTGCATTCCACACAGGTTAAGATAAACAAAAATTTCCAGCGAAAAATTGTGATTTTTACCTTACCCATACATTTTCGAATATGTTTTTGGTGATCAAAAGAACCGTCTCATTGAGACGGTTCTTTTGAGTACCCACAACATATGTTTTGGTTGAGAAATAAGAAAATTATTTTTCTGTTATGCACTCTTAACTAAAGGTCTGATTCCAACAACAAAGGATCAGACAAGCCTGCACATCAGTGAAGTCCTACCAGCACTTTTGTTGTCTTTATGGAAAGTATCATAGCTGAACTTACTGCATGTGAAATTTCAATATTCTAGCTAGTCTCTGTAGCTGAGCAGTATGGGTTTAGTCTTGCCTGGCCCTGAGGTTATAAAACTTTGTTCATGCTCAACTCAACTGAGCATGAAATTTCAACTGCTCATAAAACTAAAATGCTGAAAATTAAAGATTTTTCTTGCTTTCAAATTCTCAGATGTTGTACTTAAAGGCCTGTAATAGTACAGTATTTGACCTAACAACTGCTTTGTGCAACTGTGTAACTTTTCTAAATTCTATACCCTTGTTTGAAAACCGTGTAGACCTAGATTTGATAAAGCCAGCTGATCAAGATCCAAACTTCTTTTTTTACACAATGAATCCATATTAATAAGGAAATTCCACACTGAATTAAGCCGCAACATGAGATTTCCAATATTTTGGCATTTTGGCAAGTGAAGACTCAGACGAGCCTGTGCAGCCTCCTTTTATGCGTAGAAACTCCAAATGAGGTTCAGTCAGTAGTTAAACAGTCATAGAATATTTAAGCGACCAGCAATGGCTCTGATCAGTCTGCGCGTATGCGCAGGCTGGTCTGAGCCTTTGCTTGTCGCACATACCAGATTGTTGGAAATCTCATGCCACGGCTCAAATAATTAAGAAATAGCTTCACGCTCAGGGTGATTTGTTGCTTAATATATCACTGGCTGGAGGTCAGTCATTAAAGTTGATAAATCACAAGCATGAAGGAGGAGTGATTTGTACATTTATGACTTACCTACAGACAGATAATGAGATATAAAGCAACAAATCACTGCCAGCATGAATCTATTTCAATTCTTACACACAGAAAGATTAAAAATACGGACGATTCCTTCAGGTTCTATACAGATACCGCCATCTTGAACAGAGCATAAGAGTTTCCTGTAAATCTCTTTTGGACTGAAATGCATATCTTTATGTACATTTTTGATGCCCTATAATTGTTTAAAATGATGTCGTACCATCTCACAAGACTGTAATTGATAGATGGTAACATAAAAATTAAACTGGTGACCCAATGACACCACACTAGTACGTTCAGTGATTTCTCAACCAATGAATCACTGAAATTTACCATTGGCTTTATAGGAGATCAGTGTTAGAATTGGAAATCGGCCGTTCATATAGTGTAAACAACCCACCAAAACATAAGTTGTGGGTACTCGAAAGAAACGTCTCAATGAGACGGTCCTTTTGAGCACCCAAAACATTTGAGACGGTTCTTTTGAGCACCCAAAACATATGTTAAAACTGATGGGTAAGAAAATATTAACAATTTAACACTCAAAAAATTTGTTTTTCTAAACCTATGCTCTGTACACCTCCAGGTAACCTTCATCTTAATGCCACCTCTCCCAAGTACAGCCAAGAAGTCATGGATCTAATAGAACCGTACATCTATGACTGGTTAGCCAGCTGCCAGGGGAGTATCAGTGCCGAGCATGGACTTGGTTTTAAAAAGAGACAATTTATATACCACAGTAAAAGTAGGTCAGCGGTCAATGTGATGAAGCAGATGAAGAAACTCATGGACCCTAAAGGGATTTTAAACCCCTATAAATTGTTGCCAGATAATTAGCTTAGAATAGTTTATGCTCAAGTACATTTGAAACTCCTTGGTCAATTCCACAGAATCAGGCCACGAGGTTATAAAACTTGAGTACAGTTTAAAACTAAAAATAAAGCACAATGATTGGCTGCTTGAGGACATGTGTCCGCAAGCAGCCAATCATTGCGCTTTATTTTCAGCTTGAGAATGAACTCAAGTTTTATAGCCTCGGGCCTGATCTCCGATGTACAACATGGGGCTACTTTGATCATATGATAATGATGTCATAGAAACCATGCCAGCACAATAACATGTTCAATTGTAGTGAAATAAATGGCTGCAACATTTCTTCATATATGTTGTAAAAAGGATTCATGCCATAATGATATATGATGGAAAAATCCTAGACCGATAGTCTTGTTAACTTGGGCATGTGTGTATTAACTGAAATTCAATTTAATTTTTTTTCATCCATCTCACGAATCCTGGTGGGAAACATAAGGTGTCAAAATGATTCTTTTATAGTCTACCTTTTAATAAGATACAATTCTTTGACAAGCATGTTTGTTTAAGTATGATTCAAGTGAAAAAGTGATTATGAATTATGTTTTGATGACAGCCAGTCCAATTAATATTTTGATATGGTACCTTGCAATCTGAAGCTGCTATAGCAAACAGTCACAAAGCATATTTTAAGGCATTATTTAACAATAACAATGTTTGGATACATGTGAATGCGCAGAAAGTTAGTGGAGTATAAGGAATTTTTACGGAAAGCTTTGATGAAGTGGAAATGTGGAAAATAAATGAAATAAAATTACTAACAGGCCTTTAGTTAACAGTGCATAACAGTTAAATAATTTTCTTATTTCTCGACCATAACATATGTTGTGGGTACTCAAAAGAACCGTCTCAACATATGCTTAAAGTTATGGGTAAGAAAATATTTACAAGTGTATGCTGAAATTTTTGTTTATCTAAACCTAGCTGTACTAAGCATTTTTATCTTCTACCAAAACGTACATGCCAAGGTATACAAGACTGTCGGTTGGACTGTCTGGCTACAGTTCAAACTGAAGGGTATATAGTCTAATCAGAGGTGAAGATTATAGTGCCAAAACTGATTATTCTTTAATAGAAGAGTAAATTATCATCTTTGATAAGACAAATTTGTTTATGAAGCACTTGAAAGCCTTGTTCTTGTTAGACAACTATTCAACATTTGATTCTGCTAGGATGCAGCATTAAAGTTACAAATTTGGTAGGACCCATTAATCTGGAGAGTATTATTATAGTGCCATAATTGATCATTGAAGTACAGAGGATAAAATTTATCATTATTCTAATGCACTTGCTTTTGTAATGCAACATCTGATTGGATAATGTCCAAAATTTGTGATATTTTTCGATATACTGTCAAAAATAATGTGATGTCATTAATTATATTGCATTTTGTTGGATGACATGCAGCTTTATGCATCTTGCGACGCTCCAATTTAAGAAGAAACAAAAAAATTTATGGTGAACTTTACTAGAGCAAAAATGTACATTTAAATAGGGATAGCCACATTCAAAATATTCATTCGGGATGAGGTATATCATAGAATATACTGTCAGAAATCACATTTTAGGGATCTGCACACACGTCACCATAAAACTAAATTCCTGACCATATATTAAATAATGATATCTTACCTAAATAAAAATTTCCAAAACAGTTATCTGAAAACCTAATTGTCTTTCAGATAGGATAACATATGAGCTGCAACATGAGATTTCTAGCAATGTGGTATGTGCGACCAGCAAAGCCTCCGATCAGCCTGCGCATATGCCAAGTCTGATCAGAGCCTTTGCTAGTCGCTTAAATGTTCTATGAGTGTTAAGCTACTGACTGAACATCATTTGGAGTTTCTAAGCTTAAAAGAAGGCTGTATAGGCATGTCTGAGTCTACACCTGTCAAAATGCCACAATGTTGGAAATCACATGTCGCTGCTCATATGTACCTATTCAACCTTTGTATCTGCTAGAACAAGCCATTAGAATGAGAAATATCAATAGGGCAGCATCTAGCTTATGAGCATAACTAGTCTTTTAGGAGGTGATGAATATTGTGCCAAAACTGATCATTGTTAAATATCATTTTTGATGATAATAAGTTGAGAAATTTAAAAGTATTGTTGCTATGGTAACAAAATTATGCAATAAACCATTTATTGTAAGATATGTCAGCATTCCCTGGCAAAACTGATTGATGACATATTTGGTAATGATATTGCAAGATTATGTTTAGGCCCATATTTTAAGATGATTTCAAACAATTTCCACATTCTTCTAACAAGGTCAATGTGTGCATGCTTTACCCATTAATGCTAATGGAATTTCCTGCCCTTATCAATTTGACAAATCCACTTTGCGGGGCCGCCTAGTGCAGTCGGTAATGTGTCTGATTGCAGATCCAGGGTTCGCAAGCTCGACCCTGGCCATCCCCATCAGACTTGGGGTCAATTACTTTGCAAAAGTAATTAATTACATACAATTACATTGGAAATTGTTCAATTAAATTACAATTACAATTACATGGCTTTTGAGCAAAGTAATTAATTACATACAATTACTTTGCCAAATGTAATTAATTACATTACAATTACTAGTGCTGGCAGGTATTATCGCGATACAGGTATATCGCGATATTTTATTTCTGTGATACGTATCGTGATACAGTTTGGCCGTATCTCGATATTTTCAAATCTATTTATAGTAACCATAAGTTGTTGGAATTTGTCATAGCATTGAAGGCCATATAGATGCTTACACCTTTATATAATCTTAAATTATTAATGTTCTTTCAAGCCACTGGACTGGTGACTGGAGTGTATATTTTAACTATGCATTAGCTGATAGTGGATTCTTAAGTGTACATTTTGCATAAGTCAAGGCTTTTTGTGAAGCTTAATGTAGTTATTCCACCCTTGGCAACAGAAAAGCGAATACATTCGTAAGGCGTTAAAAATCTCTTACTGAAACAGAAATAATAACTAATCTGGCTGTTAAATTACTAAGTATACCACTTTGCAAAAGTTTAAGAACAATTTTTACAGTTAATTCAGGGGTCAAGCTATAGCAGTTAATTCATTACATAGGGATAAGCTAACTATAATGTATTTAAACTGATCTCTTATTTGAATAGGGAGAAGTAAGCCAGTTTAGGGAGACTACATATATTTCTCTCAAGCTCCCCCTCCCCCCCCCCAGCTTATGGCCTGAATTATTCACAATATATTTGTGCTTATTTTAGTTGAAAACACAGAGGAACCATTCTCACACTTAAGTTTTAAAATCTTGTGATACGTATCGTGATATGTATCGCGATACGCTGGTCCCGTATCGTGATATATCGCGATACGATTTTTTGGGCGATACCCATCCCTAACAATTACATGTCACTGCCCCTTAGATAGATTCATTGATCTAAATTTCAGCGATATTTTTGAAATGAGTTAAAATCTCCTTAACAGTCTAAGCAACCTAGATACTCTAAATTCAATAATTGTCTATTAAATTGATTTTATTTAATCCTCTTGTATCAAATTATTGTCAAGTGATGTCAAGAAATGAAAATCAGTTGCTGTTTTTTTTTGTGATTGATGACATGATCACACACAAGAAAATACAGAAACCATATTTTTTTTATTTTTTTTTTTTTTTGGGGGGGGGGGGGGGGGGGGTTGGTGGGGGAGGAGGGGGATAAAGGGGGATAAATTGCCAAAGTTTTCAAACTAGCTATCAACTGCAGAGTTCAGGAATTAAATGCCAGGGAATAACTGTTTTCAAAAAGTGTTGATAAAAATCTGTGTGGCACTATGAGTTCTGAAAGATGGCAAAAAAGTACAAAAAAGAATATCAGATAGTGACAAACTAAAATATTACTAGTGTGTTGTACTGCCGGCTTGGGAAGCAAGATGTTGCTAGTCGGTCACCACTGGATCATCTATTTTATTTTATTTTTTGTTATTATATGAACAATGATGGGCCCCATTTTCACTGAAAGAGTGAAATTCTATTTAAATTTTTGAATCACATTTTATGATTATTAATTTTATCATTATTATCATTGAAAATGGCAAATGAGCATTTTAAGCGCTTTAAATAGTGTAGTGGATAGATTGGGTCATGCACCTTAGCATATGAGTGTGTTGATCCTAGGTGTGAAAATTTAACAAAATGCCTTCAAGGAGTCAATTCACTAACCAACACGATTGTCTGAGTAAATACTATTGTTGAGATTTTCACACCTTCTTTGTTTTTGTATTGTTTAGGTTATTTAACTATTAAAAGTTGATTCAGATTGTCACAAAGCCACATCTTTTATAAGCAGACGCACAAAGAACAAATAATTTGCTTAAAAAAGGAATAGTATTATAATGCCTTCAATGTTTACCGTCGTGAGTTGGCTCCCCGTACCGTTAGTTTAACAGGTGACAGGGCCCAGGGCGACGACAGTAAACATTGGGCTTACAGTAGTAACATACAGTCTGTGTCTTTTTTTTTGTTTTGTTTTGTTGCTTTACGTCCCAAGTCAACAGCTATGGTCATTGCGGGACGGTCAGTTCACCTAACCACACTTTTTCCTGGGCAATCTTGAACAGGCAGTTAACCAGTAATTCGCACAAAGAACAAATAATTTGCTTAAAAAAGGAATAATATTATAATGCCTTCAATGTTTACCGTCGTGAGTTGGCTCCCCGTACCGTTAGTTTAACAGGTGACAGGGCCCAGGGCGACGACAGTAAACATTGGGCTTACAGTAGTAACATACAGTCTGTGTCTTTTTTTTTGTTTTGTTTTGTTGCTTTACGTCCCAAGTCAACAGCTATGGTCATTGCGGGACGGTCAGTTCACCTAACCACACTTTTTCCTGGGCAGGCTTGAACAGGCAGTTAACCAGTAATTCCTGCACATACTTTCGCTTGTAACTGACAACAGCCCTTCTTGAATGAATCAGCTGAAGGGAGGAGAATGACCGTAGAAATCATTTCATGGTCTATCTCCACGAAAGTATGGGACCAGACCGGGATCGAACTCGCGACCCCTGGATCTGCAGTCAGACACGCATCTGTAGCCAGACACGTTACCGACTGCGCTACGCAGCCCGGCACAGTCTGTCTGCGGTAAAATTGTTGCATTCTATTTTTATGTCCATAAATACTAGAATGACTAGTCCCAATTCTCATTTTGTTTCATGTTGCATTTAATTAGTACAGCAAATGATATATGCATTTACAAAGGCCAAGAGCAATTCATTTAGCAGTATTTTAAGTATCTATGACAATCTTTAGTAACTGAAGTTCATAACTGATCTGAAAAGTAATTAAAAAGTAATTGAATGTAATTGTTAATTACTCCCATTTTTGGCCATGTAATTAATTACATTCAATTACTGTAATTAAAGAAATGTCTTAATTACAATTACATGCAATTACTTTAGAAAATGTAATTAAATTACAATTAATTACAATTACAATTTTAATTACCCCAACTCTGATCCCCATACTTCATGGAGATTGATTGTGAAACAATTTCTACAGCCATTCCTCCCTTTCCTGATTCCAGAAGGTTTGTTGTCAATTACAATCAAAAATATGTGCATGTAGTACTGGTTGACCGCTTAGTCCAGCTTGCCCAGGAAAAAAGAGTGGATAGGTGAACTGATTGTCCAAACAAGGCCATAGAGGGTGACAGGGACTTTAAGCATCAAACCTACAACATTTTGAATTCAGGGATGTTAGATACTATATAGATGTACTTTACAATTTCATTCAAATTGTATAAGTAATACACATTATCATAATAGGAACTTGATCTGGCGTACTGTATCACGTCGAGTGGATGAGGTCATACCATCGGATCACCCGAGACGCGTAGCGTAGAGCGTGATCCTATGTTATGGCCTCATCCACGAGACGTGATACTGTAGGCCAGATCAAGTTACTATTATGATAATATGTTTATTATATGCTTTTTTCTGACTCTTTCTGATTTTAAAACCTGTTTTTGTCTTTAACCCCAACAAATTGCGGGAACGTTTGCCTTAACGTTACGTTTCTTGACGTCACATCATCATGGTTTCTGTCTCTGGTTCCATGCTTGAAATTTACTTTATGTAACGTCGCCGCAAAAACAGGTAACTGACGTTAGCCTCGTTTTAAAGGATAGTGATAGGGAATGAGAAAACCTCAGTTTGTTGATCCGACTTTCTGTATAAGATGGTCAGAAAACAGACAGTTTAATAGTTGTATCATTTATAGGTATATAATAAGATTCTCTATGCAAACAGTGCAGAACTTTATCAGATGCGGCATTCTGAGGTATCTGATATGTTTTTACACTGATTGCTAATGTCCCATATTAAGATGGAATTTAAACTTATGTGCATGTTGGGTTAATTTCAAAATTCTATATTAGAAATCTGTGTAGATTTAGATCAGCTTGCTTATTGATCCAAACCTTTTCGAACATATGAATAAAGAAATCTCACAGCTACTTTACTAGAAATCAGAGAACCATATGGGCCGTCTCGAGAAAACCTGTCTTCAGGTTTTCCGAAAAAGCTAGACTCAAACCAGTCTCCTCAGCTACAGAGACTAGCTAGAAAATAGAAATTTCGTTTGTAGCAAAGTCTAGATATGGTACTTAGCAAAAAGCAAATAACAAAGGCGCTGATCAGTCCGGGCAGGCTGGTCTGCGCCTTTGATGTTCACAAAACCCTGAAGACAGGTATTCTCGCATCGAGGCCCATATACAGTTAAACTTCAAAAATTGGAACTTCGATTTTTCAAAAAACTGGCTAATTCGTAATAAATTTGAGACACGCTGAATTCAGAAAATAGGACCAATTCATGATCTTTTTTAATAACTGTCTATAATAAGATATGCTTTCTGTGCATAAAAGAAATGACTCCTAGAGACGTTTCTTTTATGCCCCCAAAACTTCTGTTTAAAAGAAAAAAACATTTTAGGGGTTATATATTTTATTAATACATGTACCTCCCTATAATTGGAACAACTGATAATTCAAAATAAAACCTCCAGTCCAAAAGCCTTCAAATTAACAAGATTCTACTGTACATCAAACAACCCATTACCACCTTGCACCTTGCTGGGTAATTTTTCATTTTTCATCATTGTCTGCTGACATCAAAATTAACTTTTTTTTAAAAAAATAATCAAGAACACTATCAGAGTGTTCTGTGGGTCCTGATTTGGATCCAAACTGTTTAGAAGGGTTATTAGCAGACGACAAAAGTTGCCACAAGCAAATACCGGGCAGTGTAGCGCAGTCGGTAATGTGTCTGGCTACAGATAGGTTTCTGACTGCAGATTCAAGGGTGGCGAGTTTGATCCTGGTCCGGTCCAGTCTCAAGGAGATTGATCATGAAATAATTTCTACAGTCATTCTCCAACCTTCCCCTGATTCAAGAAGGGTTGCTGTCAGTTACAAGCGAAAGTATGTGCACGAAGTACTGATTACCTGCTTAGTGAAGCTTTCCCAGGAAAAAGTGTGGTTAGGTGAACTGACCATCCCGACATGACCATAGCTGTTGACTGGGACATAAAGAATCAAACCAAACTAAAAGCCACAAGCAAATGAAAGAGTCAACTACTTATTGTCCACCTACAAGAGCTTGTGTACCTATTTATAAATTGATTTACATAATTATTCTCAGATATGATAATTTCTTTGATTACTATTTATTATTGTTAATTGTTATTTATATATATGTAATCTGGAAATAAATTGTTCATTTTATTGTGTTGTCACACTGTTTTGGTATTTGCCTTCATTACTGCAAATGTTCTAACTACCACACAACCCAAGTTTTTCCTAATATACTCATGCTAAGAAAAAGAAGGCCACCCTGAGCTTTGTATAAGGTTTGTTTAATTTGCATAGTTTTTTGGGAGTCACTTACAGTCCAACGCTATATGGATGAAGGCCTTCACACTCATGTCATGCCAATCTATCAGAATGTTTGAAACAATTTTCTCTCCCAGCAAGACAATGCCAACATACCTGCAATATAGCAAGGAACATGTGTGCAATCTGTTCATGTCATACCACTTGACCAGCCTCCCAGGTCCCAATCTATCTCTGATCTACCACCCCTGGGATAATCTGGACTGGTGGGTACATGATCGTATCCCTTCCTAGTCGCCACATTTCCCGGATTGGAACACTAGCTAGTTGAACAATAGGCAATGCATTCCATAATGGGTGGGGTAGGTACAACCCAAGGCTTCTTTTGAGCATGCGCAAAATGCTCATAGAATGCATTCATAAAGATGGCAGTCATACAAGATATAAATTACAATATATAACTTTGTTATTATAACATGTTCATGTCATGTTATTTTCAACAAAGACATATAATTGGGTTGGCCTCTTTTTTATTAGCATGAGTATATATTTTCAGTACTTTGTGATTTGCAAACAACAAAGGTGCAGACCTGCCTGCACAATCACCAAGACTGATCAGCGTCTTTATTATTCGCTTTTCAGTATATATCGTATTTAGACTTGCTACAGGTGAAATTTTGATTTTCTAGCTAGTCTCTGAAGCCGAGGAGACTGGTTAGAGTGTTACTTTGACAGAAACCCAGAACACAGGTTTTGTCACGTGGAGGCCTATATGCTATGCCATTACTATTTCATTCTTTATTGTCATAGATAGCTTAACGAAATCATCAAGTTTTAAAAATTGGTACTAATAAGCAAGTGACTGAGAATGACCAGGATATGCCAAGACAGGGTTTGCACAGGCTTGAAAAGTACTTGAATTTAGAGTGCTTTCTTGAAAAGTCCTTAAAAATTAAATATGCCTTGAAAAGTACTGGAAAATCACTCAAAAGCCTAGAAAAGTCCTTGAATTCTACTCTTTTCTGTAGGACTTAGCACAGTTGATATAGACCTAAACCATTATAAAATTGTTGTGCCTTACCAAATAAAGGCATATCAATTTTATACTAATTTTCTAATACTAATTTCTCCATTATCTCAGTCTAGCACTTCTGAAGTTGATATTTAACACTTAAATCTGTATTTTTCATAAACTTGTTGTCCTTGAAAACTGTGGAAAGTCTTAGAAGTCCTTGAATTTTACTAAATAAAGAAATGGGCTCTTAACTCTTAGACAATCGGAGCTAAAGAAAATCCCTAGGTGAGCATTCACATAGTGACAAGGTGAGCTTTTGTGATCATCAGTCTGTTAACAATTGACTTTAATGACAAATCCTCCTAAACCCCTAGTCCAATTTTGAAATAATTTCAAACTTGAAATAATTTCAAACAAATGATCCTTGGATGGCCGTCCACCAAAATTGTTCAAAAGGTTGTGGTCTGTTGCATATCTAGATCACAGAGGCTAAAAATAGACTTTCGAGATGAAAACTTTCAAAAAAC
Organism: Loripinus fragilis; assembly: GCA_964019695.1. NCBI lineage: Eukaryota > Metazoa > Mollusca > Bivalvia > Lucinida > Lucinidae > Loripinus > Loripinus fragilis. The sequence goes on from OZ026529.1 coordinate 47,728,687, forward strand.
TTCTTGTCTGAAACCAGAAGGCATAGAGCCTTGATATTTGGTACCTAGCATCACCTTGTAGACCTCTACCAAGTTTGTTCAAATGATACCCCTGGGGCCATAAATGGCCCCGCCAGTGGGGTCAAATATTTTACATAGACTTATATAGGGAAAACATGAAAAAATCAACTTGTCTAAAAACACAAGGCCTAGAACCTTGATATTTGGTATGTAGCTTCACCTAGTGGACCTCTATCAAGTTTGTTTAAATAATGCCACTGGGGTCAAAAATGGCCCTGCCCAGGGGTCACATGTTTTACGTAGGCTTATATAGGGAAAACATGAAAAAAATCTTCTTGCTTGAAACCACATGGTCTAGCGTCTGAATATTTGGTATGTAGCTTCATCTAGTGGACCTCTACAGAGTTTGTTCAATTTATACCACTGGGGCCAAAAACTGGCCCGGACCCAGGGGTCACATGTTTAACATAGGCTTATATAGTGAAAACCCTCTTCTTGTCTGAAACCACAAGACCTAGTAGAGCCTTGATATTTGGTATATAGCATCACCTCATGAACCTCTACCTTATTTGTTCAATTTTTCCCCTGGGGCCAGAATTTGCCCAGCCCCAAGGGTCACATGGTTTACGTAGGCTAAATTGGAAAACATGAAAAAATCTTGTCTGAAACCACAATGGTTTCGACATGTAGCATCACCTTATGGACCCTCTACCAAGTTTATTCAAATTATGTCCCTGGGGCTAAAAATGTCCCCCCATATAAAATTAACTTTTTCAGAATATGGTCATGTTGCACATCAAATTAAAGGGAATGCAGCTTACAATAAAATATTAGCAAATATTTTGCTCTTACACTTACCCTTGATTCCTGGGTGGGGTCAAAATGTTAATTTGTTGTTTTTTTCTGGAAGTAGTCGCATAAACAAATTAATTAGAATTAAGCAAATAACACCATGCATGCAAATGTTCTGCCCTTTTACAAACCGTTGAATCCTGTATGGGGACAAAAGCTAAAATCATGTTTTTTCTGAAGAAGGTTATGGTGCACATCACATTATGCAATTAAAATGTTTGGCATTATACACACCCCTGGCCTTTTTTTTTTGGGGGGGGGGGGGGGGAGGTCAGACTTTGAAGTTGTGCAGATAAGGATAATTTGATTGAAATTAGTGACTTGATAGGCTTTGGTTATGATCTAAGTGATACCGAAGATGGACCTAAGTGTTTGAGAATGGGATTTATATTTTGTGGCAAACATCCTCTCCTCCTGACACGGATTCAGGTGAGCAATCCAGGGCCCATGGGTCCTCTTTTTTTTTTAAAAAAAAAGTGTGCTGTTACATGGATATAATGCAACACCAACACAAAAAAACTTGCTCTGATATTCCAGTGGCGGATTTAGGGGGGTGCTTTGGGTGCTTCAGCACCCCCAGCTGAGTCCATGGTAAAAATATCATGACCTACCTTTTTTTCATCTCAACGTACGGTAGGTACCTTTTTGCGTGTTTTGTAAGCCCGGTTTTGAAGTCAGCACCATAGAGATTTAAACTGCTGTTAATTGTCACACCTAATCATAATATTAAGTTTTCCCAATCAGTGGAGAGCAAATCAGCTGACCGACTGCGTAACCAGGCAACCTGAGTTACTGCCTTATCTTCAAGAGAATTTCTAAATAGTGACCTATTCTAAACAACTGATACATTTTGTAAATTTGAAAACAAGTCTTGATAACTGGCGAAATGCTTTCCTCAAATCATGCGTTCATTATTGAAAATGATATTCCTGCAAACCGCCACAAGGGCGGTTATGTATTTGGAGTTTGACAATTTTTCATATGTAATGTATACACAGTGTAGGACCGGAAGTGTACGGTATTTGTGCTTGTACATTCTTTTGAGATTGTACATCGACGGATAAGTTATTTGTGCAATGAAGCGAGGGGTAGGTTGACAAGAAGTTTCTCTTTTTTCAAACGCCTTTCATTCTAAGTGGAATTCTGGTGGATGGAAATTAGGTTACACAGGCTGAGCTATCGATTTCCACTATTCGATTTTTTTCATTAAATCCGAAAGTTTCACAAAACAACGAAAATCACGCTATCACCTGGTTTCGTCCGAGTTTCAGTGTCTTTGCAAGCTCGATATCTTCAACCAGACATTTGTTTATTTCAGTTTATCACTATTTTTCACATTTTTAGTAATCTGTAAACTTAGTTTATAGGCTTGTTTATCGATGCATACAATAAAACTGTCATGGGAGGGGTTTTTGTTTGCACTGTTTAATTCCATATTTGTACGGTTATTTGAACGGCAATTACAAAAATTAGCATTGAAACCGATGACCTACTTAGCATTTTTACCTCATTGTGAGAATAAACTCACATACACTTGATAGTGCCGTTCATTTTTATTGCTGTTTTTTGTTCTTGACATATAAAGTTTCAAAAGGATACTCGATAACATCTCAAAAACGGCGTCTATTTTATGTCAGATGTTTTCACAATTCTTATGTTGACATGATTAAAGTCTTTTCGTTGCGAAACCGTGACTTTGAATAACATGTACATGCACCTGAAATGTCCCCGAGTCATTACGCAAACAATGCCGATACTTTATTTCACAGAAAAATAATCAAAACTGACAAAAACTACAAATCTGCTTACCGTTTCCAAGCGACCGCCTTGCACAAATAACTTATCCGTCGATGTACAATCTCAAAAGAATGTACAAGCACAAATACCGTACATTTCCGGTCCTACACTGTGGATTCTAATCGACGTTGTTGTAGCGGTTGTAACTTAAGGTCCTGAAGCATTTCACGTACGCAACCATCAAATCTTGAGCAATGGTCATTTTTATGTATCTGGCTGCTTGTCTTTGGATTTTTTTCGATTGACTGAATGTCTTGTAATTTGTACGGATCCCAGACTATTGCACCATACTCCAATGTAGAGCGCACAAGGGCTATGTATGATAATCTTTTACATTCCTCTGGGCAATATTTTAGGTTTCGACGAAGGAATCCAAGTGTAGAATTTGCTTTCTTCACAATGTTAGTTATATATTACAAAGTACTAACAGGAATACTTACTAAGACAAACAGTGTTAAGCATTCCAAGGTGCTTCAAGTAGCCGTACGTCCAAAATCTACAATGTTTACAATTCAGTAGAATTTTTAAAATTAAAACGTTTTCCTTCAGTTTTTGATACGGTGAGCATCCGACATCCCGAATTGGGAGTTTGTGCACACTTGAGAAACAACTTCTGGGGAGTGTATGCTGCTGAGTTTTACCCATACATAAACAGAGAGCTGCCATCTTTGTTATTTTGTGATTTCTTGTCCAGTTTCGTGCATAAAAGCAGCGATTCTGATGCTATAATACACTCAAATGGAACTCAACTGAAAAAATCAGTGTGTTATTTCTGTTTTCCACCATTTTTACCCAATGACAGAGCAAGCCAACTCAGCAGATTTTAACATGTGACCCAAACAGCCAATGGTCGCTGCATGCTTTTTTCATGGAGGACTCAGCCATTCATAAAACTGTGATGTCATTGTGTTGAACATATGTGTTTTGGAGACTTTTTTTGTAAACAAATCATTATTTGCTTCTACAAAAGTGGATTTTCAATATTTTGGACATATTTTTGTGTGAGCATCAACTAGAGGTAAGGGACTTACTATTACAACAATTTTTGCACCAGACAAATTGGTCTTTTTATAAGAGTTTGAGTCAAATGTTAGAGTGTTCCTATTTGAACAAAATGTGACCCAAAATATTAGGCCTAAGAATGGGACATAACAGAAAATCCATTCTTAGGCCTAATCTTAGACCTAGGGTATTCTCTGTTCATGCTGTTGGCTTGACTTTATCAATTGTTTGATTTAATTCTTGACGTCCCAGTGGTAACAAGTCGTTTCGTCCCATGACCAAGTCCCACCTAGTCATTTCGCCCCCAGTATTTTTGTCCCAAATCTGGTGATGTTTCGCCCCTACACACTAGTCGTTTGGCTCTTAGACCATAGATGTTTCGCCCTCAAACCCTTCTTTATAGCAGCATCTCCTCTATCTAAACTTGCATATCACAAGATTTTCGGTTAAAATGCCACCTAGAGATTGTTTGCATCCAACATGTTGGAGGGTGATCTTCAATCTCTCAACTCCGGCAAAAAAAATTAAAATGTCATGAATTTTTGGCATTCATATCTGTAAACTTACAATAACCATGCAGAAATCAATATTTTGAATAAACAATAGCTACCCGGAACAGCTACCCCTCCCCATGAAATCACTGCAGTAAAACCTCTAAAATCTGTTGGTTTACTTTTTGGGGCAGCCGATATGTCATCTAGACGTCGGGGGCTGATTCCCGCCCATTTTGGGTCATGTTACCCCTAATTTGGAAAATTTCCCAAGTTGCAAAGTATGGAACGCATGAAGCGTATTGAAACACATTGCATAGTGAAGTTCATTTTCGCAAAAAATACCAACACTTTAGAAACTTGATAAGGCCCAATAAAAAAAATGTTCCAATAACGAAACTTTTGCAGCGTAAATTCCATGCAATTTAAACATAGTGACATGCTTAAACCTTCAAATTCTACTTATTTCAAAAGTAGCTGTTTATACCAAAGCATGTAACCTCCAGCAAGCACTTTGCAATTATGATAAACAATTGTGAAAATATGTTTGTTCTATTTCCAGCCAGAGATTATTATGTTTCAGTTCACTAAAAATGTTTCAAAATCAATTTTTGACAAGTTATATATGTTGTTCAACTGTCTTTGTGATACGGCTTTCCATACTTTGATATTTTTATTTTAAGTGAATGGCACGATAAAGGAGTGGCCATTGCAGAAAACAGTATGGCCGCACAAATGCGGAAATTTTAAAATGCTGACAGATTATCAGCAATCTTAATCATTATAGAGTTTCAAAAAAAGGATTTATAAAGACACTAAGGACTTAGTAAGGTAGAATAAATTTCTCTGGTTAATTTTGTGTGTTTGCCTTGTCCCATTTATAAATAAGTGCCACAATAAAGGAGGAATCAATCATACACCTTCTTTATGAATATCAGCAAGAAACTAAGGCACCCTTATTAGCTATTTTCGACTCTTTTAGCCGAAAATAGTCAGAAATCCACCTAAAAAGATGATAAAACTTCAATTTTATTTACTGTTACTCGTAATATTTTTTACTTCACATACCGAGACTAACTTCTTATGACCTCAGATATTATTTAGAATCAATTTTATTGGCTGTAGTACTTTGAAATAGCGCTAAAATGAAGCCACAACAACATATCTTTGTATTTCCGTCAGTGGCCAGTCCGGTTGTACTGGGTCCGAGTAGATATGCACAATGGACTATCCCAAGTTTATTGTATCAAACCAGTTCTAAGGGAGAATCCATTAGTTTTCAAAGGGTTAATATAAATTTGCATAGGTACTGGCATCAGGCCTTTAGATAAAGAGAGCATAATCAAAAGTTAATTTTCTTATTTCTCAACCAAAACATATGTTGTGGGTACTCAAAAGAACCATCTCAATGTGGCAGTTCTTTTGAGCACTAAAACATATACATGTTAAACCTGATAGGTTAGAAATTATTTGCAATTTAAATTACGTTTAAATTTTTTTGTTAATCTAGACCCATGTGGCATGATTTGAGTTCCATGAGTCATCGACATGCAAAGACAGGACAACTTTCTTCAAAAATCATACAACCAGTCCCGAGAGGGGGTACCAGTCAGCCAACAGGAAGAGAGATATAGGGGTACACCAAAGCAGTATGCTTCAGAGGGGGTACCAGTTAGCCAACAGGAAGAGAGATATAGGGGTACACCAAAGCAGTATGCTTCAGAGGGGGTACCAGTTAGCCAGCAGGAAGAGAGATATAGGGGAACACCAGAGCAGTATGCCTCAGAGCCATCCTCGACAACATCAACAGTTCAACCAGCCAGTCAGGTAAATATAATTGTACATATTTTAACATGTTTCAAAACAAGGTTGGCAAAATGCCGGCAAATAAGCATATTTGCAATGCCAGTGGCATTTACTGGGAAATACTGGCAAACATAATTTACCACCCTTGAATTTTTACACTCGACATTTAGATTGGTAATTTCAATGATTGAGGTTGTTTGACTTTGTATTCAATTCTACTAGTTTGCTACTTTAACGGACACTTAGCTAAATTATCTTAGTTAAAGGTATAAGTCTAATTCTTTAACATTTAATTTTAATAAAGTGAAAATTAGAAGAAAAAATCCTGTTTTGTCCCGGCCAAAGTACTCATCAGTTGGCTTGTGCATAGCTGCAGATAAGGTTGGATATTTGGATGAGTGACCCTTACTTGAAGCTATGCTATATGAAGTCATACTATAACTCAAAGACACCTCTGTTTGTGATAACCTGGACTTTAATTGTCTTAAGTTAAAATATGAAGTTAATCATGACCTTGCCCCTGGCTATACAGTTTACACTTGAATAAGGTTTGCTGGAGATGTGTTGTTTTAGGTATTTATGAGAGGGACAGGTGTCACAAAATTGGAGATTCGCAGGTTAATTTTCTCCCTAAATTAAAGGTCAAATTAGAATTTACCATTGTCCTGCTGATCCCAGAATTAACCCTTGTCCTGTTGAATCATTTTATGAAAATACTAGATCCTGATTAGGTTTATTTGCCAGTATTTGCCACTTGAGCCTTATTTGCCATGCCCAGAAATACCGGTAAATGCCACCGATAAATAACGGAGGTGGAATTGGCCGCCCAACTTTGGTTTAAAGAAATAGATATCAATTTTTGGATGTTCTTGAAAGTATGAACACCACAAGGTTCACTTGGACTCAGTAAGTGACACCCAAAGGTTTCACGCTGTCGAGCTAATTTTGAACTGAACCCTCGATGTCTATGATTTCATGAACATTTAAAACAAGTTGAGCACATTTATATCTGCTCTGCGGCTCTGCATAGCTTTGTTTCTTTTATTCAAGCCTTCTCCAAAAATGTTGTATGGTCAATGTACTAGTTTTCTTATCAGCTCCAAAAATCGTGGTATATTAAAGAATCCCCCCCCCCCCCCCCCCCCCCCCCCCCCCCCCCCCCCCCCCCCCCAATTTCACACACACATTGCAATGTGCCTAAATGCAAAATCAGTTTAATTTCTCCTCATCCGAAATATTCATATGACGTACATGATGTGATTATGCTTGAATGTAATCATTGTATGATTGCCTGAACACTAACAACAGCAGGTGGCTTTAATTTCAAACAAAATAATATTGAATATTGATTGGCATATCAATGAATGGAAATGCTGTTTTGGCAAAAAATTGACAATCTATGTGATGAGCATCAACCTATCACTATGAAGTATTTTAATGACAAAAATATTGTCAGATATTTTTTAAAAACCTTGATTTTCTATCGAAAATTTATTTTTTCCCTTATTTTGTATCCGATATTTGAAATCTACGTATGGTTAAAATTTCAATCTGGTTGCATGTATGTATTCACTTTCATACCTACGTATTTTAGGTACACAAGTTTAGATAGCAAAAAAAGTGAACGTAAAATTTTAAATATTTTCTTATCCATTAGTTTTTAACATATATGTTTTGGGTGCTCAAATGGTTCTTTTGAGTACCCGCAACATGTTTTGGTCGAGAAATAGAAAAATAATTTTTGTTACACACTCTTAACTACATGACGTTTTTTAGCACCCAAAACATATAAAATCAAAAATGATGGGTAAGAAATATTTACAATTTTACATGCAAATTTTTTGTTTATCTAAACCTGTGATGAGATTTCTTTTAAACCTACATTCAGTCACAGAGTCAGCTGTACACCAGCCATCAGGAGGGAATCAAGCAAGAACCCAACATACAGAAGACTGATAACCTCTCTGAGAGCATCTATGACCAACACATCAAACATTTTTCAAATGCAGTGCAGTCGTACTCACAGCGGGACAAGATGGCATCGACTCAACCACAACCGGAAATGTACAAAAGCCATGTGGTCCAGCCACAGCAGGCCGTAATTTCAAGTACCCAGTCTACGACAAACTTATTTTACGAGAATGCAGTGAGAAAGGGCAGCGAGCTAAAGCTTTCATTGAAAGAGAGACAGACACTAATGAGTGATAACAAGCATCCCACTGACATTGATATAAGTGCTATTTCATCCGAGGAGGTGGTTTCGACCGACGACGGAAGTCTGGGAAGGAGTGGGTTGGATTTGAATCTCGATGAATCAAATTCGTCAGATCTGTCAAACAGGCCTATGTCATCTGATAAGGCACACATGTGTTTGACTTGTTTCAAGGGGTTTAAAAATAAACCCCAGCTTACGCAACATGAACTCGTTCACAATGGAATACGCAAGCATACATGTTCGTATTGTGAAAAGAGCTTTAAACAATTGTGCCATCTTAATCAGCATATTCGTACACATACAGGTGAGTGTTAGGAAGTTTACTACAGTAAATGTTCAACGATTTTGAACTATAGTTGGCATTGAAAAAGGTCTAGACAAAGAGTGCAGACCCAGATCAGACTGCTTCTGGAGAAGCAGCCTGATCAGGGTCTTCACTGTTTGCTATTCTGACAAGCATTTTGTGAATTTCCGCCCTGCAAACCAACTTTTTTTAGAACATTTACTGTAAGCTAAATGGTTGTACCAAAGAGCTTTTCATTTCCCTATTGGAAAAAACTGTAGATTCGGAAATTTTCTCGAGGGTTTTATTTTTCGTGAAACTTGGCATATGCAAAGTTTCATGAAAATAAAATCAAAACCATTCTGTCGTTTACTGATACAGGAAAATCATGCCTTTGTCGTGAATTTTAACGTCGCAAATATGTCTTTTATCGCTATTTGTGGAAATAAGATTCTCCCGAAAATTTACTGTACCATATTTGAGCATACAAACACTGAAGCACACTTTGCTCATAACTTAAATTAAAAAAAAACAGTTTTCTCTCTTATGAAATTAGTGTAGATCCAGATCAGCTGGCTTATTTAGCAGACGGGTCGGGATTCACACTTTTCATCCTCACAATGAGCCTATACCCATTTCTCGGCAGTCACAACTTATGCCGTCTGCTGACTTGGCTACAAATGTTCGAAGGTAGGCTACTAGGCTTTATTGCAAACAATATGGATACAGATCAGAGAGGGAAGCAGTCTGATCAGGGTTCATAGTGTTGGCTTCCAAATATATATAGTCTGAACTGCACTTGAATATACAGTTAAACCTGTCTAAAGCGGCCACTCAATAATAGACTAAGGTTTTTAATATCTGGAGCATTCTGCAATACTTTTGACCTGCATTAAGCAATAATCAATCTTGAAAACCAATTTTTGCCAAGCATCAAGCTGGACCCTGACAGTAGGGAGAAGTGACTTCTCCAGGAAAACTAGGGAGAAGTGAGTCCAGGGCTCACCCTGCCATTAGCCATTGTAGCCATTTGCTACTAAAAATGCAGAGTGGCTACAAATATAAGTTATTGGCTAAAAGTAAAGTCTAGGTGAAAAAATTACATATTTGTGGAAAAGTGTATTTTGATCAGCTTTTGGATTTTCGAATACTGCTTTTATTATTCCTTCACACTTTATTATTGTGCCATATTTTACTCTTTGGATTTTGGATTTTTTCAATACCATCCGGGTTTCAAAAAGTTTGGATCCAGATCAGGCGCGGCAAAAAACTATACAACTTGTTGATACTTTCTGGCTAAAACCTTGGCTAAAGTTAATTTCATTTGACTCCAACTTTTTCCATTTGGCTAAAGTGTTGGCTACAACAAATTCTGAGCCAGGGTAAGCCCTGAGTGACAGTCAGATAGGGAGAAGTTATAGCGCAAAATTACAACATTTTCTATCAGTTTAGAAGCAAATTAGCCATTACACATTACTATTGCCATTAAATGGAAGGATAAATATGATGCAGTGGTGGTAGATTGTCACCACAGCTTGCGTTTGTGTGGTGACAGAATGAAAATGAGTCTCCCTAAAAAAAATCTCTTTTAGCGAGACTCCCATTTCTCCCTGGGTCCCATTGATCACGAAATTTCGGCCCCTATGGCGACTATTTGGCCCTAGTCGCACCCTAGCTTATTTCCGGTTTTGTCTGCTTTTTGAGTGGCCGCTTAAGACAGGTTTTACTGTATGCATCAGCTGTAAAAAGAAGACTACTTTTTCAAGACAAACGAAATATAGGCCCAATAAGGGTTAATATCAAAATTATACCTTCAGGAGACAACTTGTTTATATGGCATTTGAGTGATTTGACCAACTGTGCTCATAAAAATTATGTTCTTGTATGTGTTCACTAATTGCTGAGGCCCTCCCAGGGATTTTGTGGAACAGGAAAAAGGGAATTTATTTCAAAGAAGCTTTATTTGTTTGTTTGTTTTTGTTGCTTTACGTCCCAAGTCAACAGCTATGGTCATTGCGGGACGGTCAGTTCACCTAACTACACTTTTTTCCTGGGCAAGCTTGAACAAGCAGTTAACCAGTAATCATGCACATACTTTCGCTTGTAACTGACAACAACCCTTCATGAATGATTCAGCTGAAGGGAGGAGAATGACCGTAGAAATAGAAATTATTTCATGATCAATCTCCACGAAAGTATGGGACCGGGCCGGGATCGAACTCGCGACCCCTGGATCTGCAGGCAGCTTCGCATCTGTAACCTTTATTTAATGTCGCTTATTTGAAAAAGACAACACTAGCTATAGAGCTATTATTGCAACATAGCACTTTCTTCAACAGATACTTACCTGCCCTACTCTATCTTCCTAGCACAACCCTTTTTATGAAAAAGGGAACAGGGGAACAAAGGCCTAATTTTGAGGGGGACCAAGACAATATTGGGGAACAGGGAACATAAGAAAACAAGTTTTGGATTTTTTGGGGAACAGTGGGCCAAGCCAAGTTATTTCAGGGGAACAAGGAAATAGGTAACACCCCCAAGGGCCTCATGGGGTGTTTTCACTATACAAACTTCTTATGTCCATTCAATCTAGTGGGGAATTTCAATATTATTATTAGTTTCGTGACAGTACAGTATAAGTAAGTGGAAAATGACTTGAAAGATGGAATCCTGTTCATTAAATAAATTCAATGCAACATGAGTACTCATATACGATCCTCTGTCTCATATGCTGGATCATTTATTGTATTGATTTAGTCACAGGAGCTTGAAGTTCAGTCCTAATATCTCCTATATAGTCTCAAAACCAAAAGCTCACAATGTCATGGTTCTTATATCACCTCTATAGTCTCAAAACCCAAAGCTCACAATGTCATGGTCCTTATATCACCTCTATAGTCTCAAAACCCAAAGCTCACAATGTCATGGTCCTTATATCACCTCTATAGTCTCAAAACCCAAAGCTCACAATGTCATGGTCCTTATATCACCTCTTTAGTCTCAAAACCCAAAGCTCCAAATGTCATGGTCCTTATATCACCTCTATAGTCTCAAAACCGAAAGCTCACAATGTCATGGTCCTTATATCACCTCTATAGTCTCAAAACCCATAGCTCACAATGTCATGGTCCTTATATCACCTATATAGTCTCAAAACCCAAAGCTCACAATGTCATGGTCCTTATATCACCTCTTTAGTCTCAAAACCCATAGCTCACAATGTCATGGTCCTTATATCACCTCTATAGTCTCAAAACCCAAAGCTCACAATGCCATGGTCCTTATATCACCTCTATAGTCTCAAAACCGAAAGCTCACAATGTCATTGTCCTTATATCACCTCTATAGTCTCAAAACCCAAAGCTCACAATGTCATTGTCCTTATATCACCTCTATAGTCTCAAAACCCAAAGCTCACAATGTCATGGTCCTTATATCACCTCTATAGTCTCAAAACCCAAAGCTCACAATGTCATGGTCCTTATATCACCTCTATAGTCACAAAACTTAAATATCACAATGTCATGGTCCTTATATCACCTCTATAGTCTCAAAACTTAAAGCTCACAATGCCATGGTTCTTATATCACCTCTATAGTCACAAAACTTAAATATCACAATGTCATGGTCCTTATATCACCTCTATAGTTTCAAAACCCAAAGCTCACAATGCCATGGTCCTTATATCACCTCTATAGTCTCAAAACCCAAAGCTCACAATGCCATGGTTCTTATATCACCTCTATAGTCACAAAACTTAAATTTCACAATGTCATGGTCCTTATATCACCTCTATAGTCTCAAAACTTAAATTTCACAATGTCATGGTCCTTATATCACCTCTATAGTCTCAAAACTTAAAGCTCACAATGTCATGGTGTCTTATATCACCTCTATAGTCGCAAAACTAAAATATCACAATGTCATGGTCCTTATATCACCTCTATAGTCTCAAAACTTTAAGCTCACAATGTCATGGTTCTTATATCACCTCTATAGTCGCAAAACCTAAAGCTCACAATGCCATGGTTCTTATATCACCTCTATAGTCACAAAACTTAATGTCATGGTCCTTATATCACCTCTATAGTCTCAAAACTTAAAGCTCACAATGTCATGGTTCTTATATCACCTCTATAGTCGCAAAACTTAAAGCTCACAATGTCATGGTCCTTATATCACCTCTATAGTCTCAAAACCCAAAGCTCACAATGCCATGGTTCTTATATCACCTCTATAGTCACAAAACTTAAATATCACAATGTCATGGTCCTTATATCACCTCTAGAGTCTCAAAACTTAAAGCTCACAATGTCATGGTTCTTATATCACCTCTATAGTCGCAAAACTTAACTATCACAATGTCATGGTCCTAAAATCACCTCTATAGTCTCAAAACTTAAAGCTTACAATGACATGGTCCTTATATCACCTCTATAGTCTCAAAACCCAAAGCTCACAATGCCATGGTTCTTATTTCACATCTATAGTCTCAAAACTTAAATATCACAATGTCATGGTCATTATATCACCTCTATAGTCTTAAAACCAAAAGCTCACAATGTCATAGTCCTAATATCACCTATATAGTCTCAAAACCAAAAGCTCACCATGTCATGGTTCTTATATCACCTATATAGTCTCAAAACCAAAAGCTCACCATGTCATGGTTCTTATATCACATCTATAGTCTCAAAACTTAAATATCACAATGTCATGGTCCTTATATCACCTTTATAGTCTCAAAACCAAAAGCTCACAATGTCATAGTCCTAATATCACCTATATAGTCTCAAAACCAAAAGCTCACCATGTCATGGTTCTTATATCACCTATTTAGTCTCAAAACCAAAAGCTCACCATGTCATGGTTCTTATATCACCTCTATAGTCGCAAAACTTAAATATCACAATGCCATGGTTCTTATATCACCTCTATTTTCTCAAAACCCAAAGCTCACAATGCCATGGTTCTTATATCACCTCTATAGTCACAAAACTTAAATATCACAATGTCATGGTCCTTATATCACCTCTATAGTCTCAAAACTTAAAGCTCACAATGCCATGGTTCTTATATCACCTCTATAGTCTCAAAACCCAAAGCTCACAATGCCATGGTTCTTATTTTACATCTATAGTCTCAAAACTTAAATATCACAATGTCATGGTCCTTATATCACCTCTATAGTCTCAAAACCCAAAGCTCACAATGTCATTGTCCTTATATCACCTCTATAGTCTCAAAACCCATAGCTCACAATGTCATGGTCCTTATATCACCTCTATAGTCTCAAAACCCAAAGCTCACAATGCCCTGGTTCTTATATCACCTATATAGTCTCAAAACTTAAATATCACAATGCCATGGTTCTTATATCACATCTATAGTCTCAAAACTTAAATATCACAATGTCATGGTCCTTATATCACCTCTATAGTCTCAAAACCCAAAGCTCACAATGCCATGGTTCTTATATCACCTCTATAGTCACACAACTTAAATATCACAATGTCATGGTCCTTATATCACCTCTAGAGTCTCAAAACTTAAAGCTCACAATGTCATGGTTCTTATATCACCTCTATAGTCTCAAAACCCAAAGCTCACAATGCCATGGTTCTTATTTTACATCTATAGTCTCAAAACTTAAATATCACAATGTCATGGTCCTTATATCACCTCTATAGTCTCGAAACCCAAAGCTCACAATGCCATGGTTCTTATATCACATCTATAGTCTCAAAACTTAAATATCACAATGTCATGGTCCTTATATCACCTCTATAGTCTCAAAACCCAAAGCTCACAATGCCATGGTTCTTATATCACCTCTATAGTCACAAAACTTAAATATCACAATGTCATGGTCCTTATATCACCTCTAGAGTCTCAAAACTTAAAGCTCACAATGCCATGGTTCTTATATCACCTCTATAGTCGCATAACTTAAATATCACAATGTCATGGTCCTAAATCACCTCTATAGTCTCAAAACTTAAAGCTCACAATGTCATGGTCCTTATATCACCTCTATAGTCTCAAAACCCAAAGCTCACAATGTCACGGTTCTTATATCACCTATATAGTCTCAAAACTTAAAGCTCACAATGTCATGGTTCTTATATCACCTCTATAGTCGCAAAACTTAAAGCTCACAATGTCATGGTCCTTATATCACCTCTATAGTCTCAAAACCCAAAGCTCACAATGCCATGGTTCTTATATCACCTCTATAGTCGCAAAACTTAAATATCACAATGTCATGGTCCTTATATCACCTCTATAGTCTCAAAACTTAAAGCTCACAATGTCATGGTTCTTATATCACCTCTATAGTCTCAAAACTTAAATATCACAATGCCAAGGGAGCGCAGTGGCTCAGTGGTAGAGTGCTTGACTCAAGACCGAAGGGCCGTTGGTTCGAGCCTCACCGGCGTCACTGCGTTGTGGTCCTTTAGCAAGACACATTTATTCTAGCTTAGTACTGGTTCAACCCAGGAAGATCCGTCCCTATGTAACTGAAAGATTGTTAATTGGCCGTAAAGAATCAAATCAAACAAACAAAAATCACAATGCCATGGTTCTTATATCACCTCTATAGTCTCAAAACTTAAAGCTCACAATGTCATGGTCCTTATATCACCTCTATAGTCTCAAAACTTAAATATCACAATGTCATGGTCCTTATATCACCTCTATAGTCTCAAAACCCAAAGCTCACAATGCCATGGTTCTTATATCACCTCTATAGTCTCAAAACTTAAATATCACAATGTCATGGTCCTTATATCACCTCTATAGTCTCAAAACCCAAAGCTCACAATGCCATGGTTCTTATATCACCTCTATAGTCACAAAACTTAAATATCACAATGTCATGGTTCTTATATCACCTCTATAGTCTCAAAACCCAAAGCTCACAATGCCATGGTTCTTATATCACCTCTATAGTCTCAAAACCAAAAGCTGACAATGTCATGGTTCTTATATCACTTCTATAGTCTCAAAACCAATAGCTCACAATGTCATGGTTCTTATATCACCTCTACATGTAGTCTCAAAACCCAAAGCCATGGTTCTTATATCACCTCTACATGTAGTCTCAAAACCCAAAGCCATGGTCCTTATATCACCTGTATAGTCTCAAAACCCAAAGCTCACAATGTCATGAGCCTTATATCACTTCTATAGTCTCAAAACCAAAAGCTCACAATGTTAAAAGAGCTTTTGGTTTTGAGACAATACATGTACAGTTTAGAGGTAATATAAGGACTGGACTTCAAGTTCCTGTGGTTTAGTTCATTGGATTTCGGTACTGAATGCACTAGTCTGCATAAAGCATAGGTACCTGAAGTTTGGTCCTTAAAACTTGTTAATGAATTCAGGTAGAAGCCGGGCCCAGTCAGTAACATGTCTGACTGCAGATCCAGGGGTCACGAGTTCGATCCCAGCCCGGTCCCATACTTTTGTGGAGATTGATCATGAAACTATTTCTACAGCCATTCTCCTCCCTTCCCTTTATTCAAGAGGTGTTGTTAGTTACAAGCGAAAGTATGTGCATGAAGTACTGGTTAACGTTTTGGCAAGCATGCCCATGAAAAAAGTGTGGTTACAAAATGTAGGTGAACTGACTGCCCCAACATGACTGGACATTAAGCTTCAAACCAAACAAACAAACATTCACTCATTCGGATAGAAGAACACTATAGTGTAAATTTGGAAATTTTCATGAGGACTTTATTTTCACGAAATCTGCGAAGTTTCGTGAAAATAAAACCCTTGCAAAATGGCAAAATCACTCTGTCGTTTATTGATACAGGTAAATCTTGCCTTAGTCGCGAATATCTCACACCACTTATATGTCTTTTAATGCTATTCGCGAAAATAAAATTGCGGAGATTTCCGAATCTACAGTAGCGAGGTCAAAGACATAATTAATGAGCTTTTGGTTTTAAGGCTAATGAAGTGATATAAGGACCAAACTTCATGCTCCTGGGCATAAAGTTATTCTTCAAACATGCATACACTGCTATCTAGTGGGTCTGGACCTTAAGTCCGACATGAGCAGTCACCTATATGTACATGAATGTCTCTACATTGTGTGTGTGTGAACACCAAAATCACGAGGTGGCTCAATTACTTAGTTCATATGGGACAATCACATATTACTTAAATCTTAACAATGGGAGGGAGCGCAGTGGCTCAGTGGTAGAGTGCTTGACTCGAGACCGAGGGGCGGCAGGCTCGAGCCTCACCCCTGTCACTACGTTGTGGTCCTTGAGGAAGACAAATTTAGCTTAGTACTGGTTCAACCCAGGAAGACCCGTCCCTGTTTAACTGAAAGATTGTTGATTGGAAGTAAAGAATCAAATCAAACAAATCTTAACCATGGGCCAGCTCGTGTCATTTTGACTTTGATTAGCTATATAGCCATAAAAGATTTATTATTATCATATGATGTCGCGTCTGGGAGTGAAATAATGCCATGCGATAAAATCGATAAACCACTAGTGGTTTAAAGATTTACGGGAAACATTATGCCGTCCATAACAGCGTTGCTTACATTATGACAAAATTATAACGTTTTACGCCAGAAATGAGATTTCAAAGTATTTGTCATACGATAAATAGAATCTAACATTGGTGCTCTTGTATTATTGAATTTATTAAACTTGTTGCAAAAAAGAGATAAAATGCTCGGCAAGCCTCACATTTTATCTCTTTTCCCCAACTCGTTTAATAAATTCAATAAAACATGAGCACTCCTGTAAGATCCTCTGTATATCCCATGGGTTGCTTTCATGTTATTTTCACCAGGGGAAAGGCCATATAAATGTATCATAGAAGGCTGTGGAAGGTCATTCGCCCAGTTGTCAAACCTGCATCACCATCAGAAAAACCATGAGGAACATGTGAAGCGGGATGTAGCTCGTCAGTATCGTTGTGTTATATGTGACAGAAGTTATGCTAATGAGAGCAGTTTAAGAACACACACACTAAAGGTTTGTATAAATTAGCAAATGATGGTTATTCATACACATACAGTAAAACCTGTCTTAAGGGGCCACTCAAAAGAAGAACCAAATCTGTTTTCAAGACGGATTATCGCTCAATGCAGGTCAAAAGTATTGCAGAATGCTCCAAGGGGAGCATTCTGCAATACTTTCGACCTTCATTAAGTTACCATTTGCCATTAAGACTTTTGTTTTGTCTAGTTTTGAGTGGCCGCTTAAGTCAGGTTGCTTTGCTTAATTTGTCTTCCTGGTGTCTTGTGATGGTTGAGCGGCTCTTCCTCGCGGTGCCACAGGGTTGTCTGCGGTTTATGATTGTGGTATTTCCTGATCATACTCACTTACTATTTATACCCCCCGCAAACTTTGTAGGTGGTGGGTATACTGTTTTCACGTCGTCCTTGTGTGTGTGCATCCGTCCGTAACGTTTTGTTTTCTTAATATCTTAGAGTCATTGCTGGGTTTTCATCAAACTTTGCAAATATGTTCATATATGCAAGACAAATACTTTAGACAAAAAAGTAAGGGCCAGGGGCCAATTCTATTAGAGTTATTTCCCTTTGTAGTTCTAAATGGCTTATTATATAGGGTTTTATGCTTATGCTATTATAGGCCATACACGGGCCGATCAACTCCAACCACAGCTTTGGATGGAACAATTTGATACTTTGCCTATACAATGTAGACACATTGAACATATGCATGAAGGAGTTTGGTTCAGAAAAAATAATTTTTAACAAAATGACAGCTGTGAGAACAATTTTCCCCTAATAGGGCTTTTGTATATACATAGATGGTGCCTTCATGGGCCGATCAACTCCTACCACAGCTTTTGATGGAGCAATTTGATACTTTGCCTATAAATTGTAGACACATTGAACATATGCATGAAGGAGTTTGGTTCAGGAAAAATAATTTTTGACAAAATGACAGCAGTGACAACTTAGACAATTTTTCCCTAATAAGGTGTTTGTATATGCATAGATGGTGCCTTCATGGGCCGATCAACTCCTACCACAGCTTTTAATACAGCAATTTCATACTTTGCCTATACAATGTAGATACATTGAACACATTGAACATATGCATGAAGGAGTTTGGTTCAGGAAAAATAATTTTTGACAAAATGACAGCAGTGACAACTTAGACAATTTTTCCCTAATAAGGTGTTTGTATATGCATAGATGGTGCCTTCATGGGCCGATCAACTCCTACCACAGCTTTTAATAGAGCAATTTCATACTTTGCCTATACAATTTAGATACATTGAACATGATGCATGAAGGAGTTTGGTTCAGAAAAAATAATTTTTGACAAAATGGTAGCTGTGAGAACTTAGAAACTTTTCCCTAATGCAGGGTTGCCAATGTCAGGGAAAAAGTTCTGGAAAATAAAAAAATTTCCAGGTCAGGGAAAAGTCAGGGAATTACATTTTCAGTCATGGATTTTTTTTTAAAAAAAATGACAAAATTCATGGAAAAGTCAGGGATTTCAAAATTTTCCTAAAAAGATGCTAGTTAACAGGCTTCTAGAAATTTTAGTTTCCATAATTTGCAAGCAATATTACACGGATGGTAAACCTAGGAACTACCACGAAATTGTGTTAACGTAATTTTGTTCCCAAGCCACATCCGGGACACGTCGTGGTAGTTTCCAGGCCGAAAATTGGATAAAGAAAGGTTGGTGTCACTTTTATTTTTGTTTTATTTTACAACTTAGAACAAACAATGGTGAAATCCGACAATGTGGTTCCGTGTAAGTATGTCTCAGCGTCCCCTCTAGCCAAAAATTTTGTTTGAAAAGTTATTTTCTTTCTTTTGGTACATGTTTCCCCACTGAGCATCGGACCAACTTTCCCCAAAGTTCGAAGGATTTTAGCCCATATCTGTCAAATTGAATGGAATTTGATATCATTTGACGATGGAAATGATAAAAAGACCCTGAATAAACATTCCTGCACAGAAAAAAAATCTGAGCATTTACTCGTAAACGATTCATGCCCCGTTCGTCCTGTGTGGTAGTTTCCAGCTCATCGTGGTAGTTAAAATGCTATCGTGGTAGTTTCCAAGACTTTATAGGATACGTTTCTGAAGTGTTACAAAACATTATAGTGGTTGTTTGTTTCGCATGATAACCCTCGAACTCGTCAATTAATTACCACGGTAAACAAATAAACCACATTTCAATACCATGAGGAAGCTAAGCTGAGGACTCAAGATTCAATGTGATGCTTGACAGGTGGAGACCATGCCCTGGACTGCCAAGCAACACCTCTGGAAATCTAAAGCAAAAGAAGGTCATCAGTTGAGCCGTGGTGGACCAAGCAACAGACAAAAAAAATGATATAAAAAATTGCGTCACTCGCTACGTTGTTCCATGTTCAGTCAGCTTTAAGATAAAATGGCAGGCTAAGACTACTGGCCCAAAGTATTGTTAGTACTTGCGCTTCGGAAAAAAGGGAAATATCCTCGGGTTGGGACACTTTTTATATACATGCGAGTGTGACGATGGAACGGGCATGTTATTTGATAATTAAAAAGCATGTTTATTCAAAACTAAAAATTGTGAATACCCCTTCTTTTAATTCTTCTCATCATTTCAATAGCCAACTAAAATTAAAATTCAGGCAGTCGTCATTTGTTATCTGACAAAAGGTTATTTGAAAAGGTCTTCATATGAATAAGAGGAGTATTCAAGGTTCGGCCCGCACACCCTGTCTTTATAAAAATGAAGTAGCCCCTGACTAGTGGAAATCTGCTGATGCGAACTACTACTAAATTCCTACAAAGTCTTGGAAACTACCACGATAGCATTTTAACTACCACAATGAGCTGGAAACTACCACACAGGACGAATGGAGCATGAATCGTTTACGAGTAAATGCTCAGATTTTTTTTCTGTGCAGGAATGTAGGAGTGTAGAAATGTTTATTCAGGGTCTTTTTATCATTTCCATCGTCAAATGATATCAAATTCCATTCAATTTGACAGATATGGGCTAAAATCCTTCGAACTTTGGGGAAAGTTGGTCCGATGCTCAGTGGGGAAACACGTACCAAAAGAAAGAAAATAACTTTTCAAACAAAATGTTTGGCTAGAGGGGACGCTGAGACATACTTACACGGAACCACATTGTCGGATTTCACCATTGTTTGTTCTAAGTTGTAAAATAAAACAAAAATGAAAGTGACACCAACCTTTCTTTATCCAATTTTCGGCCTGGAAACTACCACGACGTGTCCCAGATGTGGCTTGGGAACAAAATTACATTAACACAATTTCGTGGTAGTTCCTAGGTTTACCACCCGTGTATTAGAAAAGGAATGTTTCTGAACATAAATTGCAAGAAACATTCCTTTTCTAATATTTATAGTTTAAGATTTTTCTTTAAAGATTAAATCAGCAAGTTCAAATATTTGTGGAAAAACCTTCGAATAGTCGATGGATGAAAATAGCTAAAATTGGTCTTCCAAAAGGGTCTGGAAAACAGTTGAAAGTCAGGGAAAAGTCAGTGAAAAGTCAGGGAATTCTGAAATGGATATTGAGTGGCAACCCTGTAATGAGGCTTTTGTATATGCATAGATAGTGCCTTCATGGGCCGATCAACTCCTATCACAGCTTTTGATGGAGCAATTTGCCTTCATGGGCCAATCAACTCCTATCACAGCTTTTGATGGAGCAATTTGATACTTTGCCTATACAATGTAGACACATAGAACATATGCATGAAGGAGTTTGGTTCAGAAAAAATAATTTTTAACAAAATGACAGCTGTGAGAACATAGACAATTTTTTTCTAATAGGGCTTTTGTATATGCATAGATGGTGCCTTCGTGGGCCAATCAACTCCTACCACAGCTTTTGATGGAGCAATTTGATACTTTGCCTATACAATATAGACACATTTAACATATGCATGAAGGAGTTTAGTTCATAAAAAAAATTGTTGTCAAAATGACAGCAGTGAGAACTTAGACAATTTTTCCCTAATAAGATGTTTGTATATGCATAGATGGTGCATTCATGGGCCGATCAACTTCTACCACAGCTTTTGATGGAGCAATTTGATACTTATCCAATACAATGTAGACACATTGAACATATGCATGAAGGAGTTTATAAGTTTTGTTTGCACAGATTCTACTGAAATCTTCTTTTCAGAACTAAGGTCTGCTGGTTTGAACTATAACTTGCCAAGTTTATTCACTGAATCTTACTGTGCGGGTTGTATCTAATAAGCATTGCTTATTGACTTTTTTCATTTTTACTGTACTTATGCATGAAAATTTGACAAGGTAATGCAACATCTCACATTCTGATTGAATAACATAAAACATTTGTGACAGTTAATCCTGTGATACACTGTCAGAAATTTGACGTCATCGATGGTGTCACTTTTCCTTGATGTGTGGTTTTATGCAGCTTGCAATTTTCAGATTTGAGTTGAAATTTTACGAAAAAAGCAAGGAAGCGCATTAGAATATGGATAACTATATTCAAAATGTTTATTTGGGGTGGTATGTTGTTGGTTTTGTGGTCATAAATAAAATTGTAAGGCTCTACTGAAGTGTAGCCATGTAGTTAAATTTGTGCCTGTATATCTGATGATATACCTCCTCAAATGTAGCTTTTGAATACAGTTATCTCCTAATTTGAACTCTTGGGAAGTGGCAAGTGTACACAATGTACATTACATGTAAACAAAAAACAATATTTACATTTTCGAAGCAATCCTTTAATGAATCTTTAATATTCACAAGTGTTCATAGCCTCATGAATTTCACAAATTTGAATGACAGCTGCCAAGCTCACTTGCCCGTGCATTATGCTTCAAAGATGGAACTCGTTTGCCAGAAGTGTTACTGGTGTTGTGATTGACAGTGAGCCACACCTGAGTCGCACATGCAAAACAAGCCTCGTGTTCAAGCTGGCTGTTCCGCTTTTCCATTTTACAATCCGACTAAACAGTTAATATGATTATATTTTTATATTTTAAATATTTATAATAAAAAGTAAATATAAGCAATAAATTCAATTTGGGCTACACTTACTAAATGCAAGAGACCGAAAGTATTCATGATTCCATGAACATTCCAAAAATTGAATTCATTTCTTAAATGAAACAATTATTTTTTATTGTTCAACAAGTCATAGAACTGCACCGCAATAGAAAGCTATCCAAGCTGTAGAAGGACTACTGTTGTGGGGGTGGGGCAGAGGTTTGTTTCAGGCAGTTTTTGACTGTTCTCTAGACCGAATTGGTTTGGAGCATTCTCTAGCCCTACATCAGAGAATATGTTGAAAATTTACATTCTTCTTACTAGTAAATAAGTCAAGGCTTGATACTTGTAAATCATCTGTCTGCAGACGACTCCTTTGAAATGAGCCGTGACATGTGATTCCAACAATGTGGCATTTTGACAAATGTAGACTCTGACGAGCCTCTGCAGCCTCCTTTTAAGCTTAGAAACTCCAAATGGTATTCAGTCAGTAGCTTAACAATCAAAGAATACTCAAGTGACAAGCATAGACTCTGATCAGACTGCGCATATGCGCAGGCTGATCTGAGGCTTTGCTGGGCGCACATACATCATTGTTGGAAATATCATGCACTGGCTCAAATATGAAGTCTTGCTTGTTCCAGCTTTTTTTTGTCCATAGGTCAAGATAAAAAAGAAAGTTTTGCACGTAAAAGTGTGACTATTTTCTTTTCCATCAGTTTAAACATATGTTTTGGGTGCTCAAAAGAACCATCTCATTCAGACAGTTCTTGGAAGTACCCACAACATATGTATTGGTTGAGAAATAAGAAAAAATATTTAACTATGCGTTTTATCTAGAGGCATGGCTCCCTATTATGTTTTTGTCTTTTTCAGCTTCATATTAATCTAAATAAAGTTGACACAGACTCCCTACAGAACACAGGTGCGACAAAGAAAAGAAAAAGAAAACATCAAGAATCAGAATCATCGGAGACTGAATCGGCAGTCATTGAATTAGGGGATGATAATAGCCCACCTACACAAGTCAAAACAGGCTTTAATCTCACTTCTCACAATCAGAATCCATCATCAGCATCATCAAGTTTATCGTCATCATCTTTATTAAACCAGTCTACTTTGAGCAGAGTTGCACAAATAATAGCGTCCAGTCCACAGGACGCTATAAATAGAATCTTGCAGAAAAGATTGCTGAGTGAAAACCAGTCTCTGGAAGATTTAATCTTGCAAAGGTCAACAGCATCACAACAGCTTCAGTCACCACCATTTCAAATCTCAGAAGCTCAAACCAGACAATCACAGAATGTTGTCGGTCAATTTTCGTCACTCCCTAAAGTTTCGGAGCTGGCTCGTCCCATCCCATCGTCTCTACAGCAAGCAGAACGAACAGCCTTTAGTCAAGAGACTTACAACCAGGAGAGGCTGCCACAAAGTCAAGTTCACCAGCAAAAGGAAGAAAAACAGAGCACATATTTGTAATCATATTGTCATGGGTGAAAGTTCAAAATTTAAAATCCTGAATTTTAGAAATTCAAAAAAAAAATTTGCAATATGTCTTCAAAATATTAACAATTTTAGCTTTAAATAATCAATTATCTTCGGATAAGCTGAAAATAAATAATGAAGCTATAATTACATGTGTCTACCTAATTCAGAGTTTTGAGGCCAACTTTCTATGGAAAGTCGGCCTCAAAATGCTGAATTCAGGAATAATCTTGAAAACTTTCACCCATGTCAGCCAGGATGTTCAAAGCATCCTTAGCTTAACAAACTGGTGGATTCATTGCAAATTCATCTTTATAATTAAGTGCACATTCTCTAGATACACTGAGTACTTTATAGGTTGTTTTCACTAATGAACTTTTGGTATCTACTGTCCTGCCAGCCAGGAGTGACAGTGACTTCATGTTTTGTTAACAGTTATCAGGGACTTATAATTGATAGATCACTTGTGTATAAATCCTATCCTCAGGATAGGATTAATACACAAGTGATCTATCGATTCGCATTAGCTCAAGTGAAGTGTGCACGTTAGTGTTTTACTTAGCAATTGTAAATAAAGTATTATGTCACTGTCAGAACAGTATAATATTATGGTCAATTTTGTAATATAAATTGCCATTCAGAAGTTTGTGTAGTCCAGTACCCATAAAGTACTCTTTGTGCACTTTTAAGAGCATGTGAGCTTTACAGGGTAAATATGGTAATCCTTAACTATCTCCTAGTGTTGTCTGCTGATCACTTTTTGCAAAACAGAACGTCGGGCCTGACCTGGATCCAATCTGTTTGACACTCAGATGGTATTCCTGTAAGAAATTTTCGAAAAAGTTGGTTTTGAAAAAAATCAGCAGACAACAAAAAGTGGGGGAAAATTCCCAGGGGACAAACAAAATACCAGTAAATGAGAAATATATTCCAAAAATACAAATCAATTAGAAAATGTAAAAGAGAAAACCTTTACAATTCTAACCTTCATGTGTTTAACCCTTATCCTGCTAATAATTTTTTTTATCCCAAAAATGTTTTTCTGCTTTTTATGTCTACTGCAAATATTCAAATGCACTTCAGCTACTTTTAATCATGGAAGCAAACAATATGGGCCCTGATATGGGTCGATATTAACAATATGGGCCCTGATATGGGTCGATATTATACAATTATTGACTTCAATGAGGTAGACATAAGGATTTATCTACCCGAAAAAGTGATAATTCACCGAGGCCGCTAGGCCGAGGTGAATATCACTTTTAAGGGTAGATAAATCCTCATGTCTACCGAAATTGAAGTCAATAACTGTTTTGTTATATGACTTTCTAACTTAGAATGAAAGTTTTCTACTTTCACTTTGTTGTTGAAGTCAACCTTCAACCTAAGGACTTTCTAACAAGTTTTATCAACTGTTATTTAAATATTTTAATGTAGTATTTGCAATTTTAAATGTATATTTATCCTCTGAATGTGGAATGTAAATTTTAATCATAAAACTTTTATTACATTTTGTTTATTCATACAAAGATAAATGAACAAACAAAACATAACAAAACAGTTGTTAAAATTCATGAAAGTCTTTAGTTTACCTGTTGGGATGTGAAACAGCAAATCATGTCAATTTCATACAGCACATGCTAGTTTTATACTCATCATGCTATTTTTAGCTCTCTAGAGGGTAATATTGCAGAAGTGTCAAAAATATTAACTTCTGGAAACTAGTTAGAGCTGGATTTCTTCCTATATCACCTTCTGAGCCAGTTTAGACCAGTTTTCAGGTAGACATAGAGATTTATGAAGACAAATTGGGCCAATCAGGAGACAGGATTCTCTCCAGTCATATAACAATGTTTGTTATATAGGCTTCCAAAGTGTCTATGGGGCCTTGCATTTGCGCACTTTTTGCAATTAGCGTTATCTTTTGCGGACTTTTTGGGTTTTCAATTGCGCACTTTTTTCGCACCCCAATCAGGAGCAATTTGTGGCCGTGAAACGATGACTTGTACAGGCAGCCGTGCCTGTGCAATGAAGTCAGTGATGTTTTCAATGATAGATCTTTTTAATGTTGTGCAAAGTTCTTTATTCAAATGTACAATATACATGGATTATGCAATGGAATTCTGTTCCTTTAGAGAGCATTTACCGTAGCATTTGGAGTGCCATAAGATCTTAATGTGAAATATGTAATTTAACTCTTGAACCCACCACCGCTCACATAGAATTTAAAGTAGCTATGCATACAGGGATAAAGAATGCTCCATGCATCTTTAAGAGCAAGTTATAACTAGCTGTTACGCCTTTCAACTTGCTTAATAACCCCTAATTTTTAATAAGGTGTGAAAAAAAAGTGTGCAAATGATATGCAGAATCCTGCGCAAATGAATAAATTAACATGCGCAAAAGATATATAGAAGTGCCGAAATGAAAATCACTGGTGTCTATGCAGATAAGTATGTTGGCGACAATTGTCATAAATAGCAGAAAAAGGGTTAAAACGAACAATGATTTTTTGTTTGATTTGATTCTTTACGTCCCATCAACAATCTTTCAGTTAAAAAGGGACAGTTCTTCCTGGGTTGAACCAGTATTAAGCTAGGATGAATGTGTCTTGCTCAAGGACTACAATGCATTGACGCTGGCGAGGCTCGAACCCGCGGCCCCTCAGTCTCAAGTCAAGCACTCTGCCACTTCGCTCCCTAAAACGAACGAAGGTCAAGAACGACCATGCCTTTATAGTTGACTTTCTATGCATGAAGGGATCTCCTGTTGAAGATAAAGTGATTTTACTAACATATATCACACAGTGCAATCTATGTTATTGACTGATGGTGGAGTTGGAGACAGGGTACAATTATGTTAGTTATACACCAGCATCTTTGCATGCTGGGTAATTTTTCATGCTTTTGTCGTCTGCTGACTTTTCAAAATTGACTTTTAAAAAAAATCTTTTCAAATAGTGTCAAATAGTTTGGATCCAGATCAGGACCGACATTGTGTCGGTCCTGATCTGGGTCCAAACTTTGCAAAGGTTATCAGCAGATGACAAAAGTTACTACCAAGGTTAATGGTTTGCGCAACATTTTGTCTTGTTTTGACTTTGTCCATCAAAATGATTTTGTTTGTTCTAGTTGATGTTTTACCTTCCAGTCAACAATTTTTCAGTCCTGTCCGGACAAATTTCCTAGGTAGAACCAGTACCAAGAGTGAGGATTAAATATCTTGCACAAGTACACAACACAGTGCCTAGGGTGAGGCTCAAATCAACAACCCCTAAATCTGGAATGGAGCACTCTACATGGGCGAAAGTTTTCAGGATTAATCCTGAATTCAGGATTTTAAAGCTGATATTCCATAGGAAGTCAGCCTCAAAATGCTGAATTAAGGAGGTTATAATAGCATCCTTGATTGGTTTTCAGATTATCTAAACACAATCGTTTTAACCTTAAATTATCCATTTTTGTAGCCATCTTGCAAGTTTTAAAATTTTAATTTCTAAAGTTCAGGATTTTGGAACTTTCACCCATGGCTCTACCATTCTGCTCCCCCTTTTGTTTTTTGTCTTTGTTGCAAACAAGATTTGTTAAGATTTTTTTTTCAACATAAATTTTAGAGTTTTTATCATCTTTAGCGATACATAGTATACATTTATGTGTGTAAGTTGAGATCTGTTGGGTAAGGGTGTGTAGCTTATAGACTTACTGTTTTCCATCATGTGCGGATCCAGAGGGGTGACAGGGGTCCAAACCCCCCATGAAAAATCACAAAAATATAGGCTTTACTAGCAATACAGGTCTGGATCCCCTGAAAAATCGCAGCTACCAAGCCAGCATTCAATGCCAGCGAAATGCCATTTAATGGTGTTTTGCTGGCGAGCCGATGATGGCCCGCTTATAGTGGTACTTGGATCATCCCTCCCCTATCAAACAAAAAAAATGTCAAAGTTGGACCCCCCTCTGACAAAACTTTCTGGATCCGTGGGTAATATGCCATTATTTTGGCTTACTTGCTACAGCATAGGCCTCTAGATAAGACTGCGTAATCAAAAATTAATTTCTTATTTTACAACCAAACATATGTTGTGGGTACTGTAGATTCGGAAATTTTCGCAAGGGTTTTATTTTTGCGAATCTTTGTTGATGCGGAGTTTCACTAAAATAAAACCCTCGCGAAATCACTCCATCGTTCACTGATGTAGGTAAATCATGTCGAAAGTGCGATTTTTAAAGCTGCATACTCTGTAACTATGAACATTTTTCGAAAAAAATATTTTCTTTTAAAATCATTTGTAAAAGTAGAATAAAGTTATGTGGTCACAATAAATCTAATTTCTACAGCTGAAAACTGCATGGAAAAGTGAATTATCTTATAAAAACAGGTGTTTTTTCTCTTGTTGTAATTATTTGCGTCCCTCCAATAATTCTAGACAGTTAATTTTTAACATAAGTGCTGTTGTTTTGGCACTAATAATTTGTTAATTATTACGAAAAAGGTAAAATGTATACCTGAATTTTAGTATTTTTACTGTGTTCTTGAAAAATAGAAAAAATATTTCTAAAATGAAAAGATCAAAAGTTACAGACTATGCAGCTTTAAATGTGGCAAATATGTCTTTTAACCCTATTTGCAAAAATAGAATTCTGCAAAAATTTCCTAATTTACAGTACTCAAAAGAGAACCATCCCAATGAGACCGTTCTTTTGAGCACCCAAAACATATGTTAAACTGATGGGTAAGAAAATATTCACAAATTTTTACATCAACAATTTTGTGTATATGCATGCGTGGATCCAGAGGGGGGGGGCAGGTGGTCCAGCCCCCCCCCCCCCCTCGGAAAATCACATAAATATAGGGTTTTTTAGCGAATACTGGTCCCGATCCCTTTTAAATTGCAAAGCTACAAAGCCAGCATTCAATGTTGGGCCATAATCAGCACGCAAGCGAAATATCATTTAAATGGCATTTAGCTGGAGGGCCGAAGATGGCCCACTTTAAGTGGTATGCGGATCCTCTCTTCCCTCATAAACTAAAAAAAAACCAAAAAAAACGTCCTCAATGTTGGACCCCTCTGACAAAACTTTCTGGATCCACCAATGATGTGGACCTATGCGGCATCAGCTTTTTGGGCCTGCAAGTTTCATCCTTTCAAATAACGTATATGGCCTAATAAGCATACAAGTTTTCAAAATTCTGTACTCTTTTTTGAAAACAGTGTAGATCCAGATCACACAGGTCAAGATAAACAAAAATTTTATACATATTCTTGTGATTATTTTCTTACACATCAGTTTGCACAATTTGGTCCTATACTTTCATGGAGATTGATCATGAAATAATTTCTTTGGTCATTTTCCTCCTTCCCACTGATTCAAGAAGGGTTTTTGTCACTAGCAAAAGTATGTGCACGAAGAACTGGTTAACCACTTATTCAAGGAAAGTGTGAACTGACCGTCTTGTATCTGCCAAAATGGAATTAAGTCTTTGTGGACAGCCTGAATTAGTTTTGTGTTACCTTAGCAAATAGGGATCTCAATCTTTGCTGGGCATACAGTGAAAGATCTAAATTTAGAACACTTTCCTCTTTCTTTTCTCAAATAAAATGTTGATTACGAGGGCTTGAGTTCATAAAATGCTTGTGAGAATGACAGTGAAGACCCTGATCAGACTGCTTCTAAAGTTGTCTGATCTGGGTCTGCACTGTTCGTCTACGCCTTTTTAGCAGGTAACAAGTGTTCGAAGTTTTTTTTAGAGTATGTACATGCCACTATGTTGATGCACTTCTTGGCTGGGCAAAAAAGAAGAGTCTTGTTGAAAGATATATAGATATATGTATTTGTGATATTTGTTTTAATGTTTTGCAAATAATGAAATTACTGCTTTGTGTGTGTACACTTACAGTGCTTATGAGCTATTTCGAGCTTGATCATGTTAAAAAGTATTTTACAGGATACGCAATATATACCTGACAAAAAAAGAAACGCACCACTTAGAACTGTTGAACCCTCAGGAAGACCATAAGTGATAGGCCAATTTAGTTTATATCAGTGCAAAGGTATGTCAAGTACTTCTGCGTTACACATCTTATGCAATCAGGCGTCGAAATTGTGTTAAAGAAAATTGGGCATGAATGAAGTGGGGGTCAATTTGTAAAGTCACAGGAAATAAGCGTTTTTATAATGTTCTCTTGCTGGATAAGTTTAAGCAATTGGATTCATCTCAGTAGACCAAATTGTACCCAGACACTTATTCTTTGCGAATTCTAGCTTTAAATTCATCATTTGCGATAATTGAATGCCTCGTAGCCTATGTGTTGTGACTACCCTTTGGATAACGATTCTACACTGGAGATTAACCTTACACACATTTAAAGTTTTCAATATTGTTTTAATCAGTTTAAATTATCAAAACTGATAAAAATTGAGCTTGGAATAACAAAAAAAATCAATAAACACATTGGTTGTCTCACGTACCGACTATATATCGTTTTCATACTTTGCTCATGTAAAACATACTATGAATTTCATGTAGACAGTAGCGTTGTATTAACGCTTCCAAAACTCCTTTTACCCTTCGCCTTGATGTGTTTTGTGCCTACACAGGAAAAGTACCGATACTCATTTACGTCACATTCAAGTTTTAGTAAGATTTGATCAGAAATGAATATTTCATGACAATTAACATTTTCGTATTTAAAGGCGATCTTAATGGGAAAATCGTAGTGGTGCGTTTCTTTTTTTGTCGGGTATATATATTTTATGGAAATGTGCTGAAAGTAGACAGAGTAGTAGTTGGCTGTATAGTTCTGCTTTGGACATTTGTCCACTGATCTATCTTCAACATTGACAGTTAGGGAATCTGAAATGCAAGCCCACAGGTTTAGATAAACAAATTTTTTCAGCGTAAAATTGTTGATATTTTCTTACCCATACTTTATAGCATAAGTTTTGGGTGCTCAAAAGAACCGTCTCATTGAGACGGTTCTTTTGAGTACCCACAACATATGTTTTGGTTGAGAAATAATTTTTTTTTTTCCTGTTTCGCACTCTTTACTAAAGGCCTGAAGCCCTTAGGCTTATTTGCAATCTGACCCCAACCCAATCAAAATCAAATGAAAAAGAAAGTTACAAATGGTTGGATTGTAGTGAATTGAAAGCAATGGAGGGCAGCCATTTTAAGGGTATGTGACATTGCACATCCCTAATTGAGAGCGCCGTGGCTCAGTGGTAGAGTGCTTTTCTTGTGATTGAGGGGTTGTGGATTCGGGCCTCACTGGTGTTACTGTGTTGTGTCCTTGAGCAAGACACATTAATCCTTGCTTAGTTTTGGTTCATTACGGTAAGACTCGTTCGGACATAACTAAAAATTTGTTGACTGGGACATAATCAAATCAATTAAACACACCCCTAATCAGGGGCCCTAATTAAATCTGCATAAACAGAATAACTAGAAGTTTCCTGCTGTTCATTTTAACATTGCATTTTTATTGATTCATCTGTTACAAATAGTTGATTTTGAAAACAATCTGTACAGTTTGCGATGAAATTTGAGATTTCAATGGCTTTTCAAAGTTAACAGGAAGTTAATTAAATAAAAACTGCGACCTCCATTGGCTTATTAGAAGTCAGAATTTTGATTTTCAGATTGCTTTAATTTTCTTATTTTACAGGATTTTAGTTAAGCGTGCGTACTAAAAAATGACTTTCTTATTTTTCAGCCAAAACCTATGTTGTGGGTACTCAAAAGAACCGTCTCAGTGAGATGGTTCTTTTGAGCACCTAAAACATATGATAAAACTGATGGGTAAAAAAATATTTACAATTTTACACTCAATTTTGTTGTTTAACTAAACCTATGATTTACATAGGATTTTGAGCTTGCAGCAGATTGCATGGCTTAGTTAGGGCTTGCATTTCAGATTCGCTTTAGCTCAATGTTGCGGTCCGCTTAAAATTTCATGCCGGTGAAATATTTTAGGATTATTCCTGAATTCAGGATTTTGAGGCTGATTTCCACAGAAAGTCAGCCTCAAAATGCTGAATTAGGCAGCCGCAGATTGTAATAGCTTCTTCAATTTGTTTTCAATTCATCCATTTAAACTTGGTATTGTCAACACTTTGTAGGCATACAGGAAGTTTTAAGATTTGAATTTCGAAAGTTCAGGATTTTTTAAATTTTGAACTTTTACCCATGAAACTTGGTGATTTACCCATTTCCCACCAGTCCCAACAATTGTCATCTGCTAATATTTACATTTTTGGAGCTATCCTCTAATGAATCTTCAGATATTTGCAACTTTTCATAGCCTCATGAATTACACAAATTTGATTGACAGCTGCAAAACTCATTTTCCTGTGCAATACGCTTTGAACATCAAACTCATTTGCCAGAAGTGACACTGGTCTTCTGATTGACAGCGAGCCACACATGAGTCGCACGTGCAAACAAGCCTTTACTGTAGTGCCAACCAAAAGTGACAGTGACGTTTATTTTGTTTACAATTGCTTAGTTCAACACTATCGTGTACACTTCATTTGAGCTAACGTGAATCGAAAGATCGCGTGTGTATTAATCCTATCCTACGGATAGGATTAATAAACAAGTGATCTGTCGATTCTAAGTCCCTGATAACTTTGTAAACATAATATGACGCCACTGTCACTCTTGGCTGGCACGACAATAGTTTGCTCCATTGGCTGTCCGTGTTCAAGCTGGCTGTTCCGCTTTTCCGTTTTACACTCCGACAAAACCGTTAATAGGATTTCATTTTCAATAAAAAAAATGGTTTGATTCCTAAATTATTAATAATATTTTTATATTTTAGATATTTATAATTAAATGTTAATATAAGCAATGAATTTAATTTTTAGAATGTTCATGGAATCATGAATACTTCAGGTCTCTTGCAAAGTTAACTAAAGGGCTTCACTTACTTTACAAGAGATCCGAAGTATTCATGATTCCATGAACATTCCAAAAATTTAATTCATTTCTTAAATGAACTTTTGTTGCCAGTGTTACAAACAATATGGACCCAGATTACGGTTTATAGATTTTGCACTTATTGATATAAGTAGTGCATTTGATTCTACGCAGAAACATTAGTAGGATACATTAGATTCAGAGAAAAGGGCATATTTACCAGTACTCACTACTTCAAATTAAATTCTGGATACATGCCTTATTTTTGAGTAAAGAAAGTAGGAAAAAATTTTTTATGTAATATGATAAGAATGGTGTTAATTTTATTAAAATCCAATGAGAAATAAAAAAAAAAGTAATGACATTTCAAACACCTGTACCCTCTCAAAGTATTGATTCCAATTATTGGAAAAATCCAATAAATGTAGGTCAGCTAGTTTCAGAATTTGTGTACTTATTCAGTGCATTTAAATGGGGATAGTGTTAAATAACTGATTTGCGCTGCTATGCGCAGCTATTTACAGCTTAGATATTTAAATGACCTCAGAGAAAAAGATTCCTCTTTCAAGAGGTAGTTGGCTGTTTATTGGCCGAGCTTTATTCTAAAGATTGCCAATTTTTAACCAACCAAACGACCCAGAAAATGGAAATTCCCAGAGAAAATACTAATATCCTGTGAAAGGTCATTCATTATTACACCATGTGATGATATTGTCCAATGAAAAAAGGTTTAACAAAAAACTAAAAACGCGCCACATTCTGTGTGTGTAAAACGTCATGTATTTTTTTCGACAGAACTTAAAAATTGGTCATCTTTGGATAAGAATGTTTTCATCAATTTTAACCAATGGTCCCCATTTATCAATTATTAAATAGAATAATCATTTTTCTTCAATTGGACAAGACTTTCATGGTGAAAATCATGTAAGTTTGCCAGAAAGAAGGCCTAGAATCGGACATGGCTAACACAGTGACACATAGCAGAAGCCATTATTTTGAGTACTCACTAGTTCAAATTAAATTCTGGATACATTAGATTCAGAGAATAGGGTAGGGTGTATTTTTGAGTACTCACTCATTCAAATTAAACTTGGATACATTAGATTCAGAGCTTTTAATGAATACTCACTTATTCAAATTAAATTTGGATACATTAGATCCAGAGAAAAGGGCTTATTTATGAGTTCTCACTTGTCATTAAGGGATTGATGAATTACTTCAGATATCTTCATCCAAATAAATTGCAGGATTACTCGGATAAGCATGTATTTACAAGTAGAGTGGAAACAGTGACAGTGTAGATCCTGATCAGCTGACTTTAGATGACAAATTCTCCATTCTTAACTCTTCGCATGCTAGATCATTTTGTATGTCTTTTTTGCTGTCTGCTGATATATTTTCAAAATTAACAGTTCAGGACCATTCAGAATGACAGTTTTGATCCAGAATAGGCCTGACATTTTGTTAAACCTGGTCTTGGTCCATAATGCTTGTAAAGGTTATCAGCAAAACACTAGCAGGCAAAGAGCTAAGCTTTTGTTAACTCAAATCTTAGTAATATCCTAAAATTTGAATCATTCCTAACACTTAAACCCCTGTCACACCAAGGCAGCGTCCTCACGGTGTCCTAAAAAATTGCAGAACGCCGAGGTGCACGCAGTACAAACGCAAGCATCACCGCAGCAACGCAGTGGCATGGCCATTGAACACGGTGGGGTCGCATAGAACGCCGAGGGACGGTGCGCACTTTGAGCATACTCAAAACAAACACTGTCACTCGGAGTCCTAATAGAGCACAGAGGGGACGCCGTAAGGTCACCATAGCCGCGCAGTAAGGTCTCCTACAATGCAATAGGAGCTCCGTGGGTGCACACAAGGGTCGTTGTGCAAACGCAGTGGTCATCCGCTGAGAATGCACAGTGTTCTTGGAGATGTCACTGCGTCCTCAACGCAGTGGCAACGCCGTGAAAGTGATGCGCATGCGCTGTGAGCGCAGTGGACGTGCAGTGAAAGCACCGTGAGAGCGCAGAGAATCTCCACCATGAACACCGTAGGTACGCGATAGAACGCCATAAGAGCTCCATGGCAACGCCTTGGTCGCTGTAAGGACGCTGTGACAGACAATTTTTCATAAAAAATATCATGATTTTCTTGCGTTCTCACGATGCTCTGGAAAATTAAACAACTCTGTGGCAACGCCGCCTGGTGTGACAGGCGTTTTAGCCCAGATATATCACATGAAGATATTTATACATGTATTTGTATTAGCTATTATACTTGGATGAAGAATTTGCTTTATGAGTCGTTTTTTTGTCCTGCTCTGATGTATAGTGAGTAAATGGAAAGTGCTGTGCAATAGATTTATATCATAAATGTTTGTATTGAACAAAGCAGCTAGCTACCATTGTGTGTGTTGTCTCTTTTTTACCACCCCTCCCCCCTCTCCCAAATAAAGTAAAAGGGTTGGGGATAAATTGATTTGATGTAGCTGTGGACCTTATACAGTATCCAGTGTCCAGACCACTTTAAACTATTTATAATTTGGGTTTTGTTCTATTTTCAGCTCTTTGATCTATTTTTTAATTCTGGCGGCCATTTCATTCAACAGTGTGGAACCATTTTTGAGAGGCATCATGGGGAATATTTGTTTGAATAATTAGCTCACCTGTCACATAGTGACAAGGTGAGCTTTTGTGATCAGTCTTCGTCCGTCGACCGTTAACAATTGACTTAAATGACAACTCCTAAACCCCTGGTCTAACTTTGAAATAATTTCACACAAATGATCATTGGGTGGCCCTCTACCAAGTTTGTTCAAATGGTTCTTGTCCGTTTCCTATCTAGGTCACAGAGGCTAAAAATAGATTTTCGAGATGAAAACTTTAAAAATCTACTTGTCTGAAACCAGAAGGCCTTGAGTCATAATATTTGGTATGTATCATCACCTAGTGGTCCTCTACCAAGTTTGTTCAAATTATACCCCTGGGGCCCAAAATGCCCCCCCCCCCCCCAGGTCACATGTTTTACATAGGCTTATATAGGGACAACATGAAAAAATCTTCTTGCTGAAACCAGAAGGCCTAGACTATTGATATTTGGTATTTAGCTTCACCTAGTGGACCTTTACCATATTTTTTTCAAATCATAGCCCTGGGGCCAAAAATGGCCCTGCCCAGGGGGTCACATGTTTTACATGGGCTTATATAAAGAAATGTGAAAAAATCTTCTTGTCTGAAACCACAAGGCATAAAGCATTGATATTTGGTATTTAGCATCACCTAGTGGACCTCTACCAAGTTTGTTCAAATTGTACCCCTGGGGCCAGAAATGGCCCCGTCCCAGGGACAAATGTTATACATAGGCTTATATAGGGAAAACTTGAAAAAATCTTGTTCGAACCAGAAGGCCTAAACTATTGATAATTGGTATTTAGCATCACCTAGTGGACCTCTACCAAGTTGTTCAAATTATAGCCCTCGGGCAAAAATGGCCCCGCCCAGGGGGTCACATGTTTTACATAGGATTATTAAGAGAAAATGTGAAAAAATCTTGTCTGATACCACAAGGCCTAGAGCCTTGATAGTTGGTATGTAGCATCACCTAGTGGACCTCTACCAAGTTTGTTCAATATATAGCCCTTGGGCCAAAAATGGCCCGCCCCCGGGGGTCACATGTTCTACTTTGGCTTATATAGGGAAAATATGAAAAAATCTTCTTGTCTGAAACCACAAGGCCAAGAGCCTTGATATTTGGTATGTAGCATCACCTAGTGGACCTCTACCAAGTTTGTTCAAATTATACCCCTTGGGCCAAAAATGTCCCCGTCCCGGGGGGTCAAATGTTTTACATAGGCTTCTATAGGGAAAACGTGAAAAAAAACTTCCTGTCTGAAACCACACGGCCTAGAACCTTGATATTTGGTATGTAGCATCAACTAGTGGACCTCTACCAACTTTGTTCAAATTATACCCCTCGGGCTAAAAATGGTCTGGCCCTGGGGATCACATGTTTTACATAGGCTTATATAGGGAAAACTTGAAAAAACCTCCTCGTCTGAAACCACAAGGCTTAGAGCCGTGATATTTGGTATGGAGCATCACCTAGTGAACCTCTACCATGTTTGTTCAAATTACAGCCCTAGGGCCAAAAATGGGCCTGATCCCGGGTAAATTGTTTTACATAGGCTTATTAAGGGAATTGTGAAAAATCTACAGGTGAGCGATTCAGGGCCACTTTGGCCTTCTTGTTTTAAATTAGGATCATTGGTTCGTCAGAAGATGTTTAAAAAATGTTTATCTGATTAGCTCTGGTGGCCATTTTATTCAACAGAGGGGAACAATTTTTGCAATTTCGGTAGAGGGAATTTAAGGAACATTTGTGGGAAATAATTTTAAATTTGGGTGAGTGGTTCCGACAATATTGTTTAATAAAGA
The DNA here is from genome assembly GCA_964019695.1 of Loripinus fragilis. Lineage (NCBI taxonomy): Eukaryota > Metazoa > Mollusca > Bivalvia > Lucinida > Lucinidae > Loripinus > Loripinus fragilis. The sequence goes on from OZ026529.1 coordinate 47,765,983, forward strand.
AAGAGTTTACGGATGATACTCTCCTGATGTACATTGATTACAAAAGCTCACCTTTGAGCTCAGGTGAGCTATAAAATGTGCCGATAAACAACATGCCCTGTAAACCATGGGTCACATTGCATTGCTGGATCCACAGCTTCTCCAGACTGTTGGGGATTATTTCTTCATGAAAATATTTGTTGTGTGCGCTTCTGGAAGCATCTCAAGAAAAATCTATACCTGGTTAACACTGAACACAAGTACTTTGGCAAACAGTGAAAGCCCACATGAACTGCCATAGCAGTTTTCCACTGTTTGCTAAGATACAAAATAAATAATCTGGAAAAACAGATCCTTCAGAAATAGAGAGAACATACAACATAAGAAAACAGCAGAGTCCATTCATGAGAACTAATTGAAAGTACAAATTCACAGGAACTGAACTACATCTTAATTTGAAGTCAAACCCTGTGACTCCTTGATATGCATTTTACTATTTCATACGGCCAGTTAAGCAAAAAAATTTGCGTAAAACTGCAATTATTTTCTTATCCATCAGTTTAAACATGTGTTTTGGGTGCTCAAAAGAACCGTCTCTTCGAGACAGTTCTTTTGAGTACCCACAACGTATGTTTTGGTTGAGAAATAAGAAAAATAATTTTCAGTTACGCAATCTTATCTGGGGGCCTTTATATTACGAGGGATCACTTTTATCAAGTTTTGGTAAAATCACTGGAGCATAAATTGTAGCATCCTCCTCCAAGAGTTGGTCAAGGACAATATCAATCACCGTATAGCATCGTACACCTGATATAACGATTGCCGAAGCAAGGAAATCCTCACATGTTGATGTACAAGGTCAGTGTTTCATCTATTATTTTTCATATTTAATAAGATTCGGCTTAAAGGATATAGTGATGACATCGTTAAGACATTGATGTTTATCGGTGGCTATGAGAAATAGCCAGGAATAATCGGTCAGCACTACAATTGACATAGAGGCCTGCCCAATCACATGTATTTTACACGACTTTTGCCTCGCCTCCTTGAAATATGTTTATGTAATCGAATGTGTCGCTATGAAAGATCAATATTCGCTTTTATATGGCTTCTACATTGTCATAAGTACTTGCCAACGAATTTTTACTTCCCCGTTCCATTTGGTTCAGCATTGTTGAGCATTTACAATTTTAGACCAAACTAAGGAAGTTGCATTCAGTTAACATTTAATCTGCTCTTGGATTGAATTAGCTGCCCCTACTATTCTCAACCTGAAACAAGTTTAGAGTTTCTTAAAACATATAAAAGAAAACGCAGCTGTTAATAAGAATAGAAGCTAGGAGCGAGAATAATAAATGTATGCCTCAACGCAAAATAAACATGTCTTCGGTAATTTCAACAAAGCAAGACTCAAACCAGTCTCCTTAGCTACAGAGAGTCTAGATATGATACTTTCAAATGAGTGAAAAACAAATGCGTTGATCAGACTGCGCGGATGTGCAGGCTGGTCTGTGTCTTTATTGTTCACATGTCCAGAAGACAAGTATATTGACGTCGTGTTGGTACCTTCCGTGAATGTCTTGGGCTGCAGTTTTGGGCATGGTGTTAACAGGTACACACCCTCTGAAAACGTATGGAAAATCACCTAAGTTTGCAAGCAGAGAATCTACAGTAGCCCTTTATCCAAGCACAGAAACCTATCATGCTAACACACCTATAAAATAAAGACCCCGCCAAAACACACTTTTAAATTAGAGTAAAACATGCATCTAGTGGGTACATGATTAGAGACGAAAATAAACAGCCAAAGAGAGAATCGCCGTAGTCGATTATAATTTGTGATAATTGCGTGGATCTAGAGCGGGGACAGGGGTCCAATACAAATCAAAGTTCTATCCCTTAGCAATTGGTCTCCACCTCCTTGGAAAAAAGTTTGACCCCCCCCCCCCTGGATAACATATGTTGGACCCCCTGGAATTTCGAAAAGTGAAAGAAGTCACTGGACCCTCCACACACACGTACACACATATTAAATAATTAGAAAAAAGCGCCAGAACTTGCCCATGTGTCACCAGTCTATCGGATGAGACTTAAAGCTGTGGTTCCATCTCCATATGACCTTAACAGTCGGTGGGTCTTTATAAACAAGAATACAGCAATTGTCAGTGGACCTGACCCCCCTGACTTGATCCGTGTGTGCCGTTCATGTGCAATCCAGGGATTCCCATCAGGGAATGGGTGGGGTGGGGGCATCAACTCTGTCAGTTTTGTCTGCAGACAGTGCGGGCCCAGGTCTGACCTGACAGATCCAAACTGTTTGAAACTCTGACGGTATTTCTGATTTTTTTCATATACACATTCTAGACACAAAGACTAGCGATGCGCTATTAAAAGTATTTTTTGTGGGAGCTTGAAACGCCTGATTGTTTTTGGGGAGAAATGTAGATGCTGGGCCCCGAGCCTGCATATGAGAAAAAAATTAGAGTCCCCCCCCCCCACCCCCCTTGGGATAAGGGCTAGCCCGTTTAAATATCCAAAATTACTATAAATTACAACCGAAGATTGTGCGAGTTTAAGGTCAGTCTGTTCAAATATCCTAGACCTTTCTGTATATGTCCGCAAAGCTGGGTCTTCGCTTATTGTGTACACAAAGTTTGAGAGGGTTAGTCTAAATGACAGGCAGGCAGACGGACGGACAGACAGACAGACAGACAGACATATTGCTGGCATATGCGCAAGCTTGCATATTCCTTAGTTGTTTGTCATTGTTATAAGCATTAAAAAGATGAGCCGCTACTTAAGATTTCCAACAATGTGATATGTGCGACCAGCAAAGCCTCAGACCAGACTACCCATACGCGCAGTCTGATCAGAGCCTTAGCTGGTCGCTTGAATATTCTATGACTGGTAAGCTACTGACTGACCATCATTTGGAGATTCTAAACTTGTCAAAATGCCAATATGTTGCAAATCCCAAGTTGTGGAGCAAAATTATTAGTTTAATCTAGAGTGCTGTTTTTAAATTTCGGACATAGAAGGCAGTACTTTTCTACCTAAAGTCCAATGCCATTGGTCACACGGTTGTCATAACATTGGTACCCACAATTCTGCAGAAAAAAAGGTGGCACAAACATGACTGTGAGTGTGGCCCAGGCTTGTAAATGATGGGATTTAAAATCTCCTGTAGTCTGGTCGGGGTGGATAAAACACTTTTGTGCCCCCTCCCAGTTCCAAACCAAACTAGGAAATTTGGGGTTGGTGGGTGGAGGGTGGGCACTCATCCCCAGTCCCAAGGCTGTGGGGCTGGAGTGTATGCCCCCCCCCCCCCCCCCCCCCCCATCCCCCATTCCATTTTTGTTTCCATTTCAAATCCCATGTAGTCTAGTAGTCGCAAAGCTAATATGCAATAGCTGTGTCCCCAACCCACACCCGACTCAAGAGAAATTAAAAAGGGAGCCCTAGGTTGCTGCCGTGCTGGGCATATGTTATTGGGTTGGGGGTGAATGAAAGAGTACAACCTATGCCCAATTTTTTCTTAGGTGTTTTCTTAGTGTAGATTTTATTTTCTTGTCCTTTGGGATCATGGGTTTCATTGTGGAACTTTGAAACTATTAGAGGGTCACTGATGAAGCCTAAATGGCAGAAACTAGCTAGCCTGGCCCAGGAAATATGCGCACTCTAGTTTCAGTTCTTTGTTGCAGTCTTTGCTTCCAAAGGATACCCTTTTAATTACATATGAGCCCGTGCATGAGATTTCCAACAATATGGCATTTTGACATGTGTAGACTCGGACGAGCCTTTGCAGCCTCCTTTTAGGCTTAGAAACTCCAAACGGTGTTCAGTCAGTAGCTTAACAGTCATAGAATACTCAAGCGACAAGCAAAGGCTCTGATCAAACTGCTCATATGCACAGGCTGATCTGAGGCCTTGCTGGTCGCACAGACCACATTGTTGGAAATCTCATGCACTGGCTCATATTTGATTGTTTTTTTCCAGCATTTTTGTTTTGAAATTTTTAGCCCCCCTCTCCACCCACCACCCCCTCACATGGGCTCTGCTGGTTTTCTGAACATTGGGCTGGCTCAGGCTTGCATTGCAGTTAACGTGCCCCCCCCCCCCCCCCCCCACACACACACACACACACATGGAAACCTTACCAGATCAACAAGAGGACGACAAGGAAATGCAAAACTCATAGTTAGGAACAAGGTGCTTGAGTGTACAACCTTACTTGAAATTGAGGTTATTGAATATGGAAAAATGGGTTTTCTAAATGGCTTGAAATGCATTCTCAGAGACAAAGATTTTAATGAGAGGGGGGTTCAGTCCCCCTCTCATACTCTTCCCACGTCGCTGCTTGCGCGGTCGGCTCAAGCCTTTGACTTTCAGTGCCCCCCCCTTAGTAAATAACCCTTCTGGGTTCAGCCGTTTTTGTACAAGTATTTCGTTGTATACAGTTTATGGCAATGTGTTGTGTATGATTCAAACTTTGATTTACATTTACAACTGCAATACAGTAAAGGTAACAAAGAAGACATCACAATGACTTATACCTTTAGTAGGCAGGACTCTGTGCTATGTTTGACAGATAGAAATTCATGTCTATGTATATAGAACTGTTAAAATTATAGCACTAGGCATGATTTTCACAATGATTTTGTCTGGCTATCGACTGTACACTACAAGCAGGAGTTTTTGCTATAAAACGTACACTTCCCTCCTATAGACCGTACACTAAACGACTAAAAAGAAAAAGAAAATTCAATCGTCAAATGCAGCTTCAAAAGTACGCTTACGATATTTTAGTGGGTTCCAATGATTTCTGGGGTATTTGTCATAGTTCTTTATGTATTTCGTATTAATAATGTACTTAAACAGCCTTTAAAACACATATTTTCGTGGCAAATAATAGAAAATCATCAGTGATTAGCGGAACATTTCTGTTATTTGTAGCTGCTATAGATTTTTGCTGACCATTTGTTGCAGTAAGGAATACACATCGATCTATCAGCAACGTCAGAAAAATGTGTCTGCAATGATATTTCACATGTATCAATGAGAAAAGGGGATAAAAACTCACCTCGTACATCAACATGTGAGGATTTCCTTGCTATTGACAATCGCTATATCCGGTGTACGATGCTATACGGTGTCAATGCATTGTTCGATAATCACAACTATCAGGGCCAGGGCTACTGAGAAAACATACTTTACTGTCTAGATATGTGTCAGACACTCTAGTGTGAAATATAGGTCAAGGTCACAGTGTATTCTTGAAAAGAATACCAAGGACAATTACTGTGCAAGGTTTGACACTTGCAGCTGAGAAATGAGGCCCATCATCAGATTTCCAACAATGTGGCATTTTGACAAGTGTAGACTCGGACGAGCCTGTACAGCCTCTTTTTAGGCTTAGAAACTCCAAATGATGTTCGGTCAGTAGCCTAAGAGGCATAGAATATTTAAGCGACTAGCAAAGGCTCTGATCAGACTGGGCGTATACGCGCAGGCTGATCTGACCCTTTGCTGGTCGGACATACCACATTGTTGGAAATCTCCTGTCGCGGCTCAAACGCACTTTATGATAAATTAAGGACACAGATGAAAATTTGAACTATCTCACACCCTGCTACAAGCAGATGAGACAAAATCTATTGGAAAGTAAAATAAAAACTTGATATTTCGAACTATGATAGTTCAAAGTATCTGCTAATTAAAATTAAATTTTGGAATAAAAATGATTCAGAGAATAGGGCTTGATTTTAAGCGATATGTTTTGGGTGCTTTAAAGAAATGTCTCTGTGAGCTGCTTCTTATAACCACCAAGAACATACATATCATAGGTCGAGAAAAAACTCTTATCTTTGATTTTTACATTTTTCAAGAGAGACAAAAAACTGAATAACTTTTGCTAGGAGTGTCCTATATTGCTGAAAGTCAGTCAGGATTATATTAAGTAACATCCAAATTTACTGTTATTGGTGTTTTGAACTTCCAATAAAGATTTCACAGTCATTATGAAGAGTTTCATTTGAGTTAGGTAATTTTGATCATTTTTTCGTGGATACCGTCCAGTTATAACATTTTGAGCATCTTTTTCATGGCTAAACGTCGTGTCTTGGTAAAATGAGCACCAAAATGATGGTATCTTTCATAGATACAATATTTTGAAGCATGATTTATGCTTTTTAAGGGTGTAACGAGAATTTGACTAGAATGTGCGCCATGCGTTTGGTATTCCCGCGTTGACAAAAGGTGTTTTGGTAAAAATCAGAGTTACGAGGTTTTGACTCCCGACCGACGATATGTTTTGGTTATAAATTATTTGATGACTATCTCCCTTCTTAATACTGATTTTTTGAAGTAAAACCTGGTTTTGAAGACCTTAAATTAGCAAAGTTTTAATGAACTTGATGTATGCTAATCATTAATCCTTTAGCTATAGATACTCAAGTCATTTACACCTTCAAAGTTATTTCAATCAGTATCTTTGTAGCCATTTTCTAGACATTTTGCCATTCTTTCCAGTCAAATTGTCCACTACTAATTGGGCCCTGACGCAAGAAAACATGTTCTCCAGGTTTCCAATCAAATAAGACTTTAACAAATCTGCTTAGCTACAGAGACTAGCTAATTTAATTTGTAATAACAAATAATGATGGTGCTGGCTGTTCTGTGCCTTTGTTGTTTTCTCGTATCAAGGCTCAATTGAAAATACATTATTCCCCTGAACCAGCATTTCTTCTTAAAGGGAAACGCTTACAAAACTAACTGTAGACTTTATACGAAAGATGGTAACAAACCAGGGTGTTTGGTAAAAATTCACGCAAACCGGGCTGACCATTTAGAAGATATGACAGTTGAAAGATTTAACAATGGCTACCATTGGTACAAGTCACATGACCAGCTGCGAGTAATGACGTCATAACCTCACAACTGAATAATTCAAATAACAACTATTTCAGTGTATATATCAAATAAAATACTGACTAGGTGTGTTATTTGTGTTACTTTTAATCGAAATACACCAGAATCATGCTTCACAAACACTAAAACTCCTGTGTATAGCTATTTTTAGAAATCGGTCATGTGACTGCCAAATCAAAATGGTGGCGCCCATCACAGTAATTTTGAAACATTTCAAAGCCTGTATCTTCCAAACTGTTGGTCCAATTTTCATGAAATATTAACCAAGCATCAGGGTTTGTAAAAAACTTTCAGCTTAAGCTTCATTAATATTTTGTGTGCGTTTCCCTTTAATTTCAACCTTGCTCAGCTGAACAAGCATGTATTTGTTAAGTTTTCATTTTCTTCCTTTGAAATGATTTCATTTGGTCCATCTTTATCTATTTCTTTCTTTCTTTTGTTTGTTTTTGTTTGATTTGATTCTTTAAGTCCCATCAACAATCTTTCAGTTGAACAGGGACAGGTCTTCCTGGGTTGAATCAGTACTAAGCTAGGATTAATGTGTCTTGCTCAAGGACACAATGCAGTGACTCCGGTGGGGCTCGAACCCTTGGTCTCGAGTCAAGCACTCTACCACTGAGCCACTGTGCTCCCGATTTCTTTCTTTCTCATCCTCAGCCTGTTTAATGTTTTTCTCATCTTGAACTTTTAGTTCCACCCGACAATCCTCTCTATCTTTTTCATCTATTAAGTCTTTCTGTGACACATCAACTTTACCATCCTCCACTATGAGCATGTTGACACTTGCTGTGTTCTCTGGCAGTACAGTAAAACCTGTCTTAAACGGCCACGCAAAAAGGAGACCAAAAATTGGCCTTCAAGACGGATTATAACTTAATGCAGGTCAAAAGTATTGCAGAATGCTCCAAAGGGAGCATTCTGCAATACTTTCGACCTTTCATTAAGCTACCATTTGATGTTAAGACCTTTGTTTTGTCTATTTTTCAGTGGCTGTTTTAGACAGTTTTACTGTACTTCTTCCTGACTTGAAGCAGCTTCTACTATGTCCCTCTTGACAGTTTCTGTGAACTCTGGGGGTACCTCTTCCTGAACTTTATCATCCTCTACTAAGTCCATCTTAACACTTTCTGTGTGCTCTGGTGAAATTTCTTCCTGAGCTTCACCTTTTTCAGCCGGTACGCCTTTCTGAGACACATCAACTTGATCATTCTCTACTATGTCTATCTTGACCGTTTCTGTGTTCTCTGCCGCTAATTCCTCCTGATCTGAAGACTCGTCTTCGCTGAATGCACTTTCCTGTTCTTGGCCTACTGCACCTTCCTGTTCTTGGCCTACTAATTGATTTATCAAGTTCATTGTCTGTGGTCTTTTGATAACAGCCTAAAACAGAAAGCATAACCCAAGATAATAAAGGTGTACCAAGTGATGTTTTACTTGGATGAAATTTCCAGAATTCCTGAACTTTAGAAATTCAAATATTAAAACTTGAAGAATGCCTACAAAAATGAATAATTTCCAGTTTAAATGATTAATTGTGTTTAGATAGTGTGAAAACTAATCAGAGAAACTACTATAATCTGCCTAATTCAGCATTTTGAGGCTGACTTTCTATGGAATTCAGGATTAATCCTGAAAATTTTTACAAATGCATGTACAGCTATCCAGTGGGGCTTGAGGTCTAATTGAGCCAGCACATGAGATTTGGGTACTTATTGCACCAGGAAGCAGCCTAGGCTCCAACATCGCTGCTTGTACACATAAAATATGAACTAGAAATAGTGCTTATGAATAACTTTCATGGGTGAAAGTTCGAAAATTCCAAAATCCTGAACTTCTGAAATTGAAATGTTAAATTTTGTGGGATGCCTACACAAATGAATAATTTCAAGTTTAAATGCTTAATTGAGTTTAGATAATCTAAAAACTAATCAGAAAAGCTATTAAAATCTGCCTTATTCAGCATCTTGAGGCTGGCTTTCTGTGGAAAGTCAGCCTCAAAATCCTGAATTCAGGATTAATCCTGAATGCACTGTGCAACCAACCATGATATGCTTGGCCATAAGTCAAGAGTGGTACTAGTTTAACAACAAGACTCTAGCTAAAATACTGGTTTTAGTTATTTTGTAACAAGATCCAATCTTATTTTAATAAATCTCTGACAAAATTAAGTGCAAAGTTAAGTCACCTTCATTAAAACATTTAACACATCACATACTCTTTGAAAATCATCATTCTAGTCCACATGGGCCCAAAGTTGGAAAATGCCAAAGTCTAACCTTACTGACCAATGAAATGGTGATTCCCTATGAGGCACAGTCTAACAATGTAAATACAGTTTTAATGTTACCAACCACTGAAGTGGTGATTCGCCTTCCCATAAGACACAGTCTACTACTGAAAATACAGTTTTTAACCTTACCGATCACAGAAGTGATAATTCCCCTTCCACAGTGAATATATCATAATCTTACAAACCACTGGAGCGGTAATTCTCCTTCCTTTAAGAAACTATACTCCATCTACCACTACCACTATAAATATATTATAGCCTGACCGACCACTGAAGTGGTAATTCCCCTTCTTTACCATCAATCTACCACAGTAAATATATTTATAAATATAGTTATAAACTTACTGACCACTGAGGTGGTAATTCCAATACATTTAATAGATAATCTACCATGGTAAATATAGCTAATTGTAATTTTCCTTCTTTTTAGACACAGTCTACTGTGATAGTAAATATTATAGTTATAACCTTACCGACCACTGAACTGGTAATTATCCCTCCTTTAAGTCACAGTCTACAACAGTAAATATTGTTATAAATATAGCTATAGCCTTACCAAGCTTAATTCTACCACAAAAATATAGTTATAACCTTACCGACCACTGAAGTGGTAATTCCCCTTCCTGTAAGACACAGTCTACCACAGTAAATATGGTTATAACTTGACGCTGTTCAGATTCCCCTTCCTCCGCTTTCCATATTAGAGTAAGACTCGCCACTTTCTTGTCCTTCTTGTAGTGCTTCTCTTTTATATCTAATTTCTAAAAATAGCAAAGACTGGCTTATGTATTCAACCTTAGGCCAGATTTTTTTATTAGTTGATTTACAGGATTTTATTTTTCAGATTTAGGGTAGGGGGACGGGGAAAAAAAAAGAAAAAATCTCTGAAAATGACTCGTTGACTGGTCATTTTCAGAGCTTTTTTTCATTTTCAGAGCATTTTTTTTTTGTTTTGTTTTTTTAATATCTCCAGAACAAACTAGTAAAGTAAACCAACAGTCTGTATTCAATCTATAAATCCTGCATTGGACAATCACTTTTAACAGTGTCACTCTCAAAAATACACTACCAGAACCTCATTTTTTTTTTCAACAAAATGAATAATATTTAGAGTCAGCATTCAAATAAAAAAAAAAATTTAGAAATTAAATTTCATTTTTTTTCTACTTTCTTGAAAAAAATTACAGTAGAAGGGTTCGTAAATCAACTAATAAAAAAATCTGGCCTTATAAACTGTGCTTAGGCCTAAATGAAATATATGTGTGGTTCCGGTTGCCGACCGTGCCTATTTAAAACCTGCGACCCTAAACATTAAAGTGGTGTTTCTGTAAAAAAAAATAAATAAAAAATCGAAAAAAAGACTGTTTTCCGTCGCTGGTGCCGCCATGTGCTTCGTTCAATCTACATGCCAATAGGGCCCAAATAATCTATTAAAGGGTTAATTCAGAAAAAGAAGGGGCCCTCATATAAACAGGTGATAAAACAGTCAAAATTTACATGTTTTTTTCCGAATTCATCGGAACTCGATTGGTCACGAAAACTAATGACATTTGTAATTGGCCTTTAAAATACCAACAAAGATCGAACAAATGTGAAATATAATCACTTTTGGATATATGCCAAGCTCCTTTATCTAGTTTTACCGATAAAAACATGAATATAAATTGTTAATATACCGAAAATAGATTGCAAAAAAAGCCGAAAATCGTTACATATTTTCGTACCGCGTAAGATTCGTACCGCGCGATTTCGGCCCCAGTATCTATCTTTCTTCTTTACTGGCATCGATCAATGCAAGTAATTACGCTTAGAAGTGCTATTTTTGAAATTTGGAGAATAAACAACAAACTTTGACTGTGTTTGGAAGAAATGAGAGAGCCTTTAACTCCTCTGTTGTCTGTGTAGTGACTGCATTGGAGAAATAATATTTCAAAGTGGGAATATTAAAGAGAAAAACCTATTCTTCAGGACTTTCCTATATTTCTTGGGGCGTATTTCTGGTATCCAATGTGATTCCTGGTAACTTTCGAACTGTGGGCAGGTTCAAGTACTTGTCTTTATATTTTCAATAGACACAGCACCACGATGAACCATATGGAAGAGAAGGAAAGAAGGCCAATCCCTACACTACAGACCTCAAGAGATGGCCACTCAAACTCAATGAGCATTTCGCTAAACACTACTTGCATTTCGCCATCTGCAGGTCCAACGTTACGGGCAGCTGTCCTCAGAACGTTCTCAATTCAATCTAAGTTTTAGAGTGAGGGTTTCAAATCAGTGCTGCATACTCAAGATTATAGGACAAACCAAAGTTAAACAAATGCAGAATCCAGGGCGAAATCCATCCTTGTGGCTTCAGCTGCTATACATCCAAAGGTGGTGGTTCTGTGGTTGTTGATTCATTGCTTATTATTGCTCCCGATGTTTGTGGGTTTTTTGTGTTTGGTCCTTGCTTATGTAATGCAGTACTTAATGTCCTTTCTAGTTTTTCACTGACGAAGAGAGTGATGGTTGCTTTACATTAATTGTGTTCTTATTGTCTTGTAGCGGTACAAGAAAGTATGTTATGTGTCTTTCCTCACAGTGCTGTGGGTTGGTCTATGGTCTGTGATTGTGGCATTTCCTAAGTTTCCTGGCCTAATTCTCACTTGCTTTTTCGTGTTGTCAGTGATGTTATACCAAGGTATTTTATTGACTGAACATTTTCAAAGGTTTGGTTGTGTATTATTCATTAAATGAATAATCAAAATGAAATTGGTTGTGATGCTTATGTCCAAAGTCACTCTCATAGAGTGACATCTGGCTTCATTAAAGGGGTACGTGCATTAAGGGGCTATTTTGGCCCCCTCTGGAGCCAAAAACTGAAAGTTGCTTTTCACCAATTTCATCTTGTTAGTTTATTAGAAGAAAAGCCCAAGTGTTAAATTCTGGCATTTATTTTACTTTTACCGGTTGCTATGGTAACCAAAATGGCTGACAAAATAGGCTTAAAATAGAGAAATTGCCATTTTAGGCCAAATTTGAGGCTTTTTGAGAGCGATTTTTTAAGAATTAGATATCAGCACAAGCAAATACCAAAAAAACCTTTTAATATATTGTGAGCCGTGATAATTCTCATACTCTGTTAAAATATTTTTTTGGTATTTGCTTGTGCTCTATATTAATTGGCTATTGTTCTAATAGACTAATACAAAGAAACTTGCAAAGAGCAACTTTCATTTTTTGACCTCATAGGGGGGCCAAAATAGCCTCTTAATGCACGTACCCCTTTCATTTGCCAATCAGCTTCCCACTGTCCTAAGCCAGGGAGTTCTTCTTGCAGGGTAAGACAGTCATGAAGTGAATATACAGGACCCAGTTATCTGCGAACAGAAGACCGGTAGACAACAAACTTGTGACAATTGCCTTTCAAATGGGCCAATCACGTGTTCTAGATTGAAAATAGTGAGCATGAAAAGGAAATACCACAATCACAAACTTCAAACAAACCCGTGGCACTGTGAGGAAGAGTCACACAACAATCATGAGACACTGGGAAGACAAACAAAGCAAAGGAAATCAGCTCTGAACACTGCATCATGTGATGAGAAACACAGCACTACTGCATATAGAGGCATGATCATGTTTCATAATATAAAAAAGTCAATTTATTCTATCCATAATCCTGGTAGACATACGTACCAGGCATATTTTTTTCCTTTTTCTAAGGTGGACTCAAATGACTGGTTTCAGAAATGCACAGTTAAACAAGCAAAACAAGAATTTCTCACATTAAAATATTAATTTATCTATAATATATCAAAATATGTTTATTGACTCCCTTGTACTACATGTATATTCTGTATCATATTTTAGGCCGTCATGCGATTTTAATGTTATGTCTTAATTTAATGTTAGGGCCTACCTACCTACCCTATTTTTTTTGGCAGCCAACAGGAACCACACATATATTTCATTTAGGCCTTATAACTTTCAAAATGCTATAAATTTTGAACACTTTTCTCTTTCTGTTCTCAAAAACAAAATGTTGGTTATAAGGGCTGGAATTCGCAAAACGCTTGTCAAAATAGCAATTAGGGAAGATCCTGATTACACTGCATCTTTAGAAGCAGTCAGATCTGAGTCTGCACTGTTTGCCTGAGCCTTTTTTGACAGGCAACTAGTGTTCAATTTTTGAACACCTACCAAATGGAACCTCCTTATGAAACAGTGTAGATCTAGATCAGTTGGCCTCTGATGAAGCCAGCTGATCAGGATCTACATTTATTTCATCTATACAATGAATCCATATTATCAATTACTTCACTAGATTGACAATAACAGCGTTCGTATGGAAATGGGAAAATAGAATTCCAGGACTTTTCCAGGACTTTTTTCATTTTTCAAGGACTCAATTTCTTCCCAATTTCGTATATTAAAACAACGCAAAAATTTTCAGCCGGAAACATCAAAGTGAAAAGGCGCACTGGTTTTCTTTGATTCTGATTCCAGTGATAAAAACTGGGACTACAGCACAATTGAATAGAATAAAATACGAGTCGCACCTCGTTCTTCACGTGTATCTAGCAATTTTCACTAATTTTTTTGCAATTTTCACACAGTTTTTTGTGTGAATCCAATAAACACCAAAGGACTCGTATTTTATATTTCTAAAGGACTAATTCATATTTTCAAGGATGATTTTACAAAATTCCAGGACAAAAGGCACTTTTTCAAATTCTAGGAGTTTTCCAGGACCAAGGTCAAATTCAAGGACTTTTCCTGGTCTGTGCCAACCCTGAATAAGAAATGCATAGTGTAACATCCTTTTCAGTACTCAGTGCGTGCTTATAAGAATGTGTGCGTGTGCTTACTTGGTTAAATATAGCAACCCTATCACATATTAAATGATTTTTTTGGCATTTCAAAAATTGTGATTCATAGAAGAATGAAATAGTGCCATACTTTTGTAAATTTAGTTGCATATATCATTTAATTTATGCAATAACTATGATAAAACAGTTTTTCAATCCACTAATGTTCGTCAGGTCCCTCGGGAGATGTTGAAAACCCTGTGAAAGCTCGAAATTTCCAAAATCCTGACCTTTTGAAATTCAAATTTTGAAACTTGCAGGATGGCTACAATAATGGATAAAATGATTAATTGTGTTTAGATAATCTGAAAACTAATCAAAGAAGCTATTATAATCTCCTTAATTCAGCATTTTGAGGCTGACTTTCTGTGGAAAGTCAGCCTCAAAATCCTGAACTCCGGATTTATCCTGAAAACTTACATCACAGTAGACTCTTTTAGTGACACCTAACCTCAGTATGAAGATGTCAAAGGCTTTATCAAATACTGCCATAACCATCGCTTTCTCCTCTAATGGACCAGCAACCTAGAAACAAGACAGAAGATAATATCATAATTTACACTTCTGGCAGGGGACAAAAATTCCACTTGTCCACTCGTAATTACAAGTGAAATCTAGAAAGGATGAGTAATTCTTCCCAAAGCACTCTTCCTGTAGGACGAGTGCTTTGGGAAGAACTACTTGAGGAAGTCATATTACATATTACTCCCTTATGTTCTTTATTGCATACACTTTTAAAGGACAAGTGCATGTGTTTGCAGGACAAGTGAACGTTTTAAGTCAACTTGTCCAGCAGGACAAGTGCAATGTTGAAATATTTTTGTCCCCTGCTTCTGGCAATACCTATTGAAATGACTCATTATCCTACATTGTTGTCATGGATATTATATATGCAAATGAGCTGTTTTTTCATGAATAAGTTTTGCAAATGAATTGTTTGATCAATTCATGAATATGCAAATGAGATGTTTTAAAAAAAATGCTCCAATGAGCTGATTTCAATGTACAATTTATGCAAATTAGTGAAAATGACTGGGGGTGGCAGACGTCTAATCCAAACACACCTCTGACCCAATTTAAGCAAATTCTGTATGGTGCATTAAACGCCTGTGGCGTTGGGTTAGCCCTGTCTCCTTCTGCGCATGTTGACAATGAAACCATGGTGATATGGTACTGATCCACCATAGTAAGAGACATGATGCTTGTGCTTTTATACTGGAGATGCTCATGCCCTTTTCTGGGGTTCCTCGGTGTGGACAACTAGGCCGTGCAGCCCTGTTTAACTGCCTGCGCCTGAATAAAGTAATAAGATAAGTTAAATGACAGGTAGACCCAGACAGTTGATTACTTAATTTATGCAAATTAGCTTTTTATCAATTAAGAATGCAAATGAGCTATTCTGGAGCAACTAAAGAATCCGTCCACCACTTAATCTGACCCATACTTTCAGTGGCTGGAATAAATAAAGATAGGTTACAGTTGCTAACAAACATATCCCTAACCCTAACCATCATAATAAGAGTTAATATTGTACAGTACAGTAAAACCTGTCTTAAGCGGCCACTCAAAAATAGACAAAACAAAGACCTTAATGACAAATGGTAGCTTAATGAAGGCTAAAAGTATTGAAGAATGCTCCCATCGGAGCATTCTGCAATACTTTTGACCTGCATTAAGCGATGATCAGTCTTGAAAACCAATTTTGGTCTTCTTTTTGAGGGTCTGTCTAAGACAGGCTTAACTGTAGTTCTATGCAATTTGCATGTTCAAGCACATACTTCCAATTAACACAGCAAATAGCAGAGGACAGTTTCTTAAGTCTAGCAGCTATTCCTTTCTTATTTTTCTCATAAATTTATGCAAATGATCAGATTTATTTTATGCATATGAGCTGCTTTACATGTTTTTATAGGCAAATGAGCTGTTCCTACTAGAATACTCAATAATTCATGCAAATGAGATAATTTACTAAAACATTTATGCAAATAAACTTATTTTCATGGATAATACATGCAAATGAGCTGATTTTTTTTATATGTGTTAATACAAATGAGCTGTTTCATCAATTAATGATGATGCAAATGATACAATTAAAGAGACTAAGTCTGCAACTATGAACATTTTTCGTAATTTTTTATTTTCTTTTTAAATCATTTGTAAAAGTAGAATTAAGTTATGTTTTCACAATAAATCTGTTTACTATAGCTGAAAACTGCACGGAAAAGTGACTTATCTTATAAAAACAGGTGTGTTTTTCTCTTGTTGGTAATTATTTGCGTCCCTCCAATAATTATAGATAGGTAATTTTAACATAAATGCTGTTGTTTTGATACTAATAATTTGTAAAGATTTACGAAATTGGTAAAATGTATTCCTGAATTTTAGTTTTTATACTGTGTTCTTGAAAAATAGAAACATAAAGCCCCAGTTACACTGTCACGATTTTGGCCACGACGGAGCTACGACTCACCCCGATTTATCAAGTCCTGATGCATTGGCATGAGTCGTAGCAGCACCCTAGAGACATCGGCGCGAATCCTAGTAGTACCGTGGTGATTCGTGAAGACTCCTGGTGATTCGGCAACCTCCACGACAAGGTTACGACGAGTTTAAACCGTTTAAACTCGTCGGGGTGAATCGTGTTGGATTGTGGGCGTGGCCTAAATCGTAGCTCTGCCGTAGCGGTATCGGGATCATTCCTAGTGGTACCGTGGTAGTATTCGTGGTCATTCGTGGGCGTTCGTGTGCGTTCGTAGCGAATCGGGTTATCACTGACACAAGATTCTGGTATAAAAACAGAGGTATCATTGCTGAAAATCATTTTCAAAAGTGAATTGAGCCGCGACATGAGATTTCCAATAATGTGGTATGTGATACCAGCAAAGGCTCAGACCAGCCTGCGTATACGCGCAGTCTGATCAGAGCATTTGCTAGTCGCCTGAATAGTTTATGACCCTTAGGCAATTGACCGAACATGATTTGGAGTTTCTAAGCTTAAAAGGAGGCTGCACAAGCTCATCTGAGTCTACACATGCAAAATGCCACATTGTTGGAAATCACATGTCACGGCTCAGTTTTAGTGCAGCGCATCATGGATTATGTCCAGAGACTTCAAATTGCGAATTTGCAGCCTGAACTGGAAGTCATCTGATACAACTGGACTTGACACTGGACTTGGGGCAGGACTGAGCCTAGCCCGTGGGTCCAGTTACTGTTTTGATTTTGCCGCAGCTTTTCTTTTTGGTGGCATGACTGACTTAGTCAAAGGTTGAAGAGATAATGATATTTACGAGGGTTAGTCAAAAATAACTGAGCCCTACCTCATAACATTTTAGTTTGGTATTGCAGACAAAAAATGTGATAATTTTCAATAAGTATCATATTTCATTGTTGTTTTGACCCTGAAGAATTATCCAAGTGAAGCTTCTATTATGGTTGCTAGGCAACAGAAGATCGTCAGTTAGAGCGATGCGTTCACGATCTCAGCCACCAGGAATATACAGTATGTCTTTAAAAAGCTTGCATGCTTGATAGTTTTTGTGAAAGACATATTTAACATTTATTGAAATAACATATATCATATTGTCTTTTCATTTCACTTAGATCGTTAATGTTTAGCTGAACATTGATTGTATGCGTTGCCTAGCAACAAAAAACGCCAAAATTCCACAAATTTTCAAATACATGAGAATTGTGTTGCCATGGAAACAAATTTGTGCATTTAAATCAAGGAACTTAATATGTCTGAGAGTTGGTTTGTGTATGCAGCACTGTTAAAACATTATTAGGCTAATATTTTATGTTTTTTGTTAAAATTGTGTAAATATAAATGTGGGTGGGGTAAATCAAAGGATGTCAGGCATGTAAAAATTTGATAAATTTTGAAATCAAACTACCACAGCATCTATAATTTGGGGTCAGTTGGTTTCTGTTCTGTGACACTGAATAGGTATATGTTAAAGATATCAGACGACAGTGAATAAAGCCTTGCTTAAACATTACTGTTTCCATAGCAACGCTTAGAATTAGGTGAACGCACCCCTTTGACAGGTCATATTCTGTTGCCTAGCAACCGTTACACAAAGCCTACCAACAGAAATAAATTAGGTGATTAAATAGGTGACATATAACTACAGTGAAATATAATCTAATTATATGTCCATTTTACTAGGTTCAAATGTTATGAGATAGGGCTCAGTTATTTTTGACTAACCCTCGTAGAGTCCTAATTTGGCATAATGTCGCCCCAGGTGGGTTACTCTGATATTTTCATACATACGTAGGCTCTGGTTATTTTTGGGGGTTCAAAATTTTGAATTTTAATATATTTTTGGGTTTTCAGAAAAATGAATATTTTTTGGTATTAAGATTTTGTGAATATTTTTTTTTTTTGGGGGGGGGGGGGGGGGGGGGGGGGGGGCGGGGTCATCACAATATTGGGTCAATGTACAGAATGGGGAATATTTTTTAGTTGCTTAAATTTAGAATTTATTTATTTTTATTTATTTATTTATTTTTTTTTGGGGGGGGGGGGGGGGGTGCTTGAAATTCCTGATATTTTCTTTTTTCTTTTTTTTTTTTTTGGGGGGGGGGTGCTTGAAATTACTGATATTTTTTTTTGGGGGGGTCAACGGTAGATGCTGGACCCCAGCCTACATATGGAGAAAAAAATGAGAGTAACCCCTCCCCCCTAGGACTGTCGCATGACAACCACTAAATCGTGCACATTCGTGAGAGGTCGTGACGCTACCGTAGCGCTACCGGCTTGAATCGTACTAGCACCGTATCGAATCGTCGGGGCATCGTGAGCATTCGTAGCTCCACCATGGTGATTCGTAGCGCTGCGGCCATGAGTCGTAGTGGATCCGTAGATGAATCGTGCAGACACCGTAGGAGCATCGTGAGACATCGTATTAATGCTGGAATTTCTTTTTTTCTATCCCGACGCATCCCGATGCACCCGATTTTACCATCTGTCTCAAATCGGGATGAGTCAAGGTGAATCGGGGCTTGAATCGTGACAGTGTAACTGGGGCTTAAGTTCTAAAATTAAAAGATCAAAAGTTACAGACTGTGCAGCTTAAATGCAAAAGAGCCATTTCATCTATTTATATCTTTGTATTATTATTGATCCATTAAATTATTATTAACCTTTTCCTTAAGAAATACTGCAAAGAACAATTCACAACTAAGACCACTACATGTTTTAGTTCCAATTTTCTTAAAATTACAGTGCTCAGTCATTTTATGGTGTTCTTGAGGATTCTCTTAAATAGAGAAGCTCTATGTATTATCATCGACCTCATTAATTACTAATGAACTTACCTTAACAAATACTGCAAAGAACAATTCACTACTGAGATCACTACATCTTTTAGCCGCAGTTTTCTTATCATTACAGTGTTCAGCCATTTTATGGAGTTCTTGAGGACTTTGATGTGGCTCATCACAATAATCTGTAACACAGGACTTTAATTAAGAGTGTGTAACGAATTTTTTTTTATTATTTCTCATCCAAAACATGTTGTGGGTATAACCATCTCAATGAGACGGTTCTTTTGAGCACCCAAAACATATGTTAAAACTGATGGGTAAGAAAATATTTACATTTTTATGCTGACAATTTTTGTTTATCTAAACCTGTGGTAACATAACAGAAACTCTTTAACTAAAACTAGAAAATAAGAACATAAGATCTTATATGGGTGTTGTGAGTTACTGATAGAAAATGGCATCTCTAGCTTGTGTACAGAGATTTCTTTTGCTGCACATATAAAGTTTATTTTACTATACTAGCCTATCATTTAATTTCTGTAGTTTTATTGCAATACATTGGAGCAGCAAAAAGTATAGAATTGTCCATTTTGTATTTTAAGTTGTCAAAATTTCTATAAATGCTGTATTTCCGTCCCTGAATATTATTTTTATCTTGGCAAGCAGTGATGACTATCTGGATCTTCACTGTTTGCCAAAGTACCTGTTAACCAGTATCCACATTGAGAAGGGTTAAACTTTTGAAGTAGAAAATAATATGAATAGAAATCAGAACAGTGTCACAGACCTTGCTTTGCCATTAAATTCGCATGGAAAAGTGTAATCAAATACTGTAAAACACTTAAAAATTTGCGGCATCAAAATTTGGCGGTTTCAAAGACTGACTTATTGGCGTCATTTAATTTTGGCGGATTCTCAATTTAATGCCCTTTAAAAATATTTTCTAATCCCATAGGTGCTGCTTAAAAGGAAATGATATGCTTCCCAGTGGGGAGCATATTCTTTCCTTTAATAGTTGCCTTTCCTTTAAAAGTGGAAAGTGTGGTAGCTCAGTGGTTAGGCACTTGCCTCTGGTGCTAGAGGTCCCAGGTTCGATCCCTACTAGCGGCAAGAAAAATTTCGGTGTCTGAACATGCTCTCTCCAGTGTCATTTGCAGGTATGAAACTAGATAAGTGCTAGATCGTCCTTCGTATTGGGATGTTAACTGGATGTCCCCTGTGCAGCTTGGCAGGTTAAAGAACCCTATGGTAATTTAGATATGGTTACTTGTAGGCTTTCATACTGCAACCCGAAGCGTACAAAGTACACCTGTCGATAATACTGGAAAGAGGGTCTGGCAGTATAATAGAAAAAGAAAAAAAGCCCTTTAAAGACATGGTTTCCTCTATGTTGAAACATACTCTACCGTTCAAAATGTGGGTGTTTTTTTTACATATCAGATACCAACATACTAAGGATGCGTGTCCAATTATTGCTTATTGTAAGACTGTATTTCGCAGACTCATATTTTGGCAATTGTTATTTATACCGTCAAAAGCGCCAAATAAAAATACCACCAAATATACACAAAGTTTTTTACCTAATGTGGCTCCTAGTAATCTATGTACAATGACATCAGGGTATCTTCTAATAGGACTAGTAAAATGAGTGTATAATGGCACGTTGAGAGCATAGTGACGGTATAAGCTTTCATCATCTATACATCCAGTACAAAAGTACTTGGCATTCTGAAATAGTAAAGTGAGTGTATAATGGCGTATTGAGAGCATAGTGGTGGTGTAGGTTTTCATCATCTATACATCCAGTACAGAAGTACTTGGCATTCTGAAATAGTAAAATGAGTGTATAATGGCATATTGAGGGCATAGTGGTGGTATAGGCTTTCATCATCTATACATCCGATACAGAAGTACTTGGCATTCTGAAATAGTAAAGTGAGTGTATAATGGCATGTTGAGGGCATAGTGGTGGTATAGGCTTTCATCATCTATACATCCAGTACAGAAGTACTTGGCATTCTGAAATAGTAAAATGAGTGTATAATGGCATATTGAGGGCATAGTGGTGGTATAGGCTTTCATCATCTATACATCCAGTACAGAAGTACTTGACATTCTGAAATAGTAAAGTGAGTGTATAATGGCATGTTGAGGGCATAGTGGTGGTATAGGCTTTCATCATCTATACATCCAGTGCAGAAGTACTTGGCATTCTGAAATAGTAAAGTGAGTGTATAGTGGCACATTGAGGGCATAGTGGTGGTATAGGCTTTCATCATCTATAAATCCAGTACAGAAGTACTTGGCATTCTGAAATAGTAATGTGAGTGTATAATGGCATGTTGAGGGCATAGTGGTGGTATAGGCTTTCATCATATATACATCCAGTACAGAAGTACTTGACATTCTGAAATAGTAAAGTGAGTGTATAATGGCATGTTGAGGGCATAGTGGTGGTATAGGCTTTCATCATCTATAAATCCAGTACAGAAGTACTTGGCATTCTGAAATAGTAATGTGAGTGTATAATGGCATGTTGAGGGCATAGTGGTAGTATAGGCTTTCATCATCTATACATCCAGTACAGAAGTACTTGACATTCTGAAATAGTAAAGTGAGTGTATAATGGCATGTTGAGGGCATAGTGGTGGTATAGGCTTTCATCATCTATACATCCAGTGGAGAAGTACTTGGCATTCTGAAATAGTAAAGTGAGTGTATAATGGCATGTTGAGGGCATAGCTGTGGTATAGGCTTTCATCATCTATACATCCAGTACTGAAGTACTTGGCATTCTGAAATAGTAAAGTGAGTGTATAATGGCATGTTGAGGGCATAGTGGTGGTATAGGCTTTCATCATCTATACATCCAGTACAAAAGTACTTGGCATTCCGAAATAGTAATGTGAGTGTATAATGGCATGTTGAGGGCATAGTGGTGGTATAGGCTTTCATCATCTATACCACGCTTAGGGATGTCGGTTACAACGCAAGGTGGTTCTGGATGACAGTGCGTTACGGGTCCCAGACGAAATATTTCAAAATATAGGTTTGTGCTATTGAATGTGTATCCTTTTCGGGAGACCTAAGACACAATAAACCGCAAGCATCTTATTTTGTCTTTGTATATTTGTCCACGACACTTATCTAAACTTAATCAATCCTGTAGAGCATGGCAACTGTATCCAGTTAACGTGTACATGATACATTATTATTCTTGAAACTGTATTTTACTACTACACATGTCCTCATATCCTTATTTAGTACTTTCACTTTCGTTTTCTTTGAACATTTTATGACTTGATGTGATTAGACATTGCATTGTCCATCACATAGACCAAGAAAAATTTTTTCTTCTAAATCTGCTTACTTTAGACGAATGCGTTTTTAAAACCAAAACGAATGTACTGCAGTCATTTTTCCATGTTACAGATGTAACGACTGCAGATATTTTGTTACCGATTATTGTCGACAGCGTAGCAGGTGGAGACGACAGTGATGGATTTATTAAATATATCTTACACTGAAGAATCTTCTGTTTTGACCGAGAGTGGAATGTCATTTACTCTGTATGAGAATATGAATATGGCCAATACTCGGATTATGTACTGTTATTTCGAAATGCGCAGGACTTGACATCGTGGCCATGTGCTTAGCGTGTCAGACTTTGGAACGAGAGGACCAGGGTAGATTCCAGGGTGGGCACTTATAACAAATTGTTTTTTTTTCTTTTTCTTTTTTCCACTTGTAATGCAAAATTACTTCATACAAGAAATATGGAATTATATAAATGACAAAAATTACACCGTCCTTAATTTTTTTAATTGAATTATCCTCGAAATTTGTGGGGGTGGGGATAACTTTGGTCCTCCTGTAAGATAATTATTCTGGTGACCCAATTTCTTTTCTTTTTTCTAAAATGTCAAATGATAGTCCATGAAATAATAACAATAAATAAGATTTTTAATATCAGATTTTTTAGATATAATTTGCTCTAAAAATCGAAATCCTTTTATGGGGGAATAACCAAAATATATCATGCAGTATCTTGAAATGGATCGGGAGCAAATACATTTTACATTTGCTAGAAAGCTTGAGGTCATGAGCAATAATTAAAATTAAAATAAAGAAGCTGGATGGCGATTACAAATATTTTAGCTTAATATTAAGGACTTGGATTTTTTTTTCAGAAAATTTGTTAAATGCTGAAAACTTACATGTGAGATTATGAAAAATTGACTGTGGTGACATATCCTTTTTATTTCATAAATTGACAGTCCATACATAATACAAACTGTATGCAAACAATTTAAAATATTTTTATGTGGGAAGTATTACCCGCAATTGCCCATAATAAGCTCCGGGTCTGACAAAATGTAAGTCACATATCACACATGCTCGAATAAAATAATGTTTTAAGTGTACCAAAGCTGAAGGCTCCGAGGTGAGCTAATAGTATACAAATGACTCCAGCCTCCATCCGTCTGTCTGTTCGTCAACATTTTCAAACATCTCCTTTGAAACCACAATGTCAATCGAATTTCATATGGAGACTCTTTAGGATAGAGGAACGAAAGTTATTCGAATGATCTTAAAATGCATTTAAGCCCCCACCCCAGTTGCTTAGGCTGCTGTCCGTTCTGGGGTGGTGATTCCCTTGTTGTTGATCTATTGTTTAATGTACTTCTCATTATGGGGGTTCTGTGTTTGTCTTTGTTTTGGTATGCATTACTTTGCGCCCTTCCTAGTTTTGCAATCTTCTTGAAGAGGTAGAGAGAGCTAGTAGCTTTGCTTTTATTGGCTTACGGATATCTTGTTACTGTAAATGTTCAGTGGCTTTTCCTCATGATGTGATGGGTTGAACTGGAGTTTATGATTGTTGTATTTCCTGATCCTATTCACTAACTTCTTGGTCTTGTGACCAAGATGCTGCCATGCTCAAATAAGGTAAAACCCCTTTTAAATATTCTCTGAAACCAGAAGACTATAAAAGCCACCAATCCCATATATGGTATTAACCTTTAAATTCTTCTGATTACCTGGGGCTTGGTATGCACATTCGATGGGAGGTCGGGCAATGCTGATTACTTCTTCAGGCCTTGAATAGGCTTCAGCGCAGTATTTACATCTACTCAAGTGTTCACGAAAGAAAGAAAAATGTCGTCTCTCATCTGTTACAGAAAAACTGACGTCGTCTATTGCCTGTTACACAGTCGTCTCTAACCAGTAACATTAGAAAAATGAAACTTTGGGGTTTTCAGTTTTCTTTTAAGAAGGACATGTTAGAATTGACTGAAAAATAATGTGAGATCTATTGTCTGACCATTTATGCTTATTTCATGATGATAGCGCAAGTAATTCATCACAAGTTACTCATTCTGAAGTTTCTTTTCCAGACCAGAGTTTTACGATTTAACTACAAATATCTATGGTGTTTGTACTTCTGATGTCGAACTTACAAACACTAATATGACAGGAATTATTTAAAATAGCCAAACACACTATATTATCAATTTCTACCACGTCTGTGTGTGTTGCCCCTCTCCACTGTCGTCCAAAACCCTAAACCTGTCATCTAAAACCCGTTACCTGTCGTCCAGCACAGGTAAGCAGTCGTCATCGGCCCGTAACGAATTGTGGTCCAGAACCACCTTGCGTTGTAACTGACATCCCTAAGCGTGTATACATCCAGTACAGAATTCTTGGCATTTAGGCTGGTACGTTTAGCTGAAAATGACCCTTAACCCAAAACTAATTCCTTGAGAAATTTTATTAACAGTTTTAGTATCAGGAAGGTGTCCTGTTTCACAGAAAAAAAGTCCTCAAAAAAAATCTGTGGGGAAATGGTATTTTTCGGGGATGAAAAAAATGTGAAAAATGAAGAAAAATCGCTGAAAACAGGCAATTAATATCATGTTAGTGGTAACCTGGGATCTAATTTGACCTACCTTGCTACACCAGGGCAAGTTTTGATGGGTGTCAAATTGTTCATTGGGACCCTAGGTATGCCCCCTAAAATGTCCCAAGCTAAAAACTTATTCTGGCTATGTTTTTTTTAAATGCATGGTTTCCATGGCAACCCATAATCCTATTCTCCTGAATGGTGGTGTACCTACAAAAACAACCAACCTTTGTACCAAATTAAAGCTTAGATATAGGCCTTCATTACATGGTCAGATATGCAGTTTTTCTAATTTGAATACTCATGAATATTAATGAGAACTTTAAAATGTGGGAAAATTGTCAAAAAGACCAGTAGATTAACTGATTTCTGCCCAAAATCATCACTGGTGTATATTGTATACTGTTATATGTCATAAGTGATGCAATTTTGACAAGTTCTTTCATCTAGTGTTCGTAGATGTTAATAGATGTAAATTACCTCATTTGCATATTCATGAATATTTCTGAAAACTTGAAAAATGACAGGAAAATCATGGAAACGACTAGAAACTTGGACCCTGTGATAGTAGACCTAACTTACACCCCGATGACAATTTCTATTGGATACCAAATTATTAATTTGGACCACCAAACTGCAAAATTATGGTCCTCAAAATTTAACTCACTTGGGTTATGTGAAATTACATGGTTTCAATGACAACCTATGAAATAATTCTAAATTATGGAATGTACCACAAGAAATTCTCATATCTCAGCAGCAACTCATCCAAGAATACTAAAAAAAAAAAAAAAAAAAAACTTTTTGCGGCTTTTCCATGGGTAGTAGCCAGTCCTGTGCCGGGAGGGTTTATGATTTGTGTGTGTTTATTATATGATGGGAACTCCTGAAGGCTCAACCGAAAGTGGTTTTATGGAGAAGCCGGGAATCAAACCTGCGACCCCTGGTTTACAAAGCATAGCGCTTATCCACTACACCACGCGGCTTACATTCTTAGTCATAGATTTTTTTTTCTAGACTGTCCAGCATGAAAACCTGATCAATTTAAATTAGAGAGAAATTTCAGGAAAAAAGGGTGTACATACTTAGCTGCTAATTACTCTAGAATACAAAACTGGTACCAAATTGATGGTGAGACAAAGCTCTTCTACTCCGGTTAAATATGTAAAATACCTAATTGTCATATCCACCAATATTAATGAAAATATTCATTAATATTGCTGGACATAATAATTTGATAATTTGCATGTTAAACCACAAAGTAAAGGGGCAAAGTCTCAGCGTCATTATTGTACCAAGTTTTGACCTCTAGTTCAATTAGCAGCTGAGATATATGTTATTTTGTAGGTATACCCCTTTAATCTCTCTGCAATTTTTCTCTGATTTCTCATGTTCTCATAAATATTTATGAATATAAAAAATAGATAATTGCATATCGGACAGTCAGGAGAACATAAGACAACTCAGAATTAATTTGGTACCAAGTTTAATACTCTATGATGAGTTGCTGCTGAGATATGCACAATTTTGTTGGCACACCTCCATTATTTAGATATTATGGGTTGCCATGGAAACGATTGTGCTCTTTGCTGACCACTCGGTCTACACACTTATAGTCTTAAAACCATCCTCACCTGATATATTCAGCATTTACTTAAAAAGAATGTGAAATATATAAGCATTATTGGCCAAAAATGATTATTTCCATTTTCAGGTACCCCACCCACTAATGATAAAATCTTAAATCTTAATTTTCTCGAATTTGGCACCGATATTTTTTGAGGACTTTTTTTATGGCTATTTACATTACACAACCCTATGATTTGGCGCTAAAATAATTTCTCAAGGAATTAGTTTGACCTTAAAGGTTAAAGTTCCTTGCCTAATACTGAAATAGTAAAATGAGCGTCTAATGTCATGTTGAGGGCATAGTGGATGTAATGCTCTGGTAATGAATTATCCATTTGATCTTCATCTGTGAATGAGTGAGTTTGTGTAAAACATCCCACCAATGACTGAGGTCATACAGATAGGGGGCCACAGCTTAAGAGTTTCATCCAACAGAATGGGGGAGCATGGGATCAAACTCAGGACCCCTGGCTACATATTCTGAGGGACAGTTTGGATTTATAAGGTACTGTAAATTAAACTTTCTTTGATTGTATAAATATTTTCCATTAATTTTGTAATTGATAATTTTTGTCATTTTTTAAGAAATTTTGTTAAATTTTAAAGGTGCTTTTTGCTGACTTTCCAAATACCAGATTTGGTTTCTGGAATTATTTTCTAGTTA
This sequence comes from Loripinus fragilis, assembly GCA_964019695.1. Classification (NCBI taxonomy): domain Eukaryota; kingdom Metazoa; phylum Mollusca; class Bivalvia; order Lucinida; family Lucinidae; genus Loripinus; species Loripinus fragilis. The sequence goes on from OZ026529.1 coordinate 47,793,501, forward strand.
CGCCTGGCATGTAACAAACTTAAAGTGGCTTTGTGTTAGTGATTGCAAGTGGGCCTTGGTAGGCAACACAAGTTATGGTGGACATTTGTGCCAAGTGATATGTGAAGGATGTAGAAAGTACTCTCCGGAAAATAATTATTTCAATGGTTTATGGTATAGGGTCCATGACACTGTTGTAACAAAAATACCCACTTCAAATTTGTTAGAATAGTAATCATTTTACCTGCATGGGTTTAGAACACAATGACACTAGCACCTGCATTCTCGCCAGAGAGTATTCATCGTCATCGAAGTATCTCCATAAAGATCTCTGAAGCTCCCCAGCACCTGAGGTGTCTATGTGTAACCCTAGGGCACTACACTGCTCCTTCTAGAAAACATGTGAAAAATAAAATATGAATTGATTTGTTTGTTTGAGATATTCATAATCTAGAGAAGGAAATTTTTTTAGCATTACAATGTAATTAGCATTAAAATGTGATCTTTTACTTTCCCATAAGTTTACATGTATGCTTTGGGTGCTCAAAAGAATGAACCCTCTCAATGAGGCGTTTTTCGAGTACCCACAACATATATTTTGGTTGAGATATAAGACAATTAATTTTTTATTACTCCCTTTCATCTGGAGACCTGATCATAATTGAGCCCCAGCATGAGATTTCTAACAATGTGGTATGTGCCACGAGCAAAGCCTCAGATCAGCCTGTGCATATGCGCAGTCTGATCAGAACCTTTGCTTGTAGCTTGAATATTCTATGACTGTTAAGCTACTGGCCGAACATCATTTGGAGTTTGTAAGCTTAACAGGAGGCTGCACAGGCTCGTCTGAGTCTACACTTGTCAAAATGCCACATTGTTGGAAATCACATGTCACAGCTCATATTGTTTTAACAGTTTAGCATCACAGTCAACCAGTGCATTGGCTTGTAGGATATTTTCCTTGGTGGTAAGGCCAGAATTTTTTCATTAGTTGATTTACAGGAAATGTTTTTCAGATTTAGGGTCGGGGGGACAAAAAAAAAAATAAAATAAAATAAAAAAGCTCTGAAAATGACCAGTTAACTGGTCATTTTCAGAGCTTTTTATTATTCTTTTCATTTTCAGAGCTTTTTTTTTTTTTAATATCTCGAGAAAAAACACTAAAACTAGTGATTTTGTTAGTTTGATTTGATTCTTTACACCCGATCAACAATCTTTCAGTTAAACAGGGATGGGTCTTTCTGGGTTGAACCAGTACTAAGCTAGGATAAATGTGTCTTGCTCAAGGACCACAACGCAGTGACGATGGTGAGGCTCCAGCCCGCGGCCTCTCGGTCTCAAGTCAACCACTGAGCCACTACGCTCCTGTAAAACTAGTGAGGTAAGCCAAAAGTCTGTATTAAATCTTTATATATTTCATCATTTTCCAAAAAATCTGGACAGGACAATCACTTTTAACAGTGTCACTCTAAAAAATAAAAAGACAGAACCTCAAAAAAAAAAAAATCCCAACTAAACAAATAATATTTAAGTCGGCGGATAAAATAAAAAAATATTTTTTGAAATATTTTTTTTTCTACTTTCCGGAAAATTACAGTAGGAGGGTTTGTAAATCAACTAATAAAAAATTCTAGCCCAACCAGTAATAAGCAATGATGATAAAACGCCTTGTTTCAGGATATAACACTATACCTCCAGCGAGGATCCAAAGTGAGAGCACTTGATGTTTAATCAAGCCCTCAACCATTGAGTCAATACGCTAGTCAACAGTCCTTTTAAAATATAAGCTTAGTGTAGCTTAGTGTAAGCTTCACATTTCATTGATATGAAAATCAAGTTAAGTGAAGGGCCTCTTTGCTTGCTGTGTGGATCCAGAGGGGGTTGGGGGGGGTCACTTGAACCCCCCTTTAAGACGAAATTATTTCTTTTTCATGGAGATTTTTAAAAAAAACAGGAAATCAGGTAAAATTTACAAATCTAACCCCCCTTTGTAAATTTGAACCCACAATCAAGAAATCCTGGACCCGCCACTGAATTTTGCATATGTTTTTGTCATTGGCAGATTTTTTTTCAAAATAAACTTTTGAACAAATCTTTCAAGAATACTCATACCCTTTGATAATGGATCAATTTTTAAAAAACACACAATGCCATCCAAATAAGCTGGATTTTTCCAAAACAAGCTGATCAAGATCAGCACTACTTTCCATTTAGTAGTGTTGCGACGATTAATCAAAATAACTGATTAATTAATAAGTAGAGCTGCTATCGGTAGATATCAATTGAAATTTTCCACAATCGATTAAATCAGAATTCTATCATTGGTAAGCAAATCTAAGGGACCTCTTGCATAAAACATGTTTATAAAAACATTTAAATGTGTAGAAACATTCTTACACAAGTCAGCATTGATTTATGTCAATATTGCATTTTTAATAAGACCATCACCTATACTGGTCCTGATAACTTCATGAAATGGACTTGGGGCTCTTTAAAATGCAGTAAACCCCTTATTCAATAGAACAAATATGCCTAAAAGTAATAAATAAAGCACAAAATAATGCTAAAAACTCAAAGGGACTAAATCATAGCCGTGTGCACATGTTTACAGTTTGTTTTATGGAAATTACTGTTTTTTGTAAAGTGCATATAGTTTTCAATTGTATAATCGATAATCAATCCGCCAGTGTATTCCGATAATCGATAGTGATTTCCTGTCCAATACCCAACACTACCATTTAGTCTGTAAATCTATAGTAATGTATGGTAATGTATGGTAAATGCGACTGTTTTTGCTGGAATATAGAAATTGAAATAGCATACCAAACTGTATTTACCCTAAATATTCTGACGCAAAAATGTCTAACCATAATTATCATCAAATTTGAGTTTGTCCATTGACTAGCAAATGAACTGTGCAAAAATGTAGCATTTGAATGGTTAACAGTGAAAACCCTTATAAGACTGTTCCTTAAGGAGCAGAATGATCTGTGGTATGAGAACTCACCCAGCTGGACAAGCTATGGTTACATACATAGGTCCAGTTAAGGAAAATTTTTTAGCATAAAAATGTAATTATTTTCTTACCCAGCAATTTAAACAATGTTTTGGTTGAGAAATAAGCAAAATAGTTTTCGGTAACACACACTTATCTGGAGGCCTTTACATAACCTTTATCAAATCAAATAAAACTTGTCAGTAAACTTACTAGATTTTCTAACATTTTCTCTTGCGGAGGGGGATGTCTTCTCAGTAAAGCCTTGTCTGGGTAGAAGTTGTTGATTCTGTGAGCCACTGCCATGTTAGCTAGCAACATAAACTCTTCTACAAGGCTGTAAACAGAAAATAATGCTGAACTCTTTCTTTGCTCGAGGGGGCCGTGAGATTTGTCCATGTAGCATATGGCATAATTGTGATCCTGTGAGCCACTGCCATGTTAGCTAGCAACATAAACTCTTCTACAAGGCTGTAAAACAGAAATTTATGCTTAAAGCTAGTATCAGGGGTGGTAACAGTCCTAGATTCTTAATAAGGAAAATCTTTCAGCTCAATCCTGAACTTGGCCAAAAATGTTCAGAAATCACCAATAAAATGTTTAAAAGAACAAAACATCCATAGAAAGCAATCAGTTTATGCTTATCTTATAGAAAATATCTGATTAAAAGATCATGATAGGTTCTGATAAAAAATTACAGCAATAATAAATTTGATTTTATATGCAAAATGCATGAGTGCTCAATCAGGAAATCCTGATTAATCCTGAACTTTATCACCCCTATAGTATCTCACTGCTTAAAGCTAGTATCATGAGACACGTATTTGCGACAGAAAACGTGACATTGCAACCATTTTCACATTCCAGTTCACACTCAATGGGTGATTAAGATATATTTGCAACAGTCACATGAATGTTGCAGGTCTATCACACGAATCATTGGTGAACTTGAGCTCAAGTTTGCACACATAGTGCATGACATTCAAGCAACTGTCACACAATATTTGCAAAATATTTTGGCACAATAAAATTGTGCACATCTATCACCAACGATCATCACACAATGTTCTTGTGAATGTCATGCGACTGTCAATCAAAGGTCATGCAATAGTCACACGATGGTTCTGCAAGATAATGATTAAACAACCATAGAATCTAGGGCGAAGATTTGGTACCAGTAAAATGCATTAAAGCCCCCCAGTAGCTTAGGCTGCTGTCCATTCTAAGGTGGAGGGTCTTTTGTTGTTTATTCATTTTTTCTCCAATTGTTTGTGGGGCTCTGTGTTTGGTCCTTGTCTTGTTATTCAGGTCTCGTTTTGATATCATCTTGATGGGGAAGACAGAGCTGGTTGCTTCACTTAAATTGTCTACATTCCATGGCTCTTCTTCACAGTGCCGTGGGTTGGTCTAAAATGTGTGATTGTGGTATTTCCTGATCATACTCAATTTTTTCAAAAAGGATGGACCTGGATGACAACCAGGCAAACATGATAAGGGCTCTGATGGTTGGCCGTCAGGTGAAGCAGCAACCCCACCCCTCCATTTCTTATGTTTTGCTGGCATGGTGAAACTGTCAATGTGAGCAGACTGTTTAAAGACATACTATTATATTTACCTGGGTCACATAAGACAAAAATATGGACCATTCACGGCATAATTGTGTGTAATTTAAAATAATCGAGCAATAACCGCGAGACGTTCGTGTGATTGTCTCACGACGTTTGCCCGATCGTTGCTCAGTTTTATTTACTGGCAATTTAGCCACTTCGTGGCTTATCTATATCGCATTTGGTTCATAATTTAGCCTTTTTTATTTCACAAATCTGTCGTGTTTCCAAATTTTCAAACTGGGAGGACCGTTTAAACGTATGACAGTCGACGAGTAGGTAAACTTTTCATTAATATCTGTCTTATATGGCCAAGCAATATATACTAGTCATTAACAGATCAACTGTATTAAAATATAGTGGCCCCCAAACACCCATATTCAGTGTTAGATTTAGGCTTGATTTCTATTGGGTCCCTGGGACCCAGGGCATCAACAAAAGTTGAGTCCCATGTAAATTTTACTGAGTCCCAGAAAGTTTCCCAACCTAATTTTTTTGCATTATTAAACACAGAAGTTAGCTAAAACTACCAATTAACTTTAATCTCAAACATTTTCAGTTTACACTTAGTGATTGACGATCAATTAAAAAAAGAAAAAAAAAGAAAAACAGACTTAGCAGTGATGGAGTCTTTGACTATTAAACTTTTTCGCTTTTAAAAAGTCTTTACTTGACGCTCTAGACCAAGATTATTTTACTTGTGCCTGTTGAAAATCGCTGAACCTGTCTGTGAACGCATTTTTTAACGGATAAAACATTGATTTGTGATAGTATTGGCTTCAGAATACACTTTATTAAGTTATTTAAATGTTTCTAGTGTGATTCCTTGAGACAAGTGCCATTTTTACCCAGCAAATCCATTTTGGAAAAACCGTAAATCATTATTTATAGCTGAGCCTCGTTCTGATTTCAACCGTTGCTATGAACAACGGATGCAGGGTTTTACAGGACGCAATATCCTGCGTCTTATACGCATCAATCATTAGGTGGACCCGTCAATTCACCTTACCTGCGTCCGCTGGGACGCAGATGTGTTTGTTGTGCCTTTCATTAAAATCCCAAATTCCAAAGTTATTTCCCATATTTACAGACTATGTATAAATAAATAGGACAGGTGCTCTTGTTTTAGACTGCTGCACTGACCTCGTAGGAAACATACGTGCAAACATCGGCTGTGAAAAAAAGTCGTAAAATACCATGCTTTCTCTCAGGTCCGCTCTGCTAAAAAGCATGGAAAACGTTTGTCCATCACTGACTTGTGTATTGATTTTTTCATAGTGACAACTCAGCCGACCGCTCAAGCGTGAAGGGCAATTATCTTGACAGTTTATTTCTTTTGTATATGCCAAATTACGTAACATTTTCACTTGGAAAGGGTCAAGTCAGCAAAGATAAAGGCAGAATTATAGATCAAAGATACCAGAGACTTCAGATAAGTGGAGAGTCCGAGACTTGTAGACAGATAGATATAATACAATGACAGCAAGATCATTTGTATTTAAAATTTACTATCCAAATTTCTCAGAATGGAAAGCAAGTAGCAGTCTGATCAGTGACTGATAGACAGATAGATATAATACAATGACAGCAAGATCATTTGTATTTAAAATTTACTAACCAAATTTCTCAGAATGGAAAGCAAGTAGCAGTCTGATCAGTGACTGTTTTTTGTGTGTGTGTGTGTTTTTTTTTATCTCAATTAGAGAACAGTCTGATCAGAGACTGTTTTTTTTCTGTCTTCTGGATGCAGCAATCTATCACTTCTCCCTATTTTCTCAAACTTCTACCTATTTGTACTGGAGGGAGAAGTCACTTCTTCTCCTTAAATTTAAGGGCTAGCTTGGTCCCTGTATATTATAGGAACAAGTTCAGCTTTTGTAAAAAAGTGTATAGGATTGTGTTTCACTGATTGTAATATGTGGCCCTCAAAAATTTCAAATAGCCCCAAAAAATCGGAAGGGGGTCAAACATGGCCCTCAAAATTACTGACCTGGGGACAACACTGAGCCTTCACTGAAGGATATACTACCTTCCAAAATTTGAAGCTTGTATAAAAAGATGGGACCCCCAATTTCAATGGTGGGACCCCCATCATATTCAAAGTTGAGTCCCAAGGACCCCCAAACATTCATCTTGGTGTAAAACCCTGCGGATGTCGGAAAACCACAACTAAATACTATTCATAGCAGTCTCTTTGTGATTTTAAAGCGTTGCAAAGTACAAAAGACCGATAGTCAAGGATTTAACTCTCTTTACTATTGAGCTGGCTTAAATGTGTTGAAAGTCGACTGCTTTTGATCTTGCGTTCCATGGACGCAAGCTACTTGTCTTTTTTGCGTACCAACGATTTTCGTTGCGTATTTAGATATTATTACGGCGTAAACGCGAACACTGCATATTGCAAGTCATGGAGCAGGTCCTAAACAGCATATGAACTATTAACATTGATTTTGCCTTTGTCAAAACAAAGTTGTTAATAGAGTATGATACTGATATTTGGGCCTTGACGCGAGAAAACCTGTCTTCGGTGTTTGCGAACAACACAGGCGCAGACCAGCCTGCGCATCCGCGCAGTCTGATCAGCGCCTTTGTTATTCACTTTTTGGAAAGTACCATAAGTAAGCTTGCTACAAGTGAAATTTGAATTTTCTAGCTAGTCTCTGTAGCTGAGGAGACTGGGTTGGGCCTCGCTTTGTCAGAAACCCCGAATACAGGTTTTGTCGCGATGAGGCCAATTTATGCAATAATACCTGTTACTCTCCTTCTGTTTGTACACCCAGTAGCCATTAGGTAACCCTGTCTCAGAATCTAGACTATATTGCAGTTTCACTTGGTCTAATTTCAGACAACCACCATCAAATCTAGCTTTCCTCAAATTTCTTGCTATCTGTAATACAGTATTTTTGCATTAAGACATATGCACATAGCTGTTTTGCAACATGTACAGATTTTTTTAGTAAAAGATTATTTCAATATCATTTCATTTTGTTTTCAATTCAAACAATCCATTCGTAGAATTAGATATTAAGTTTTTTCTATATAAGCAAAAAATGAACCACTACCCCCGCACCTCCACACAGGAATATACTGACAGCTCAAATTTGTTTTATTTGTTTGTTTGTTTGATTTGATTACTTACGGCCCATTAACAATCTTTCAGTTAAACAGGGAGGGGTCTTCCTGGGTTGAACCAGTATTAAGCTAGGATAAATGTGTCTTGCTCAAGGACCACAACACAGTGACGCTGAAGAGGCTCAAACCCGTGGCCTCTCAGACTCGAGTCAACAAGACGGCCAATCAGGTGGTCTGCCTGATTAGGTTCACAGACTTTACGAGCCAGTAATCGGACATCACAGGTAAGGAAACTTGTTCATGACTTTCGTTATACTAAGTTGAATTTCATGCGGAAAATCGCAAAAAACCCCTCACATTTTTCTGCACAAAACTGTGAATAAGTTTCTAATGGGCTCGCTGTAGTCTTCCAGAAGTGTGTACCCAATCACGAAGAATTTTCTGTTTTTCTTCAGTTGGTTGAGGTAATCTTGGAAACTACAGCAAATCGAGGAAAAACTTCGACACAGTCTTTGGTCTTGTGCAGAAAAATATGAATGTTTTATTTGCATTTTACCGCATGAAATTTGACTTAGTATTACAAAAGTTATAAATGATTTTACTGGTTCAGGAAATCGGTGAACCCAATACAGGGTTCATACAGGCAAGTATGAGTAAAATTCAAGGACTTTTCAAGTACTTCTCAAGACTATCCTACAGTTTTCAAGGACTTAAAATTTATGAAAAATTCTGATTCAAGTCTACTTCGGAAATGCTAGACTGCGTTTCAAATGATATTAGTTTTAGAAAATCAGTATAAAATTGTGGTGCTTTTATTTGGTGCAGCATATGCTGCACCAAATAAAGGCACCACAATTTTATACTGATTTAGGTCTCCAAAGACAGTGTTGACTCCTCCTATAAATGGTAAAAATCAAAAACTTTTCAAGGCCTTTGAGTGCTTTTCAAGTACTTTTAAAGGCAAATTTAATTTTCAAGGACTTTTCAAGACAGTCCTGTATATTCAAGAACTTTTCAAGCCTGTGCGAACCCTGCAATAATGCTGACCACGTGATTGGCCACCTTGGTCAAGCACTCTACCACTGAGCCCCCTCAAATTTGTTTTATATACAGCCAATTTTCTTCAAGATCTCCAAGATGATCATTTCTGATCAGAACAGTTCCAAAGTCTACCATAATACAAAACCTACCTTATGCAAATTGAGAACTCTTGTTTTAATGTCATCTACAGTGTATTTCTCAGAGATGGGAGGTAACTCTTCCGGAGTCCATTCTCTGTCTGGCTGCTCTATGAACCCTTGGGCATGATCATAACTCAGTTTCACACAAGATCTGATTACAGAGCGACCAAATAATTCCTCTTCTATCTACAAATATACCAACAGATATGAACATAACATTTACTGTTATTATCAGCCATAAAATATTTTACTGCTAGCAATTAACAAAATATGAAATCTGGGAAATTTATCGCAGTACATAAATGTAGTTTGTATATTTCAATCAAGCCTTCACTGATTGCCAAAAATCCCATATGCTGGCTGTATTAACCACCATATTCGAGCTGATAAAAGCACATGCTAGTTATTTTAGAGTAATGAATGATACATCAACTTATTTCCAGCAAGTTCAGTATGTGGCTTCATGGTGTGGATGTAATTTGAAGCCAGCTGATCTGGATCTACACTGTTTACAAAAGAGAGTATAGAAATTTGTATAGGTTATGTGCACAGCACACTAATTAGACAACTTAGGTTGAACATGGTCTATTTTGTCACTTTTACCCCTCAAGAAGTCATTTAACCTGGTCACCTTCCCCACCCAACCCCGACATCAATTAAGCCCCAGAAGTTCTATCGACTACCAAGTGGAAGTAGCCTAGTTAGACTAGAATAAGAGGCTTCCAATAGCCACAATGTATGGATTTAAAACTGGTTGAATGATTCAGCCAGTCAAGAAAAGTTGAATGTGTAATTACCTCGCCTGTCTCGGAGATTATCCACTCAACGGAGAATGCCAGTCTATCCTCATCTGGATTCAAGCTACACAACTGTTCACATAACAATCTCGGCAACATGGGTATTACCTGCAGAGAAAACCACAGAATTTAACTCTTTACCTTCTAGTGTTGTCTGCTGATATTCATAATTAGGTGATAACCTTTGCTAACAGTTTGGACAGAGATCTGGCCCGAGATTATAAAACTTTTTTCATGCTCAACTCAACTGAGCACAAAATTCCAACTGCTCATTTAAACTAAAATACCGACAAATAAGAAGTTTCTTGCTTTTAATCTCTCAGATGTTGTATTTTTCATGCTAATAAATGTTAAAATGCCAACAATTGTTGGCATTTTAACATTTATGAGCAGGATAAATTTTGTGCTCAGCTGAGTTGAGCATGAAAAAGTTTTATAACCTAGGGCCTGTATCCAAACTGTTTGATACTTTCAGGTCTTCCTGGAAGAATTTTTCTAGAAACAAAACAACAAAAAAGCATGCAAAATTACCCAGCATGCAAAGAGTTTATCGCTAAGCTGTACCCTACTTGGATCCTGATCAGGCCTGACAAAATGTCTGGCCTGATCCGGATCCAAACTGTTTGACACTTTGTTGGTTTTCCTGAAAGATCTTTTTGAAAAACTTATTTTGAAAAATATTGATGACAAAATAGCATGCAAAATTACCCAGCATGTAAAGAGTTTTTCTTTAAGATGTACGTCCCTATTTAGCCTAAGTATAAAATTTACAAGTGGGTGAGATGTCCAAACTGGAATGGCAAATATTGCAAACTCTGATCAGACTTTTCCTTCAGGAGCAAATAGTCCCAGCCTCCCTGAGCTAGGACTATTTTGTTTACCTATGGTTTTCCTGATTGAGTAATTTGGTTTGTGTTCACAAAGGGTTAATAAAGGTTCTGATAAAATTACCGCTATTGGCTACACAGAGGATCTTACATGAGTGCTCCCCATGTTGCATATATAGAGGATCTTACATGAGTGTTCATGTTGTATTGAATTTATTAAACTAGTTGGGGAAAAGAGATAAAATGTGAGGCTTGCTGAGCATTTTATCTCTTTTTCGCAACGAGTTTAATAAATTCAATAATACAAGAGCACGAATGTTAGATTCTATTTATCATATGACAGTATGATTACTGAAATCTCATTTCTGCCGTAAAAAAAAACCATTATAATTTTGTCATTATGTAGGCAATGTTGTTATGGACGTCATAACGTTTCCCGTAAATCTGTAACCACTAGTGGTTTATCGATTTTATTAAATGGTGTTATTTCACTCCTTGACGTGATGTCATATGATGAAACTTGTTCTGGCCAGTCATAATGGTTAAAACCAGACAAGCCCTACTATTCTCTATATCACTAAAACTTTTTTTATAATTTTCTTGTGAGACACAACTAACACAAACCTTGTGGACTAGGTACACACTTGTCGCTCTAAGGGAGGCAACTCTATCTAGTACTGATCCTTCATTAATGAACCAACTAACATCAGCTATATGCACTCCAACTTTATAGCGTCCTGAAACAAAACATCCAAAATACAGGTCAACCTCGCTATGTTAAACTTGCTTATCTCGAATACACAGCATATGTCAAAAAGATCATCCATTCCCAAGCATTTCCCCTGTATTGCTTTTTATTTCATAACCTGTTTATGTCGAACATGGTTATCACGAAATCTCGGCTATATCGAAGTGTTTTTTCATTCCCGAAAATTAGTTTTCCGCTTCTTTACCACTACTTGTGTCGAAGTAAATTTTGTGTTGGTCAAAAAATTAAACATTATGAATGTCAAACAAAGTAATTGACCTTAGACATCGAACAATAGCCTTTTATTCAGTCCAGTATAATCCATTGTTGCGGGTAATCGCCAATTAGTTATAGGGTGGATGCGGCCATTGTTCATTGATCAGCTGTTTGCATCGATTAACCTTGACAATGCATAACAACCAAGGTGTGCTTGATTTGAACATCAGATAATTAGTGGTGCCATTCAAATCCTAATGTTGTTTATGAGATATTTTCGACAGTCCTTACTTATACAACTTGGTTTGGTTTTTATGTTTGTTTATTCTTTTGAAAAAAAATCGGAAATTTCAATAATTAAAGCCTGTTTACTGTTTTCACCATTTCACTATTCATTACCAGTATAATTTTAAAAGTCACCGTTTTCGCAATATTGTTTATCCCTCACTAAGGCTGTGGCGTTTTGGCGGTCCGCAACATAATTAAAGTGGAAAATAATGCAAACTAAAATGAATTTCTTTTGTCTTCATTTCAATCCGGTTTTCAGTAGGAACAGTTTGATCTCTCATGTACTGCAAAAGTATGTCTTGGAGAAATTGTGCATGTACATCATATTGGGGTGAAGTCACATTTTGCTTATGTCGAACTTCGGATAACTCGAAGTATTTTCGCCATTCCCTTGGACTGTGAGATATCGAGGTTGACCTGTAAATGGTGTTGTACATAGGGCACTATATTATTATGGAAATATATTGAGTGTAAAATTGTAATTATTTTCTTACCCATCAATTTAAACATGTGTTTGCAGGCTCAAAAGAACCATAATTATCATCTAATACACTAGTGCAGAATGTTTTTTTTGGCTGATAAACACCTTTGCAAGATGTTCTACATACAAAAACATGAGGGATCAAATCTGACCGTAAACTAGGGCCACATCAACCTAGGATCATCATATGAACAATATTTGGAGAGGTCATCTTTGTCATGTGAACAAAAAAACATTTGATCAAAACATTTGTGCCTTCACCTAAAGATGTCTCCATATGAAATTTGATTTCATTGGCACTGTAGTTTCAACGGAGCTGAATTATAAAAATAACAGAGCCCGGCTCAGAATAGGCTTAGTTTGCTAAAAATTCAGACAATATTAGCCACCTTACCAACCCCTTAAAAAGTAAACGAGGTCTTTAAACATCGTGTGTCGACACCTACCATTTCCAAGGTCCTCACAAGACAAAGCATCATCCAGGTCCCTGGCTGTGGCAGGATCTATGGAGAAGATACAACTGTCACGTAAATCTCGCCGATACTCAAACTCTGTTTCTGGGATTCTCCATGGCAGATTTTTGGGAAGACAATCAAGAGCCTAAAATGATTCAAGAATATAAAAATCTATCAATACTCAAACTCTGTTTCTGGGATTCTCCATGGCAGGTTTTTGGGAAGACAATCAAGAGCCTAAAATGATTCAAGAATATAAAAATCTATCAATACTCAAACTCTGTTTCTGGGATTCTCCATGGCAGATTTTTGGGAAGACAATCAAGAGCCTAAAATGATTCAAGAATATAAAAATCTATCAATACTCAAACTCTGTTTCTGGGATTCTCCATGGCAGATTTTTGGGAAGACAATCAAGAGCCTAAAATGATTCAAGAATATAAAAATCTATCAATACTCAAACTCTGTTTCTGGGATTCTCCATGGCAGGTTTTGGGGAAGACAATCAAGAGCCTAAAATTATTCAAGAATATAAAAATCTATCAATACTCAAACTCTGTTTCTGGGATTCTCCATGGCAGGTTTTTGGGAAGACAATCAAGAGCCTAAAATTATTCAAGAATATAAAAATCTATCAATACTCAAACTCTGTTTCTGGGATTCTCCATGGCAGGTTTTTGGGAAGACAATCAAGAGCCTAAAATTATTCAAGAATATAAAAATCTATCAATACTCAAACTCTGTTTCTGGGATTCTCCATGGCAGGTTTTTGGGAAGACAATCAAGAGCCTAAAATTATTCGAGAATATAAAATCTATCATGAGTGTGAGAATGGGATAGAAAAATCCATGCCAAGGATCACCTTTTGGCATCACGAGGCTTGCTGAGTGATGAAATAACAGTGATCATGAGAGACAGATTTTTCTATCCCATCCTCACACAATTAATAGATTATTTTCCTTGCTCACCATCAAATACCGCATTTTTATATTTTAAAGAAAGGTTTCCAGAAGTTCCTGAATACACTGTGTGATGAGACATAACATAATTACCCATGTGGGAAAGTTCAAAATTTCCAAAATCCTGAACTTTAGACATTCAAATTTTTAAACTTGCATGGTGCCTACAAAAACGAATAATGTCATGTTTAAATGGTTAATTGAGTCTATAAAATCTGAAAATTAATCAGAGAAGCTATTATAATCTCACTAATTCAGCATTTTGAGGCTCCTGAAATCAAGATTAATCCTGAAAACTTTCACCCATGATTACATTACTTTAACTTGACAAGTGTGGCTGTTAGATTTTTATCATTCCTATAGGTTGGTACTGGGTATGCAAGATATAATTTTCTCATATGGGTAAAAACAGCTGAAACCCTGATATAGAGTGAGAGAAAAGAAGATTACAGCAGATACCATAAGTATTTGCAAAGGTCCAGATAAGCAATTATTTTAGTTTGTTTTTTGGTGGTTTAATATTTGCTGCAGCTGTCAGTTGATATTAATGCACTCCACTTCAGAACACGCCCTGTTGCACAATCGGTAGCAAGGCCGATTGTAGATCCAGGCGTTGTTAGTTTGATCCTGGCCCGGGCCCATACTTTCGTGGAGATTGATTATGAAATATTTTCTGCGGTCATTCTCCACCTTCCGCTGATTCTAGAAGGGTTTGTTGTCAGGTACAAGCAAAAGTATGTGCACGAAGTACTGGTTAACCCCTTAGTCAAGCTTGCCCAGGAAAATGTGTGATTAGGTTAAATGACCATCTATACAAGACCATAGTTGTTGACTGGAACATCACACCACAAACAAAACCAAAATCACAACAGGCATTAGTATTCACCTTTTTTTTAAAGTGGTTTTCCAAAATTATGGACTGCATTGATCATTAGCAAGAAAGTAATCAAAGTATCTCATAAAGATTTTCACAACTGATTCATAATTTCCTACCATTTCATGACACACACCATATGCTCAGTCACCTGCTGAATAATGTACTTTGGTAGCCTAAGGCAGCAGTCTGATCTGGGTGCATAGTGCTTGAAAAGTAGCCTACTAAAGTATCATGGGTGAGAGTTCAGAATTTCCAAAATCCTGAACTTTAGAAATTCAAATTTTAAAACTTGCAAGAAGACTACAAAAATGAATAATTTCAAGCTTAAAGAATTAAGTGTGCTTAGATCATCTATAAACTAATTAGAGAAGCTATTCAAATCTGCCTAATTCAAAATCCTGAATTCAGGATTAACCCTGAAAACTTTCACCCATGAAGTACATCAGCATAAGAGAAAGCAGATGGAATTTGACACAAATGGCTGGTAAAGGAGAACTAACTCGCTATCTTACCTGTTCAGGAAACTCATCAAAGTCTACACCATTTTCAATCAACATTCCTTCAGTTTCTGGCTCAATTTCACCTGCTTCTCCCAAACTTCTCGCAAGTTTTCTGTAATGGTAAATAGGATATACATTGGTGTTCAACAGGGACAGTCAAAGCTCAGTGGAAAACTCCTTACTGGGATGGTAGACTAGAGGGTAGGTATTACCTGCTGACACTGAACATTAATAACAAATTATTTTTCTCCTGTGCCACAATTAAATGGGCTGCGACGCGACAAAAACCTGTCTTCAGGTTTCCGACAAAGCGAGTTTCAAACCAGTCTGCTCAGCTACAAAGACTAGCTAGAAGATTGAAATTTCGCTCGTAGCCAGTCCAGATATGGTACTTTCAAATAAGCGAATAACAAAGGCACTGGTCGGACTGCACAGATGCGCAGGTTGGTCTGCGCCTGTGTTGTTCGCATACCACCGAAGACAGGTTTTCTCGTGTTGAGGCCCAAATAATATTACAAGAAGGGACTCCTCTCTCTTGAACATTGAATGGCAGGAGAAAATTGGTGAAACAAAAAATTCTGTAAAAACAAATTATTTTGGTATTAAAATGTCCATTTAGTTCTAAGACAAAGTATAATTTCATTCACAAATAATAGGCAAATTGTCAATTGAAATTTTGAATCGTCAAATGAAGAAAATTGACATTATCTGCAAATTTCATAACATCACTGATGTTTTCAAGCATCAAATGTAGCTGGTCTTGTATTAGAAACCGATTTTGTGCTGCTTTCTCTTTATATTAGAAATGCCTGTATCTCACAATGTGAGACAGATTTTGCTGACAGCTATCTAACACAGAGATCATTCAATCTCATTTGTTTTGTTTGTTTGGTTTGATTTTTTACATCTCAGGCAATAGCTATGGGCATGTCCAGACGGTCAGTTCACCTAACCACACTTTTTCCTTGGCAAAAGTAAGTAATGGTGCAAAGATCAGGAATCGATACAATCAAGTACCACACCTGACCCAGGATAACAATGGGAAAGTGACAAACTCACAGAAGACACCACAAACGAGAGCCAAGAGGTCAGCCCTTTCCCAGCAGGTGACCACAAAGCACATATAAACAGACGTGCACAAAACATAGCAAACACAAGACAGAACAAAAACATAAAAGATCCACAAAAGAAGTACCGCCTTGGAACGGTCAGTAAAATATTTTACTGGAGGGCTTAAACCAGTTTCACGGCGCCAACCTCACCCTTGATTCTGATGTGGACCAGAACACATTTGGGAAAGTGACAAAACAAAACACACACTGCAGCCAAGCGGTCAGCCCTTTCCCAGCAGGTGACCAAAAGACTAAGCAGTTAACCAGAACTTTGTGCACATACTTTCACTTGTAACTGACAACAATCCTTCTTGAATCAGCGGGAGGGAGGAGATGGCTGTAGAAACTATTTCATGATCAATCTCCACGAAAGTAAGGGACCGGGCTGGGATCATATTCCCCACCCCTGGATCTGCAGTAAGACCCGTTACCGAATGTGCTACGCAACCCAGTATAAGGTACCAATTTACATCAGGTAATGAGCTAGTTGCAACAATTGTAGTGGACTGCAAGAAAATGGTTAAACAGTATATTTTAACACAGCTAATATAATATATACAAACTTTGATAAGCAACACTATAAAGATTTCCATAGGGCTCAATGCACTGAGCTTATACCTTTGGCACTCAATAACTTTCGACGTTTTTCTTCAAATTAAATGAAATTTTCAGTGGAAATTTAAAATGCAGTTGGCAACAGGATTTTATGCAAATTACTTATTAGACCATCCCATGGATGCCCGTTTGTCAGAAAATGCAAAATATTGTTTTTTTTAACAGAAAAGTGCATTATTTTCAAATGTTGATGATTGTGTTCAGTACTTACCATAACAGTTACAAACAGATATCAAATGAATAATGAAATGTTGAAAATGTGTTTCTCAAACACATTTCATGTTACTGATCTTTTGAAATAAGGGAGAAATAAACTTGATGTTTTGGGTGGAATTTCAAAAATGTTGCAGTCTGCATTTTCCGACCAATGTGCATCCATGGGCCCATCTAGTGAGTGATTTGCATAAAAAGCTATAGCCCACTGCATTTTTCGATGACCACTGAAAATTTTAATGAATTTGATGAAAGTTATTGAATGCCAAAGGGGTAGGCTCAGTTATTTGTGCACTATGGAAATCTTTATAGTGATGCTTATCAAAGTGCGAGTAGTATATATACTTGCCCTAAAGCCATTTTAGAATCATCTTTCCAATCTGTCATTCTAGCCACATACAGAGTTCGAGCAAAATCTTCTGGTCTTTCCAGTAAGCCTGTCAATAAAGAGGAAGTGTGTAGGGCCCTTAAACAGGGTTTACCTTCAGTTATGTTTCCTGAAGACTCTCACTTCCCTGTGCGGAGGGTTCATAACCTTGAACAAACTAGTATTGTTTTCAAAGGAAACAGATGTCCCCCACCACACATACTCAAATCAGACATATTAAGCTCTGCTGTGGCCTATATTTAAATCTTATATCTCTTAAATATATTCATGCCCAAATGCTATATCCATGCAACAGGGTTCATACAGGCAACTTTGAGTAAAATTCAAGGACATTAAGGACTTCTGTAAGACTTTCCTACACTTTTCAAGGACTAAAATTTTATGATAGATACATATTTATGTGTTAAAATTCTACTTCAGAAATGCTAGACTGAGATAATGGAGAAATAAGTATAAGAAAATTAGTATAAAATCGTTGTGTCATATGCTGCACCAAATAAAGGCACAACAAGTTTATAATGATTTAGGTCTATATCAACTGTGCTAAGTCCTACAGAAAAAGCAAAATTCAAGGACTTTTCAATGCTTTTGAGTGATTTTCCAGCACTTTTCAAGGCAGACTTAATTTTCAAGGACTTTTCAAGAAAGCCCTCTAAATTCAAGTACTTTTCACGCCTGCGCCAACCATGTGCAAATTTGGTTCAAATGAACCCACTAGTTCATGAGATATCTTGCAAACAAGAAAGCTTCAAGCCAATGCCAATCAGATTTACACCAAAACAATATGGGCCCGACGCGAGAAAACCTGTCTTTGGTGTTTCCGAAAATGTGAGATTCAAACCAGACTACTCATCTACAGAGACTAGCTAGAAAATTGAAACTTTGCTCTTAGCAAGTCTAGATATGATACTTTCCATTAAGCGAATAATAAAGGCGCTGATCAGACTGTGCGGATATGCAGGCTGGTCTACGCCTTTGTTGTTCGCAAACCCCAAAAGACAGGTTTTCTTGCGTCGAGCCCCATATGTCTCCCTCCACTTTGGTGGGGATGGGGGCATAATAAAGGGTCTTCCCTTGGATCAATTATCAAATCAGTGCTATCAAATATAATGCAATGTAACATTGTGTGAAATTCATTTAGGAGTCTTTTTGAATTGGCAATTCACACATTCAATTTTGGATTCCTACCTCAAATAGTATAGGAGGTATGGTCCGAACACAATTTTTCTAGAATGGAGGCCAGGGGTTTGGACGGACAGACGCACACACAGACAGTTCAAAAACTATATTTGGGGGCATAAAAATCAATATTTTTAATATACGTAATTCATGTATAGATTTTCTCAAGTGAATTACGCTAAACGAAATCGACCCAGACTTAATTATTTCTAATAAATTACATTTCTTTATTGGCTGTAGTCCCAAGGGATGCACAGAGTTTTTCATAGGGGTTCTATGACTTCCAGAATAATATGCTGGTCATATACAAATCTACTCTAGATACCCAAGTTTCCCAAGATTTTTAAGACGTTTCAAGAAAGTCTACCATTTTAAACTACTTTTCAAGCTTTTGTCAAGCTTGCACTGGGTGCTTATATAGGCATGCCTCCAGATTTAAATGTGTAATCAAAAATTCATTTTGTTATTTCTCATCCAGAACATATGTTGTGGGTACTCAAAAGAACCATCTCAGTGAGATGGTTCTATTGAGCACGAAAAACACATGTTTAAACTGAATGATAAGAAAATAATCACAATTTTTCATTCACAAATTTCGCTTATCTGACTCTTTGTTTAGGGGTGAGTACAGTAAAGCGAGCAGCAAACCTTTAGGACAATCACACATTGGTATCAACAGCCTAGGCAGTCTGTAGTCATTAGGAGCAAACAAAGCTCTGTTTGGATTTTTATCCTGTAGTGGTTTAATTGTCCCAGACAGTACTGGCTTATTTAGGCAGGCCTCCTGATAAGATTGTTTAATCAAAAAATCATTTTGATATTTCTCACCCAAAACATTTGTTGTGGGTACTCAAAAGAACCATCTCAATGAGATGGTTCTTCAGAGCACCCAAAACACATGTTTAAACTGAATGAAACAAGAATAATCATAATTTGTTCATGTTCACACATTTCTCTTCTCTTGACCTATGTTTAGGGGTGAGTACAGTAAAGCAAGCAGCAAACCTTTAGGACAATCACTCATTGGTATCAACAGCCTTGGCAGTCTGTAGTCACTTGGGGCAAACAAAGCTCTGTTTGGATTTTTATCTTGTAGTGGTTTAATTGTCCCAGTACAGGCTCGGGAATGCTTCTTTTCTATCAGAGCTACAACCTAAAAAAACGTATTGCAGAATTACAATTTGAAACATAGGTGAATATTTCCTTACCAATCAATTAACATAAGTTTTGGGTGCTCAAAAGAACTGTCTCATTGAGACGGTTCTTTTGAGTACCCACAACGTATATTTTGGTTGAGAAATAAGAAAATAATTTTTAAAAAAGTACTCTTATCTAGGGGCCTGTGAAATATATAATTTCTATCAGAGCTAACTTTAAAATAGATTTTCCATCGGCACTAAAACCTGATAAGCACCTGAAAATATATTTTCTATCCAAGCTACAGCCCATCTCTTTCTATCAAGAAAAATTATCTTCCACTATGCCTACCAAAACAGTGATTCTTCTAAATCCTCTGTAAATCTACCTATATTGGGTACCAGCAATATGGAAATTTTGTACAGTGCATTTTATTATAGAAAAATCTCAATTTTGGTGGGAATGGCCACTGGTAATTTGAATATTTACAATATTCTTCAGCAGTTGCTATTCTGGGAGAAGCGATATATCAAGGTTGTATAATTTTAAAGCGAGTTGACTGTATATAAACTTCATAAAATGGGCCTCGACAGGACAAAACCCGTCTTTGGGGTTTTGGACAAAGTGAGATTCAAACCAGCCTGCTCAGCTACAGAGACTTGCTAGAAAATTGAAATTTTGCTCATTGCAAGTCTAGATATGATACTTTCCAAAAAGCGAATAACAAAGGCGCTGATCAGACTGCGTGGATGCGCAGGCTGGTCTGTGCCTGTGTTGTTCGCAAACACCTGAAGACAGGTTTTCTCGCGACGAGGCCCAAATGTTAAAGTTTCTGGTTGACAAAATGAAAATCATTGCAATTGCATATAATTCCATGCTAATATATGCATTAGACTGGGGATCGAAGGGCTGCTAGTTGGAGTCTCACTGCTGCGGCGGAGTCATAGTCTTTGTTTGTTTGATTCTTTATGTCCCAGTCTGTCAGGATGGGTGTTCCTGGGTTGAACCAGTACTAAGCACGGATTAATGTGACTTGCTCAAGGACACAATGCACTGACGCTGATGAGGCTCAAACCTGCAACCCCTCAATCTCAGGTCAAACACTCTGCCACTAAGCAACTGCGCTCTGCAGATGGAGTCATTGTGTTGTGTCCAAGAGCAAATCACTGTATCATCTGCTTAGTACTGGTTCAACCCAAGAAGACCCAACCAACATAACTGAAAAATTGTTGACTGGGACATAGCTAATCAAAACAAACAAAAACCATGCAATTTATCAATTATACACCTACCCTTTTGTCCTTCTAAGGTAAAAAGCACATAGAAAAAGAATCACCTTTCCTGTCCTGACTAGCATTTTACGAGCTTTCTCAACCATTTCTGTCCCATCCCGACTACCCGTTGAGCTGAACAGCTTCTGTGCCACAGGACTACCATCATTCAAAACATCACTCAGGCTTGTATACCTCTCCATGGAAGGATTACCTCCCCTTCTTTGGTTTGTCTTTGGTGTCTGGCTTGCCGATTCTGCCGAACTACCTTTCGAAGATTCTACAGTATCAGTAGCTTTCTGTGAGTCTACATTTCCAGCAGTTCCTGAACCAGAGTCATTATCACAGTTTTCTTCTTTCACAATGACTTCTTCACTTTCTATTTTAACATCAGCTTCATCTGTATTCTCTGTGTTATCTCCCTGTTGAAGCTCTTCCTTATCTCCATGAGTATCCTCCAAATGTTGGAGTTCTTCTTTGCTCAGCTGAGAAACAGAAATGATAAAAAAGATATAGCTAAATATTTAACAATTTGCATGCTGCATAAAATGTTCATGCTTGTGTTGTCATCTGCTGTCTTTATTTCAATATTAACTTTTTCAAAAAATGTTTTCAGGAATGAAGTGTCAAGGGGTTTGGATTCAGATCAGGACTGGTGTTCTATTGGATTTCATATGGGTCCAAACTGTTTGAAAAGGGTTATCAGCAGGCTACAAAAGTTGCCACTAGCAAGTTATGTTAAATGTTAACATAAACTTTTTCATCGCTAGTGGTGACAAAATAGAAGTGACAAAAGTCACCTGCTGACGAACATTGCAAACAGTCTAGACCCTGATCTGGATCCAAAAGGTTAAACACTCTGATGCTATTCATAATCTCTTTTTTTCCAACAAAAAAACTTTATTTTAGAAAAAAAAATCTGCAAACAACAAAAGAGTATATAAATTTACTCTGAACGCAGGGGTGTAAATTGTATTATATTGATAAATACATTCTTTTTAACTGTTTTTGTACATGCTTAAAGTTTACACATGCATTTTAACAATTATATGCAAGATGTATACAACATCTTAGTTAAGCAAGAAAATCTAGATGTTAAGTGCAGTTGAAAGTTCATCCTCATTTGAGTAGAGCATGTAAAAAGATATGTAAACACAACAGGCCTTTTGATATAAAGAGTGCGTTATTTTCATTTTCATTTCTCGACCAAAACATATGTTGTAGGTACTCAAAAGAACCGTCTCAATGAGACGGTTCTTTTGAGCACCAAAAAAATTGTTTAAACTGCTAGTCAAGGAATTATCTACAATTTCACGCCAACAATTTTTGATATCCTCAAACCATGGTTTTACCTTCCAGTCACCCTCTTGCTTCAGCCATACAGCAACAACGTCACCATTCAGTGCTCTATTTCTGTCAATAAATGAGCAGATCAGAATATCCGACTTGCCATCCTACAAGAAGATAAGATTAACCCTTAATGCGCTAATCGCAACAAAAGTCGTCTGCTTTTCTCGTCTGCTGAAATGTATAAGAAGCCTCTATGTCAATAAACGAGCAAATCAGAATATTCGACTTGCCATCCTACAAGAAGATAAGATTAACCCTTAATGCGCTTATCACAATAAAAGTCGTCTGCTTTTCTCGTCTGCTGAAATGTTTAAGAAGCCTTTATGGCAAACAGTGTGGACCCAGATCAGACTGCTCCTATAGGAGCAGTCTGTTCTGGGTCAACGCTGTTTGCTTCTGTACTTAATTTGTCAGCTATGTATGGCAATTATTAGCAGCAGACGACTTCAGCAGGGGTTTCAGATGCATTTTTTTCTTGGTGCTTTAAGGGTTAAGAAGTATCAGAAACAGAGAATACCCTATATACGCCGAATGGACCTTCCGCCACCTTTATCAATTGGATGAGTCCATTTCCAATTTAAGGGATGTTATCTATGGTATTTTTTTTATTTGTATTCCAAATTCAATAGATTATTCTGTAAGCAAACAGAGAAGACCCTGATCAGACTACACAAAATATGGTGTCTGACAGTGTCTACACTGTTTGCCAGTATGTTTCATAAAAAGAATGCTAGGCTATTATAGATTAATATTTACATTTTCAAAACAAGCCTTTAATGATTCTTTAGATTTTTTGCAACCGTTCATAGCCTCATGAATGACATAAATTTGATTGACAGCTGTCAAGCTCACTTGCCCGTGCAAAACGCTTCAAACTTTGAATTCGTTCACCAGAAATGACACTGGTGTTGTGATTGACGGTGAGCCACACCTGAGTTGCACATGCAAAACAAGCCCCTTGTTTGCTCCATTGGCTGGTGGTGTTCACACTGGCTGTTCCGCTTTTCCGTTTTGCACTCTAACAGAACAGTTAATATTACTAAATATTTAATACAAAAATTGTTTTATCTCCTAAATTATAAATAATTTCTATATATTAGTTTTTTATAATAAAATATAAGCAATATATTAATCTTTGGAAGGTTCATGGAATCATGAATACTTCTGGTCTCTTGCAAAGTTACTTGCAAAGTTACTTTGCAAGAGACTGGAAGTATTCAGGATTCCATGAACCTTCCAAAAATGGAATTCATTTCTTAAATGTTCAAAAGTAGCTCAAAGGTTAATGTAACATATTTTGACATAATTTAAAAGCAATTCCCCTATATACACATGAAACATTATAGCCCAATAGTTCAAAACAATATGGCCAATGTAAATCATGTTGCTCTAGTAGTGTTTGCACTAATAACATCCCTTTAAAAAAAAAATCAGCCATATCATGAGGGTCTGTTATCATACTTCTCAGTTTTTGGGCAGGCTGCTCTAAACTGTTTACTCTTTATCTCCTAGTGTCATCTGCTGATAACTTTTACAAACAGTTTGGACCAAAGTCTGGATCCAATCTGTTTGACACTTTCATGATATTCCTGAAAGAAACTTTCGAAAAAGTTGATTTTGAAAAAAATCAGCAACCGACAAAAAAGCATGAAAAATTTTGCAGGGGGCAAAGAGTTAAGAAGTCTACCAGTATTAAGCAAAGTTCATCAGATTGAGTAACTGACAACTGCCCTTCTTGTATCAGGGATAGGGAGCAAAATTACCTCAATTAAAGAAAACACTACCATTCTAGAGTGTTTTTATTGATACAGATAACAACATACCATGATTCCATATTGTATAACTGAATTCAAAACTGTATTTTGGGGTCTTTCATTTTGGCAATTTTTATTAAAATAGTCAATAGGGCTAAAGTAAAATCACCTCCAAATAGAAGTTGTTTTTTCACAGTAAATGGAGGTTGATACAATTACTTACTGGATGTGGAACATATGCTTCTTCAAAATTCTTTGGATTAATTCTGATTGGTCCCTGAAAGCAAACTGACAAATGAGCCGAGACATGTGATTACAAACTATGTGACATTTTGACAAGTGAAGACTCAGACGAGCCTATGCAGCCTCATTTTAAGCTTAGAAACTCCACATGATGTTCACTCAGTTGCTTTACTCTGATAGAATATTCAAGAGACTAGCAAAGGCTCTGATCAGACTGCGCGTATGTGCAGGCTGATCTGAGGCTTTGCTGGTCGCACATACCACATTGTTGGAAATCTCATGTCGCAGCTCAAATTAATTCAGCATGTCTGTGTAAGTTCTTCCCAGTCAGACCTCCTTAACCCTTTACCTCAAAGAGACGCCTTTTAACGCTTTTGCAAACACAGCATACCTAGATCAGGCAGCTCTAACAAAGCTGCCTGATCAGGGTCTACTCTGTTTGCTTATGGAAACGTGAATTTTCTGATCCTACACAAGTGGACCTGACAAGTAATATCTTTGTTTTCTGTACCAACATGAACGTTTTTATATTTTTTCCTAGCATGAATATTCATGAAGGTAAGGGTTAACATACAGATTATGTGGCAATCAAAAAGTACGACTAAAGTCAATCAACACAACTCAATGAGCAAAAGAACAAAAAAATTGATTGTGGTTTCTCAAGCTAATTAATTTAATAGGTCTACTCATGTCAACCCATGTTGTTTGTCGTCGCCTATGAGATAGCACACTGGATAGATGGCTATCTAAAAACATTGTGAAAGTCAACCAACATGGATCAATGAGCGGAAGAAACAAAATCTTTGACTGCATGGGTGAAAGTTCAAAATTTTCAAAATCCTGAACTTTAGAAATTCAAATTTTAAAACTTGCAGGATGTCTACAAAAATGGATAATTTGAAGTTAAAATGATTAATTGTATTTAGATAGTCTGAAGAATAATCAGAGAAGCTATTATAATCTCCTTAATTCAGCATTTTGGCCTCAAAATCCTGAATTCAGGATTAATCCTGAAAACTTTCACCCATGTGACTGTTGTTTCTAAGGTTAATTTAATACAAGGTTCATACAGACAAAAGTATGAAAAATTGAAGGAATTTTCAAGGACCTCTTATAGACTTTCCGACTGTTTTCAAGGACTTTAAGATTTAAAAAATTCCAATTTATACTTTAAACTATAAATTATTCAACACCAAGACAAAAATTGTCCAATTTTATTCACATATTCAACGTTTCTCCATAATGGCTTCTTCGGGAAGTAATAAACATTCAAGTAAATGATGTAACACCGCAAAAATGTTAAAACATAACGTACAACATGCGACAGCGCGCCATGTCAGATTCGTAACTTAGAAATTTAACCATGCTTAAGAGAGCATGTGAGCTCATTAGGTTGAATGTGGTGTTTTGGCCAACACGAGAGATATAATGTTACTTATGGCTGCCAACAATTTATACTTTATAATTCAACTTGAAAATGCTTGCCAGTGATAATGCTTATAAGTTAACATAAAATTATTTTGCTTTTACTTGGTACAGCATATGTACATGAAATTGTTGAGTCTCAGGGACCCATAAATCTCTCACAAGGCTGACCTGCATCTGCAAAATGTTTTCCAGGTCTTTAGTTAAGAGTGTGTAATAGAAAGATGATTTTCTTATTTCTCAACCAAAACATATGTTGTGGGTACTGAAAAGAACCGTCTCATTGAGACGGTTCATTTGAGCACCAAAAACATATGCTAAAATTGTTTTCCAGGCCTTTAGTTAAGAGTGTGTAACAGAAAGATGATTTTCTTATTCCTCAACCAAAACATATGTTGTGGGTACTCAAAAGAACCCTCTCATTGAGACACCCAAAACATAATTATGCTAACAATTATGGGTAAGAAAATATTAACGATTTTACCCTGAAAATATTTATTCATCTAAACCTGTGGTTTTCTATCGATTTTTTCATGGCACAGCTAAAAAGGTACTTACCTCAATCAATACTCCTCTTTTAAGGCCACGAGAAACTTCAACTGAAGTCATGTAGGGCTCAAATACTTTCTGAAATATACAAAAAGGACTTTAGTTAAGAGTGTGTAACCGAAAAATATTTTTCTTATTTCTTAACCAAAACATATGTTGTGGGTACTCAAAAGAACAGTCTAAATGAGATGGTTCTTTTGAGCACCCAAAACATATGATAAAAATTATGGGTAAGAAAATATTTATAATTATACGCCGTTATTTTTTGTTTATCTAAACCTGTGTACAAACATATAAGGAATGCAAGTCAGACAGGCCCCATCCAGATCTCTAAAGTGCACTGTGGACATATTTTTCCCCAAAAAATTCTATAATTTCAAAACTTTCAATTTTGAAGTCTGATCCAGTTTAGATTAAACATATTTTATTGCATAAACACAAAGAATGAATATTTATTATAAATAACAAAATTAACCCTTAAAGCACCAATCACGATTGCAGCAGACAACACATTTTGCGACATCTTTCCCAATTTTTGACAAAAATAAGGTATAATATTACATAAGAATCGTCTGCCAGCAGACGATTCTCATGAAATATCATGCCTTATTTGTTACATTTTTGTATTTTTGAAAAAGCGGCAAAATTTGTAATTGTCCTCTGCTGCAAATTCTAGATGGCGCTTTAAGGGTTAAACCACTTGATTGACAGGAGATCTGAAATTCATTTTAACTCTTAATCTCATAGTGTCGTCTACTGATAACTTTTGCAAACAGTTTTGGATCCATGACAAAATGTCAGGCCTGATCTGGATCCAAAACTGTTTGACACTCTGATGGTATTCCTGAAAGAATTTTTCAAAAAAGTTGATTTTGAAAAAAAAAATATCATCAGACTGAAAATAAGTAATAGTGTGACGCCAGCAAAAAAATCATCTGAAAATTCTGTCTGCTAACATTATTTAACAAAGTTAAGTAAAGAGACAAACAGTTTGGATCCAGATCAGGTTGCTCCTATAGGAGCGGTCTGATCTGAGTCTACACTGTTTGTTTGAAAGGCTTCTAAAACATTTCAGCCTTGTGTCAGCTTTTTTCTCTTTCATACTTGAAAAGTCAGCAAGATATCTCCTTAATTAGAAGTCTGTGAAATGGGTGAAAATTTTCAGGATTGCTCATGAAATCAGGAGGAGCGGAGTGGCTCAGTGGTTAAGTGCTATAGGAGCAGTCTAATCTGAGTATACACTGTTTGTTTGAAATGCTCTAAAACATTTCAGCAGATGACAAATGCAAAGGAATTTTGTTGTGATTGGCGCTTTAAGGGTATATCCTGCAAATAAGTTTTTTGGCAAGAAAACGTCATCTGCTTATTACCTCTGTTGCATATACTAGGCTACAGTAAAAAAAGCTTAGTTGATTTTAATTTTATCCCACACATGCATATATTCAAATACACTCCAGATTATATAAATTTTATCATGGAAGCAAACACTATGAACCCTAATCAAACTGCTCCTAGAAGTAGTCTGCATAGGTCCAGATAAGGACATTTTATGAGCGTAAAATTGTAATTATTTTCTTACCCATCAATTTAAACATGTGTTTTGTGTGCTCAAAAGAACCGTCTCATTAAGACGATTCTTTTGAGTACCCACAACATATGTTTTGGATGAGAAATAAGGAAAATAGTTTTCCAATACGCACTCTTATCTGGAAAACTAAGTCTGATCTGGTTCCATATTGCCACCAAAGTAGCACATAAGCAAAACAGAGAGCAGACGAAAATTGTCATGAATAGCAGGAAAAGTGCAAAGGCTATTAGCTGATGACATTAGTAGGTATACTAGGTAGAGTCAAATGGTTTCAATGACTTCAAATTAATTCATAAGTCAGACTGATTTGCAATACACATGTGCTTGATAATTTAGCCTATTTTCATTTTAATCACCAGGATTCAATCTGCCCAAATTTTGATAGCCGGATAATGCATAATTGACAACTATATTTTTGTGCTTAAATCAAACCCTTACAATTAGTGCACCTAGCAAAATAAGAACATTTTGAAAATATTGCATATTTTTGCCAGGACTTAAGGGTTTAGGTGGTGGGGGTATTCTTTGTGACCAAATTGCTTTTTCAAAGGACGTCAAATTTTTGCCGGTGTTCCACCTTAATACATGAAAATATAATGTTTGCGGCATAAAACAGTTGAGGAAAGTGATGTGTTTGCATAAAATTCAGGTTGAGAAGATGTCGTCGTTTCTTTTAAATAAGTATTCTGTCCATGACTTTCGACTATTACCTGTAATGTTTCAAGTTCAACCAGTTTGACAGGTTCACTGAGGTGTATGATACATGCATATTGTATACATCAGAGTCTAGATAAACACAATTTAGGGCGTAAACTTGAATTTTTTTCAGACTTATCAGATTTAAATTATCATTTGATGCTTAAAAGAACCGTCTCATTGTGCCAGTTCTTTTGAGTACCCACAACATATGTATATAATGTGTGAAATGTAAAAATACAACTGTATGCAAAAGGATTTCTTCGGTCAAGGGGGGAAAGCACTTCAGTAAAACCTTTTCTATTTTCTGTATGTTGAATAGCAAAAACAGAGTTTTCAACCCATATTTCTAAATCGGTACTTGTCCAATGAGAAAAACATTTTTGCAGAGGATACGAGGGTTGAAACTACTATCCTTTCAATGGAAAAAGGAGAATTGTCTTTGAAACTTTTCTCTTGCCATTTTCATGGACAATTCTTCATTAGGACTGTCAGAGATCCTTGGTTTTATTGTTGTCTTTGCTGGGTAATTTTTCTTAATCTGTTTATATTTGTGTTTTTGTTGTTGTTGTTAGAAGGGGCATGCAAGATAGCCAACTTTTCTTCCCATTTTGCATACAGAAAGATAAAAATGTGTTTGTGAAATACTAATACTTCTTGATTTTCACGCAGGCCTCCAGATAAGAGTGCGTATTGGAAAATTATTTTCTTTATTTCTCATCCAAAACATATGTTGTGTGTACTCAGAAGAACCGTCTCAATGAGATGGTTCTTTTGAGGACCCAAAACACATGTTTAAATTAATGGGTAAAAAAATAATAAAAAATATACGCAAATAAAATTTCCTTATCTGGATCTATGTTCAGGGACTATAAAGATTGACATTTCTTGAGGATCATCTGCCAGCAGACGATTCAATCAAAATATAATGTCTTATTATATTTTGGTTTCTTAACACAAAGACAAAATTTTAAATTGTCATCTACTTCAACTTTTAACCCTTAGAGCGCCAATCACGACTGCAGCAGACGACAAATATTGTGACTTCTTTCCTAATTTTCGAATAGAAATAAGGTATGATATTTCATGAGAATCGTCTGCCAGCAGTCGATTCTCATGAAATATGATGCCTTATTTGTTGCTTTTCAAAAAGAAGCAAAATTTGAAATTGTCTTCTGCTGCAAATTATAGGTGGTGCTTTATGGGTTAACTGTTTGCATGCTAGGTTTTTTTTTTTTTTGCTTTTGCTGTCGTCTGTTGACTTTTTTTCAAAATTAGCTTTTTAAAAAAATCTTTAGGGAACACTATCAGAGTGTCAAACGGTTTGGATCCAGATCAGGCCAGGCATTTTGTCAGTCCAGACCTGGGTCAAAACTGTTTGCAAAGGTTATCAGCAGACAACAAAAGTTTCCGCTAGCAAGGAAAGAGTAAATGATGCTAAAGTATAATAAGGGTTAACCCTTCAATGGCCAATCACAACTGCAGCAGAAGACAATTTTTGTGATATCTTTCCTAATTTTCAAAAAAAAACAAGTTATGATATTTTATGAGAATTGTCTGCCATTCTCATGAAATATCATGCTTAATTTGTTATTTTTGAAAAAATAGCAAAATTTCAAATTGTTGTCTGCTGCAAATTGTAGGTGGCACTTTAAGGGTTAAACTGTCTTGAATCACCTTTTTCTGTGGCTGGTTCTTGTTCTGACCTCTGGTGACATGACGTTGACCTTCAGCACTGTTTCTATCACCTTGAGCATTTTGTCTCTGTCCTTGACCTTTGCCTTTCTGATTTTGCTGACCCTGTCCTCCTCCTGACTTTTTCTTCTGATTTTGTTGGCCTTGACCCTGGGATGTCCTTCTCTGTCCTTCAACTTGGTATCTTTGTCCTTGACCTTGAGATCCTTGACTTTGATAAAACTGTCCTTGACCTTGAGATCCTTGACTTTGATACAACTGTCCTTGACCTTGATAAAACTGTCCTTGACCTGGAGTTCCTTGACCTAGATACAACTGACCTTGACCTTGGAATTGGTGTTGAAAATCACTTTTGGAAATTGGTGCTGCAAATGAAAACACCTTTAACCATTAGCAAAAATTAACATTTAAACATATAACTTATGTTTAACTCTCCCCCACCCCATACTCCTGCAAATGCCATCAGCAATCATCAGCTTATGTGGATTTTGGTAGCCTATATTGCAAATGATATGGACCCAAATCAGACTGCTATCTTAGGAGAAGTCTGATTAGGGTTCAAAGTGTTTGCTTCCATGTTAAAGGTATTCTTTAGAGAGTTTGAACATGTATGCAGCAGATGACATTTCAGAACCAAAATATAGATGGATGAAACTTTAGATGGATGAAATTTATCACAAGTTATTATATCTATTGAACATTTTATAATATTCTCACTCAAAGATAAAACTTGTTAACCTTTGAGCTGAACCTTGACTGCTTTAGATAAACAGAGCATTATTAAAATGACTTGTCTTATTTATCAGCTAAAACATTTGATGTGGTCACTCCAAAGAACAGTCTCACTGAGATGGTTCTTTTGAGCACCCCAAAAAAATACTAAAACTAATGGATAAGAAAATAATTATAATTTTTATACTAAATGTTTATCTTCACCTATGTATAAGTACCAATCACAATTATGTTTGTTATATATATATGCACAAAGTTTGTATACAAATAAAATATGTTGAAACCAAGTTGATCTATGTTCAAGGCTGTAGCTCATCAGTAGCATTGGAGAAAGCTAAAAAAAAATTCAAGATCTTGTACTTTAGAAATACGAATCTTAAATCTTCCAGTATACCTACAAAATATCGAACATTTCAAGCTACATGGTCAATTGTCTTTAGATAAACTGAAAATACATCAAAGGAGCTATTATAATTGCTGGGTCTAATTCCGTTTTTTGAGGCCGACTTACTATGGAAAGTTGGCCTCAAAATCCTGATTTCAGGAACTTTGTTTGATTTGATTTGATTCTTTACATTCCAGTCAACAATTTTAAGTCATGTTGAGATGGCTCTCCTTGGGTTGAACCAGTATTAAGCAGGGGATATTGTGTCTTGCTCAAGGACACAATGCAGTGCCTCAGTGAGGCTTGAACCTGCAACCCCTCGATCTGGAGTCAAGCACTTAACCACTGAGCCACTCCGCTCCTCATGATTTCATGAACAATCCTGAAAACTTTCACCCATGTCACATACTTCTAATTAAGGAGATATAATCTGTGATATGAGATTTCCAACAATGTGGCACAGTGATTTCATTTGGCCATTTTTACAGCCTTATATGGGAGTCAATCCCAATCCATAAATGGCCTTTATTTTCCCAATTTCATGTATTTAGGCACTTATTTTCCCAAATTTAATTAATTTATTTTCCCAAATGTGAAGGAAAATGTAGCTTCCTAAAATCCCATATAAAATCACCGATGTGGTATGTGAGACCGGCAAAGCCTTAGATCAGCCTGCGCACGCGCACTCTGATCAAGAGCCTTTTCTAGTTGTTTGAATATTCTATGAGTGTTAAGCTACTAACTGACCATCATTTGGAGATTCTAAGCTTAAAAGGAGGCTGCATAGGCTCGTCTGAGTCTACACTTGTAAAAATGCCACATAGTTGGAAATCACATATCACAGCTCATTTATCTTGCTAACAAAGTTCTTATTCAAGTATGAAAGAGGAACAATCCACACACCTAGTTGCCATATTTTTGATTGATCAAATTAAAAGTACCTGATTTCACCTGTCCTTGACCTTTGACTGTTCCTACAAACTCACGAGCTTGAGGCGGCTGATACTTCTGTGTTTCTTTCTCTTTTAGTTTCTGTTCTGAAACTGCCCTTGATACTTCACACTGTAAAGAGCGTAGACACTGATAAGACTTACTTTTTCAAACATTAACAAAACATATGGTTACGTATTGGTTTATTGCATAGGTCCAGTTAAGCAAAATTTTTGAGCATAAAATTGCAATCATTTCCTTATCCAGCAATATGAACATATGTTTTGGATGCTCAAAAGAACTGTCTCATTGAGACAATTCTTTTGAGTACCCACAACATATGTTTTGGTTGAGAAATAAAAAAAAAATTCAGGTGCACACATTTATCTGGGGGCCTGATTTTGGCCAAGCCAGCTTATGAGATTTAGGTATAAAAATCCTAATTTTGGCGAGAAACCTGGAAAAAGATTTCAATTTTTATTCAACATTTTTAGCTTTATCAAAGAGGACAGAACTCCATATTGGCGAAACCTTTTTTAATTTGGAAATCCCATTTTACTAGCAAATTTGTTTGCTATTCTTGCAGGGACAATATTTACACATCGTTATGTATACAATTTAACTGAGGACTCCTAAATGACCAATTTGGCAAACAGTGAAGACCCAGATGAAATGCTGCATCATGCAGCATTTCATCAGGGTCTTCATTGTTTACTAAGCTGAAAACTATCTACAGAGGAAAATGCAATATTATATCGAAATATCAAAATTATAACCTGTGATTCCTCAATTAAGAAATGAATTCAATTTTTGGAATGTTCATGGAATCATGAATACTTCGGTCTCTTGCAAAGTAAGTGAATGCAAGAGACCCAAGTATTCATGATTCCATGAACATTCCAAAAATTGAATTTATTGCTTATATTTACATTTTATTATAACCGTTTTGTTGGAGTGGAAAATGGAAAAGGGAAACAGCCAGTATGAACACGGATAGCCAATGCAGCAAACAAGAGGCTTGCTTTGCATGTGCGACTCGGTTGTGGCTCGCTGTCAATCACAGCACCAGTGTCACTTCTGGCGAATGAATTTGATGTTTGAAGCGTATTGCACAGGCAAGTGAGCTTGGCAGCTGTCAATCAAATTTATGTCATGCATGAGACTAATGCCGCTATGAACGGTTGCAAAAATCTAAAGATTCATTAAAGGCTTGCTTTGAAAATGTAGATATTATACAATGAACCATCCCAAGTTTATTGATCAATTGTTTATTTGTTTGTGTTGATGCTTTACGTCCCAGTCATCAATTTTCAGTCATGTCATGGAGTTTTCCCATCTTCCTGGGTTGAGCCAGTGCTAAGCAGAGGATTAAGTGTATTGCAAAAGGACACAACACAGTGCCCCCTGCAAGTTTGATCCCAAGTCTAACACTCAACCAACTGAGCCACTGTGCGCTCTTTAATTTTATTATATACCTATAAATGATACGACTTTATAACTGTCTGTTTTCTGGCCATCTGATTCAGAAAGCTGGATCAACGAACTGAGGTTTTCTGAATCCATATCACTCTCCTTTAAAACGAGGCTAACGTTGGTTACCTGCTTTTGCGGCGATGTTACGTAAAGTAAATTTCAAGCATGAAACCAGAGACCGAAAACATGATGATGTAACGTCATATTATATGACGTGAATATGACATGACAAAACGTAATGGCAAACGCTCCCGCAATTTTTCTGGATTAAAGACCAAAACGATTTATAAAATCAAAATAGTGTCAGAAAAAAGGTATATAATAAACATATTATTATAAAAGTAACTTGATCTGGCGTACAGTATCACGTCTCGTGGATGAGGCCATACCATTGGATCACCCTAGACGCTTCGCGTCTCGGGTGATCCCGTGGTAAGACCTTATCCACTCAAGGTGATACAGTACGCCAGATCAAGTTGCTATTATAATAATGTGTATTTATCAAACCATAAGGAAGAATTCATTTGTACATAAAGGGTTTTTATTAAGCAGGCACTTTTTGCTATAGTACATGTACTTGAGTTTAACAGGAATTCAGCCCAACTTCACTGTAATTGTGCACATGGTTGCCTTACCTTAGGCTTAGTGTTCATTAAAGTGATGGCTGAACCAATCTGGAATCTATAACCATGGAGAACAATCTGTGAACCTGGAGTGGGGCCATTTTTGGCCCAAGAGCCCTAATTTAAACAAATGTAGGAGAGGTCCAATAGGTGATGCAACACACCACATACCAAGGCTCTAGGGATTGGGCCATTTTTTCACAGAGATGCTACATACCAAATATCAACACTCTGGGCCTAGTGGTTTCTGACAAGATATTTTTTTTATGTTTTCCCTATATAAGTCAATGTAAAACTGTATTTAAATATAAGGTCCATATTAAAAAAAAATTCTTGTGATATTTATGGTGGCCTAACCTTAGTGTACAGGGGACAAAAATGCCACTCGTCCGCTCATAATTACACATGAAATCTAGAAAGGACGAGAAATTCTTCCCAAGCACTTGTCCTGTAGGATGAGTGCTTTGGGATGAATTGCTCAAGGAAGTCATTACATATTACTCCCTTATGTTCTTTATTGCATACGCTTTAAAAGGACAAGTGTATGTGTTTGCAGGATGAGTGAAAATTTTAAGTCACTCGTCCTGCAGGACAAGTGCAATATTGAAATATTTTTGTCCCCTGGTGTACAATAAAGTGATTGCTGATCCAATCTGGAATCTATCACCATGTAGGATAATCTCTTCCGAAGGATCATTCATTCCTAGTACTTCTAGCTACAGTACTTGAGTTAACCAAGAATTCACCTAATCCACTGTATTTTTCAGGTGAACAGTTAGAATGCTTAAATAATTATGCATATCAAAGGAGGCCTAATGAAAGAGGAGTGATTCTCATCAGTTGTATCCCTTTTCAAAATGTGGACTTCTCTTAAAGGAAAGAATTACTGTTGTGACAATGACTGTGACTTTTGTATAGTTTACAATTGTTAAGTAAAACATTAACTTGTACAAATCACTTGAGCTAACACCAATCGATAGATCACTTGTGTATTAATCCTATCCAGTGGATAGGATTAATACACAAGTGATCTATCGATTATAAATCCCTGATAACTTTGTAAACAAAACATGACCTCACTGCCACTCTTGGTTGGCAGGACAGTAGCTCCCTCTGGGAGTAAATTCTTTCCTTTAAAAGCAGCCCTTATTGTTATGGAAAAAGACTATTTTCATATTTAGATGATTGCATTGAATGTATACAATTTTCATTACACACGTGCACAACTGCATAAAGATAGCTGCACATATAAGCTGCAGCATGTCATTTCCAACAATGTGGCATTTTGACAAGTGTAGACTCAGATGAGCCTGTGCAGGCTCCTCTTATGCTTAGAAACTCCAAATGCTGTTCAGTCAGTATCTTAACACACATAAAATATTCAAGCGACTAGCAAAGGCTCTGATCAGACTGAGCGTATGCGCAGGTTGATCTGAGGCTTTGCTGGTCACACATACCACATTGTTGGAAATCTCATGTCGCGGCACATATGTTTGCGGTGACCTTACCTTGGTGTACATTAAAGTGATGGCTGATCCAATCTGGAACCTATCACCATGTAGAACAATCTCTTCGGAAGGATCATTCTGTCCTGGCACTTCTATTCTCACCCCTGTCAGGTTGTAAATCTCTTCAATATTCCGACGCTGCTGGCCAACTATAAACCTGTGGTCTGATTTCTGGACATGAACCCTCACCTCAGATACATCTGTTCTAAGTGGTTCAGCTCTTGGCAGCCCGACTGCTTCCTTTGAATATAAAAATTACAAAAATCAAAAGATGAGTTAACCCTTTCCTTCATGAGTATTCATTCTAGGCTTCATCCACTACAAATAATTATATAAATAAATTTTCACTTTGGTACATAGAACAAAGAAATTACTTGTCAAATTCACTAGTGTATGATCATCATTAAGCAAACAGACCCTGATCAGGCAGCTCTTACAAGTCTGCACTAACCATTATTAACTTGTATTCATACTTTCATCAATAACTGACAAATGTCCTTTTTGAATCAGAGGTAGCCAGAAAATAACCTTAAAAGTTTACTTAAGTATGTGACCTGACAGGGGTTCCAACTCACTACCGACTGCAATAAGGGGACTGGTGAATATATCATTGTGTGAGCATTAGAACCATATTAGAAGAGGGTGGCGTCTTTTGTTTGATTTGATTCTTTACGTCCCATCAACAATCTTTCAGTTATGTAGAGACAGGTCTTCCTGGGTTGAACCAGTACTAAGCTAGGTCTCGAGTCAAGCACTCTACCACTGAGCCACTGTGCTCCCCTAGAGGATGGTGGTACATGGCATGTCTTGGCATGCATTGTTTGTGATGACACTTTATGTCCCAGTCATCATTTTTTCAGTTATGTTGGGAGGCTTGCAGGGTTGAACCAGCAGGCAGTACTAAGCAGAGTATAAGGTGTCTTAACAAGAACACAACACAGTGATCTGCGAGGCTCAAACCAGCTACCACTCAATCTCAAGTCAATCTCAAATGAGCAACTGCGCTTCTTTATCATAGAATGTTATGTGAAGTTTCGAAGTATTAAATTTCTCTCATGAAAAACATTTTTCCATACCTTTGGAGAATTTTCAATGGAACATTCTCCTTGAGCCTGCTTCTTTTTTCCTTTACTCTTCTTTCCTTTGGATTCTGGGCTTTCTTTCTCTTTGCTCTTTTAAAAGAAAATCTATTACAATAACACATGCCTATAAAACCATTGTCACAGTTGCTTAATGCTAAATGTCCGGCCTGACCTGGGTCCAAACTGTTTGACACTGACTCATGACACTATTGAAAGAATTTTTAAAAACATTTAACAGACGACATATTTTTCCCAAAAAATACCCAGCATGCAAAGTTAAAAGTTGTAAAGTACAAATTAACCAGAAAAAATATATGATCTGCTGTTCTGAACAGGAACATTGCTACATTTGTTTGAATTTTTATATCTATCAGGACTTTAGTTGAGAGTGTGTAACGAAAATTTAATTTTCTCATTTCTCAACCAAAACATATGTTGTGGGTACTCAAATGAACCGTCTCAATGAGACGGTTCTTTTGAGCACTGAAAACACATGTTAAAATTGATTGGTAAGAAAATATTTACAGTTTTATGCTGAAAATTTTTGTTTATTTAAAGTAAGTAAGGGTGCAAAGATCAGGAATCGATACAATCAAGTAAACATAAGACAGAACAAGACATAGCAGAACAAGACATAGCAAACACAAGACAGAACAAAAACATAAAAGATCCACAAAAGAAGTACCGCCTTGGAACATTCAGTAAAATATTTTACTGGAGGGCTTAAACAGGTTTAACGGCGCCAACCTCACCCTTAATTCAGATGTGGATCAAAACACATAGATATTTGGTTTGCATGTATGACCCCTAACTCTCCTAAAACATATATATCAAGATATAACATGGAGATAAAGCAAAGATAAGGACTCAACAGTAAATAAAACTGAATACCGGAGTAAAAGAAATCCACCAGGTAAACCCCGTTGGGCCCGACAAACAGCCAAAGCATCAGGCCCCGACCATCTCATCAATAGATAAGACTAAGTCGGAACCATCATAGAGTCTGAAGTCCAACCCATCGGTGTGCAATTAAAGAGGAAAGCAAAGTTGCCAACGGTGATTGGGTTGACCACCAAGCATGCCGTCTGTTGCAATACATTAACGTTATAGCCAATCTTTTTATAATGGTAAATTATTTTAATGAACTGGGCTGAAAAATTATTAGAGCGGGCCCCAGCCAACAATCTTCTTCAATTTATACACAAAGTCACCACAGAAATCAGGTTCCGAAAGTCCTTGACGCAAGAGAGATTTAAGTCCAACCTTGGAATTTAGAAATCAAATCATAATATTGTCTATAAAATATTGAAAATGTTTTGCGAAGTTTATGATACCGGTAGCCTTGTTTAAGAAGTTTCTGAGTTAACAATTTGTTGCGAGTGTTGAAGTCAGCAACATAGCTAGATGCTCTAGCAAAACGAATGAGTTGAGAGATATAGACTCCATAGGATGTAGAACGAGGAACATCACCATCTAAAAATGGGAAATTGACAATTTCAAAATCAAAGTCGTCACGTTTATCATAAACTTTGGTAGAAACAATATCATTAGAAATTGACAAATGCAAGTCTAATGAAAAAAGTCAATAAGCAATGCTTATTAGATACCCCCCCCCCCCCCCCCCCCCCCCCACAGTAAGAGTCAGTGAATAAACTTGGCAAGTTATAGTTCAAAGCAGCAGAACTTAGTTTTGAAAAGAATATTTCAGTAAAATCTGTGCAAACAAAAATTATAAACTCCTTCATGCATATGTTCAATGTGTCTACATTGTATCCACAAAGAATCGAATTGCTTCATTAAAAGCTGTGGTAGGAGTTGATCGGCCAATGAAGGCACCATCTATGCATATACAAAAGCCTTATTAGGGAAAAAATGTCTAAATTCCCACAGCTGTCATTTTGTCAAAAATTATTTTTTTGTGAACCAAACTCCTTCATGCATATGTTCAATGTGTCTACATTGTATAGGCAAAGTATCAAATTGTTCCATCAAAAGCTGTGGTAGGAGTTGATCGGCCCATGAAGGCACCATCTATGCATATACAAAAGCCCTATTAGGGAAAAACTGTCTAAGTTCTCACTGCTGTCATTTTGTCAAAAATTAGTTTTTCTGAACCAAAATCCTTCATGCATATGTTCAATGTGTCTACATTGTATAAGCAAAGTATTAATTTGCTCTATCAAAAGCTGTGGTAGGAGTTGATTGGCCCATGAAGGCACCATCTATGCATATACAAAAGCCCTATAACGGAAAAATTGTCTAAGTTCTCATAGCAGTCAATTTGTCAAAAATTATTTTTTCTGAGCCAAAATCCTTCATGCATATGTTCAATGTGTCTACACTGTATAGGCAAAGTATCAAATTGCTCTATCAAAAGCTGTGGTAGGAGTTGATCGGCCCATGAAGGCACCATCTATGCATATACAAAAGCCCTATTAGGGAAATATTGTCTAAGTTCTCACAGCTGTCATTTTGTCATAAATTACTTTTTCTGAATCAAACTCCTTTATGCATATGTTCAATGTGTCTACATTGCATAGGAAAAGTATCAAATTGCTTCATCAAAAGCTGTGGTAGGAGTTGATCGGCCCATGAAGGCACCATCTATGCATATACAAAAGCCCTATTAGGGAAAAATTGTCTAAGTTCTCACAGCTGTCATTTTGTCAAAATTATTTTTTTCTGAACCAAACTCCTTCATGCATATGTTCAATGTGTCTACATTGCATAAGAAAAGTATCAAATTTTTCCATCAAAAGCTGTGGTAGGAGTTGATCGGCCCGTGTATGGCCTATAGTAGCATATTAAACATAAAACCCTATATTAAAAGACATTTAGAACTACAAAGGGAAATAACTCTGATAGAATTGGCCCCTAGCCCTTACTTTTTTGTTTAAAGTATTTGTCTTGCATATATAAACATGTTTGCAAGGTTTGATGAAAATCCAGCAATGACTCTTCAAGATATTAAGGAAACAAAACGTTACGGACGGACGGACGCACGTACGGACGGACAACGTGAAAACAGTATACCCCACCACAAACAAAGTTTGGGGGGGGGGGGTATAAAAATGCGGCTTCGATATCAGAGGTATTGGCTTTACTCAGTTGGAGCTCTGAAGGGTATATTTGACTAACCATATTGTCAAAATAATCATATTAATATTTAAAATATTGTCCAAATATTTGTATGTAGTGTTAAGCTCATCAATAACATCAGCCTGCTTATCATCAGAAAGAGACATCATAAAGTCCCTCTCATAACAAAACAGGAATAAATCTGCAACCAGGGGAGCACAATGAGTTAAACCTGTTTTTATGAAGATTTTCAATTTTCTGCTCATGTGAGTTTTAAAACCTCAGGCCAGGACCGGGCCACGTAGTGCAGTCAGTAATGTGACTGACTACAGATGCGTGTCTGACTGCAGATCCAGGAGTCGCGAGTTCGATCACGGCCCAGTCCCATACTTTAGTTGAGATTGATCATGAAATAATTTCTAGGGTCATTCTCCTCCCTTCTGCTGATTCATTCAAGAAGGGTTGTTGTCAGTTACAAACGAAAGTATGTGCACAAAGTACTGGTGAACCGCTTGTTCAAGCTTGCACAGGAAAAAAGTGTGGTAAGGTGAATTGACTGTCCTGACATGACCATAGCTGTTTACTGGGATGTAAAGCAACAAAACAAAACAACAAAAACCTCAGGCCAGGCTCTTATCTTTTTGTCATTCTGTCCCTAATCAGGCATCCGAATGGGATTGTTTCAATTTTGAGGTGAGAGAGGTATGTCAGTACATAACTATTGTAGGAACAATTGAAAATTGTATTCACTGTGCAGGTTTATTCAAGTTCTTACCAAGTTTAACCTTTCTATTCACAGGCCTCCAGATAAGAGTGTGTAGCTGAAAATTGTTGTTTTTTTTATTTCTCAACCAAAATATATGTTGTGGGTACTCAATGAGACGGTTCTTTTGAGCACCCAAAACACATGTTTGAACTCATGGATTAGAAAATAATCACAATTTTCGCAAATTAATTATGCTTAACTGGCCCTGTGATTCATGTATAACACTTGCCCTTTAGGCACTGAAAAAACAGTAAAATTTAACCTGATTAATACTTTTCAAATGCCCCTCATACTTGTTTTTTTCTGTTGATAAATGATGTGTGACACCAATATTTCTACACCAATATTCATTTAGGCTTGGAAAATACATTGTTATAATTGAGCCGCAGCATGAGATTTCCAACAATGTGGTATGTGCGACCAGCAAAGTCTCAGATCAGCCTGCACATACGTGCAGTCTGATAAGAGCCTTTGCAAGTCGCTTGAATATTCTATGACTGTTAAGCTATTGACTGAACATCATTTGGAGCTTCTAGGTTTCAAAGGAGGCTGCACAGGTTAGTCTGAGTCTACACTTGTCAAAATGCCACATTGTTGGAAATCACATGTCGCGGCTCATATACGTATACTCACTGGCATCTGTTTAGGCAGTACTCCAAGCATTGCTGAATTAACCTCCGTCGCATCCTTCTCAGCAGATGACCTTGTGAAGACTGCCCCTTTTATCTTGCCTGCATCAAACATCTCTTGAAAGTTGAACTTTTCTACTGACAAAGGTGGCTGAAAATACCACCTCTGTGATTGGCCAGACTGGTCCTGAGTTTGGGGAGACTGGTTCTCTGATTGGCCAGACTGGTCCTGTGTTTGGGGAGACTGGTTCTTTGATTGACCAGACTGGTCCTGTGTTTGGGGAGACTGGTTCTGTGATTGGGGAGACTGGTTCTGTGACTGGGGAGACTGGTTTTGCTGTTTTCTGAGCTTGTGCATTTCAGACCGTAGTTTTGACCGTTGTTTATGTGATATTTTCACTGGCATACCACTGACATCTGCCATTTTGTCATGGCTACCAAGACCATCAGCCTCATGCTGGGCCAAGTCAGCTTTCTTGACTTTTTGTGCTTCTCTCTGTGATTTTGAATGTTTTTCTTTTGTTGGAGATTTGGCGGGTTGGTTTCCATCTGTCATGTCATGTTTGTCCCTAGCTGCTGTCTTCTTGCTCTGATGGGAGCCAGCTGAATAATCTGGTTTCCTTCCACCTACAGACTGTAGCAACTGGGTATAGGAACCAACTTTAGGAGACTTCTTCGGTTTAGGCTCATCGGCAATGACTGTTCTCTTATCCTCCCCTGCATGTACATGCAGGTCAACATTTTCTATAAGACACAAACATACACACATAGACAGGGGTGGGGAAAAAGTAAAATTTTATTATTGCCCAGGGACAAGTAAAGATCCATAATGTACATGTCCAAAGAAGTTTTACTTGTCCCAAAGGGCAGATAATGCAAAAACTATTATGAAACCAGATGTAAACTCAATTGAAAACGGTGTAGATCCAGAGGACGTGGCTTCTTTAGAAGCCATCTGATCAGGACCCACACTGATTTCCAAACAACATAATAGTCAAAAATAATTAATCCAATATGAAATACAGAACTGCATTAACTTTCTTTATACCTGTCCCAGGACAAGTTCATGTAAAAACATGTAGAAATTTTTAACTTGTCCTGAATGAAATGGGACCAGGTTGGACAAGTAGGGCATGGTATGAGGGTGTCAATGGGGCTTACTGATCAGCAAATTAATGCCCTAAAATTTAACGAATAGTGAATTATGGCCCTAAAATTTAATGATTAGTGATTTTTAAGGATAGTTTTACCGAATAGCGGAATGAGCATTGCTATATGTATTAGTGAATTTTGGCAAAAAATATGATTAGCCAATTTTGTGTGGAAAAAATACCAAATAGCGGAATTACGCATTTTAACAGTTAGCGAATTTGAAGAAAAATTCCATTTTACAGTAGTCTGCCTTAAATGGTAAAAAAAAGAATATTTCTACCCCAAAAGAAAAGTTTTTTAAGCATATTTCACTGAATTGGCCAAATTTTTATTATTTACTAATGCAAAACTACGACAAAGTCCTAGCAAGAGGATTTCTTGATCGTGTAATTAACAACAACAGAGGGTAGATATCAACGATTTTTTTTTATAAATGCCAATCTCTAAAAGCTTGTATACACAAAACTAAGAGTATCTGTGTTGAACTTAATGTTAGATAATACACCCTTCAACAGATGAACACAAATTCTAGAAGATTTAAAATGCTAGCTTTGTGAACAATGACTCAAAGAACAACGTGCTCATAGATAACGTCAATGACGCAAAGTGAATTTTTTAGAGGATTTTGATAATGTTTAGCATATGTGTGGGTTTGTGACGGAAATCAGCATTGTGTAGAACTATAGTACTGTAGAAACCGCAATTAAACAGTTTTACGTTGAGTTTTGTCGGACCACAGCATATTTAAGCTTACATAGTGATGTTGTTTGCGTTAGTGTAGTGTTACGATGTAGGTGTTGCGCCACAACTACCAAAGTTGTGGCGAAAGGTCAGTGGATCTAATGGCAAATGGAAACATTTAAACGATTTTAGGGTCTTTT
Source organism: Loripinus fragilis (assembly GCA_964019695.1). NCBI lineage: Eukaryota > Metazoa > Mollusca > Bivalvia > Lucinida > Lucinidae > Loripinus > Loripinus fragilis. Next base: position 47,836,937 of record OZ026529.1, read on the forward strand.
TGTATATGCCATAAATGCGCTTCACGCAATATGGAGGCTGATGTTAGGTCATGTAATGGAGTCACTGGAATTGAAATTTTTGTGCGAAAACATTTAGTGCGTTCAAAATTCTCCCATCCGTACCCACGATTTATACTGAGTGGTTGCCGACGGTACCTTCGGTAACCATTGGCTACTAAAATCGCCGAAAACAGGTGTTTTAAGTTGAACGGCTTTTGGTAGCTTTCGGTATCATAGGTAGCCAATGGTAACCGATGGCAAACCTGTCATTATAGGTGGAATTGTGCTTTCAATACAACAGCAAAGAACATTAATGTGGGCATCAGCTTTTACGCATAGGGCACAAGACAATACTGATATAAATTACTGCTTCCACAGAAGCAAGAAAATATTCCAAGAGTGGATAATTACTTTGAAAATACTATTCCTATGTAGGCCTATGAGTTGGATGCTTTTCGAGGTCTATTTATTACAGAGGAACGAGAAAATAGGTTCCCCTGGGAGGCCTGAGTAATGGTCAAGGGAAAGAAAATTTGACTTTCTTGCATGCGAACAGCAAAGGCGGAGACCAGCCTGTGCATCCGCGCAGTTTGATCAGCGCCTCTGTAGTTCACTTATATTAAAACTTGAATATTTAAACTTGCTTCATGTAAAATGTCAGCATTCTGGCTAGTCTCTGTAGCTGAACATGTTAGTTTGAATGTGCGTCAACATTTTTGGGGTGCTTAAAACAGTCGTCTCTTTAGACGGTTGAGTGTCTGTTAAAATTCAGGCTATTCTTCACTATAACTAAAAAAAGTTTTAAATATAACGAGACAAAATCTAATGATCTGGTATCAGCGAAATAGCACTTTGTTTTACCAACAACTTGTAAAGCTTATTGTTGACAGGAAATTCTGTTTGAAACAAAATTCTGTTTATCCTGCTAGAAGATTTAATTCTAGCAGCCATTTTGAAATGACGTCATAAATCAGCTACCGAGGCTACCTCCACTATCGTGACGTGGCGGTATCGGCGACCAGCAACTCAACTATGTGATACCGACGGTGACCATATGTTACCGAATGTCGCCATCGGCAGCCTTCTGTAACCGATGGTAACCCTGGTTGCCGAAGGAAGAATTCTAAACGCGCTAATTGCATTTGTCCTAAATAATAAATATAAATAACACAATTTTGCACAGCTTTTGATAGGCAACAACTATGCACATCTGAAGAGTGGCGCGTTTTCATTGGACATGAGTATATTTGACCTAATATCTTACCCTACCCCATAGACACTCATGTGCGGATCCAGAGGGGGGGGAACAGGGGGTCTGGAACCCCCCCTGAAAAATCACAAAAATATAGGGTTTCTTAGCAATACTTGTCCGGATTCCCTGGGAAATCACAAAGCTACCAAGCCAGCATTCAATGCTGGGCCATCATTGGCCCGCCAGAGAAACACCATTTAAATGTTTCGCTGGCAGGCCAATGACGGCCTGCTTAAAGTGGTTTTTGCATCCTCTCTCCCTTCATCTAGTAAAAAAAAAAAAAAAAAAACGTTGCCAAAATTGGACCTTGGACCCCCTCTGACGAAACTTTCTCGATCCGCGCATGGACACTCTCCCCATGAACTGACCTGTAAAGCTGACTTTATTAGCAGCACATATTTCGTCATCACTTTCAACATCTTCCCATGCATCTTCATCTTTTGTTTCTGTGACCACTTTCACTGGTGATTTCTCGCCTTTCTTATCAGTCTTTCCTTTCTTCTCTTTCCTCACTTCTACATCCGGTACATCCTCTTCAGCAAGCTTGAACTTAGCCAATCCTTTCACCATTTCAGCGACTTTAGCCTTGTCTTTAGCAGACAGATTCTTTGTCATTTGTATTAGATTCTGCTGCACTTTCACAGCCTTAGTACTATTCTCTGCAGAATTTGAGCTTGTTGCTGCATGTCGGACATCAGGTTCAACACAATTCTGAGCGGCTGATTTAGAACTGTCAATGTTTTTTCTCTGTGATTGATTTGTCACTTCATCCGTTGTTATAGTCTCACTTGACTGTTGGATACATTCACCAGTGTTTACTGCATCTGTATTAGAGTCTGTCACCGTTGGTGTGTTCTCATCTAACCCATGGTCCATTGAGGAACCTCCTTCTGCCATACTCATGTGCTTGTAATGTTTAGAGAATCTGTTAAACAGGTGAAAAGGAAAACAGGGTACAGTCACATTTTAATGCTATTCAGCCCTCCCCGCTTACAGACTTCACAGATCAAAATCTGAAAACTATTTTAGAGCAAAATAATTATTATTTTCTTACCCATCAATGTAAACATAAATTTTGAGTGCTCAGAAGAACTGTCTTGTTGAGACAGTTCTTTTGAGTACTCACAACATATGTTTTGATTAATAAAAAAAATAATTTTAAAACAGCTGTTGAAAGATCTTACACTGGCAAAAAGGACTACAGTTTAGAAACTTTAGAGTGATTAAAAAAAAAAGCTTGTTCAGAGCTCAAAAAACCTTAGATAGGCGGCTACTTCAACATTGACTTTACCAATATGTAATATTGCAAACACAATGCTTAGCAAAGAAACCTTCCCCTCTCAATTAAAATTGGCACTAGTTACTCCAATCTTCAAAAAAGATGACCCCTTCATTCCTAAAAATTACCACCCTGCAAGTATACTCCCCACGCTCTCGAAAATTTAATAAAGGCTTCTTGGCAATCAGCTGACAGCCCACTTCAATGAAATTTTTCATAGCTATCTATCAGCTTTTCGAACCTCCTATGGCTGTCAAACAACCTTGCTTTGTATCGTGGAGGACTAGAAAGAGGCACTTGATAAAAACATGTTTGTATGGGCCATCCTGATGGACCTCACAAAAGCTTTTGACTGTCTCCTCCATGACCTGATCATAGAAAAACTTAAAGCATAAAGGGTATCTGACAGTTCCTGCAGGCTTATGGCTAGCTATCTCTCCAATAGAACCCACAGGGTTAAAATAGGTAGGGTGGTTACAAATGTAGCTCATGTGCAAAAAAAATAAGGGAGTCACACATGGCTCGTTCCTGGGGCCTCTGATATTCAACATTTTTATCAATGATATTTTTTTATTTTATCACTCATAGCAAGATCTACAACTATGCAGATGATAACACAGTCTCGTACTGGCACAGGGAAGTCAACATCCTGAAAAAAAATGGAAAAGGATAGTCTCTACTTGAATGACTGGTTTGATCCCAACCAAATGCTGGCAAACCCTGATCAATTTTAGGCTGTTGCAGTTAGATTGAAATCATTTGAACAGGTGAAACATTTCACTCTGGCTGGTGTTGATATTCCCTGTGAGGAAAATGTAAAGCTTTTGGATGTGGAGCTGGACTTCATGCTAAATTTCAACAAACAAATAAAAAAACATGTGCATGAAGGCAGCTCGACAGCTAAATGTTTTACAGAGCCTCAGCAAATTCTTGTCTGCTAAAACTAGACATTTAATTTTCAAATCTTTTATTCAGTCAAATTTTAACTATAATTGTCCTCTTGTACATATGGCATTCCTGTGGCAAGGCAAATACAGAGATATTAGAAAAACTCCAATTCAGAGCTCTCAGGATTGTTTTTAATGATTATATCTTAAGCCATGAGAGCCTTTTGAGCAAAGTGAATCTTCCAACACTTCACATGAACAGAGTGAGATGCATTGCTACATAAACATTTAAGTGTATTAATAACATCATGCCTCCAGATAAGAGTTTGTACTGGAAAAAATAGTTTTCTTATTTCTAAACCAAAACGCATGTTGTGGATACTCAAAAGAACCGTCTCAATGAGACGGTTCTTTTGAGCACCCAAAACACATGTTTAAATTGATAGGTAAGGACATAAATGCAATTTTAGGTGCACAAACTATCCTTATCTGGACCTATGAACATGACCCAAGAATACCTCAGAGATTTAGTTGAAGTAAAACAAGCAAAATATTTTTTCAGGTATGAAAACACAGTCAATATACCTACAGTCAGGACTGTCACATATGGGCAGAGGTCATTTAGGTTTAAATCTGCCCGTGTGTGGAACAGCTTGCCCAATGAACTCAGAACAACAACAATCTTCCGGGAGTTCAAAGGTCTGATCCGCACATGGGTAGGCCCGAGCTGTAACTGTGCCCTGTGTGACAGTTGAGAAGGACAGGTTAGTAAGCTGTGTTGTTTTTAATTTTATGTTTTATGGTGCGCTTTTATGCTATGCTTTTAAAACCAGGGCTTTTTCCAGCAATTTACGGAAAAGGTCCTATGACAAAATTGGAAAAAAAATTACTGCATTAACAACAAAATTGGGAGAAATTAACAACATAGAACATAACAAGGGTTGCTAAATATATCCTCGAAATAAAGTTATTTTAGTTTGTATTATGCCAAGCATACCACTTAAGCAAAAGTGTTTAAGTTTCATTCTGATATGGGTCATTGTTTCTCATAAGTACTCGTAGTGGTCATTAAAAAAAAGTAAAAAAAAAAAATTCTTTTCTTAATTGAGAAAAACAGACATGGTATTGGGAAGAAATGTTTCGATTAGAAATGGGACCGAAATTCGGCTCCTAGAGATGGGCAGAAAATCCCCTGATAACTGTATGTGCTATACTTGTTTTCTGCTTGATTTTATTGCATGATCTATAAATGTTTATCTTCTTTTTAGCTGATGCAGGCCACTGGGTGGCAACACCTATTTATCTCTTTTATCCCTTAAGTCTAACCTATCATTTTTTTTATTAAAGTATTTTAATAAAAATCTTCAGAAATTACTTCCGGTGATCCAAAGTACAGGTATGTCATTGAAACACTTTTGTTTTCAAATACAAGACCTTCAGGCCATCAATTGACATCACTGTCTTCAATCTTGTGTTGTTTTTCAACTTGTTTCGGTTCCTAGGGCTACACATGGGGTATTGTTAATGTAAATATATGTACATAAAGCCAAATAGTGACCCATATTTTAAATATTAAAAGGGTTTTCCCAGAAAGTCGTAGACTTTTGTTATAACACAGAACTGTGTATCAGGAATTCTATGAAATGTGTATGATATTTTTGTATACATCACATAAACATTTTGCACAAATTTGAATGGGATCACAGTTTATATAACAAAGTTATGAACCTTTGCTTGACTGTGTGTCAGCATGTGGGGAGCACATCGCAAATTATTTTGCTATATTTTCAGAGAGGGGTGGTCAAATGTTTTGTCAATGCTCCTTTTATATAAGTTTTAATGGAATCAGATATTGTGATCTGTTTGTTAAGTAAGTCAGCACAATCTTTTAGAGTTAATATGAGACAACGTATTTACTATTAAATTTAACTGACAGCAAAATAACATATTGTGTTCAGTTAAATGACGAAAAGGAGAGTGTTTTATCGTGGGCAAAATATTTGCTACTATGTTGCTGTATTAGTGATTACCTTAAATTTGATATGCAATAAGACCATGTTCTGAAAAAGTTGAATTTTGACCTTTTGACCCCTGAGGTCAAGTGAGGGTCTGCGGGCAAAATATTTGCTACCATGTTGCTGCACTTGTGATCCCAAATAATTTGATATGCAACATGACATTGTTCAAAAAAAGTTGAATTATGACTTTTTGACCCCTGGGGTGGGGGGGATCTGCAGGCAAAATATTTGCTATCATGTTGCTGCATTTCGTTAATCCATTTAATATGATATGCAACATGACCATGTTCTGAAAAAGTTGAATTTTGATCTTATTGACCCCATCCCCAGGGTCTGGGGGGGGTCTGCAGACAAAATATTTGCTACCATGTTGCTGCACATGTGATTTCCTTTAATTTGATATGCAACATGACCATGTTCTGAAAAAGTTAAATTTTGACATTTTATCCCTATTCCCTAAGGTTGTGAGGAGGGGGGGGGGGGGGGGGGGTGTCTGCGTGCAAAATATTTGCTACAATGTTGCTGCATTTAGTGATTCCCTTTAATTTGATTTGCAAAATGATCATGTCCTGAAAATTTGACTTTTGCAGGGGACAAAAATATTTCAAGATCGCACTTGTCCTGCAGGACGAGTGACTTACAATTTTCACTCGTCCTGCAAATAGGGCTTCCAGGTTTACACGTGTGAACGAAAGCGTTTCGTGTTTATGCAATAAACGTTTACAAAAATGACCTACCGTTTAAACGAACTTTAGCATGTGACGACCTTCATGGTTTATTAATAGCATCTTCGAATGAAAAATAGTGTTGTTTTTTCAGATTCGGGTGTATTTGATAAAGTTCCTGACAATAATTGATTAATAAAATTAGAACTACGGTGGACATGCTCTGCGAACACAGTGACCGTTGTGATGAAAATGTCCAGAATTTTATCTCACTGTGCTAGGCATTTTCATCAGATATGTAAATGCACACCTTATGTCCTTAATATTAGGTGGACATGCACGTGAAAACATATGGCTTCAAACTGTGTTGTCGTTTTTCACTTCCCATCGGTGTGTGTATTGATGTCAATTTTAGCTGCCTACGTGACGATTGACAGCTACATCTCAATCGCGAGTGTCAACCAATTACACATTTGCTACTGTTTACAAGGGAAGACACACTAAAGAAATGTCGGTTATCAATGAACCTGCATGTTGCAATTACTTGAAATGAGTTCTATCACAACACCTAACCAAACAATTTTGAATGTTTGCACAAGGTACAATATTTTAAGAGCTCTTTTTTAGGTAAAATTTTGGCGATTTTTACCGATCTGCGACAATGAAAAAATTCAGTACGGTAATTGTGTGTAAACGGAATCGTTTCCATTTCTGGAATTTGTGTAAACGTTTACAAAATTTCGTAAACGTGGAAGCCCTACCTGCAAACACATGTACTTGTCCTTTAAAAGCGTATACAATAAAGAACATAAGGGATTAATATGTAATATGACTGATAAAGGTCCTTATATCACTGTTAAAATGATATAACTGCATCCTATATATACTGAGAAAAAGATATCACAGTCAATATTCTGAAAATGCTAATTTCACCCTGGGGGAGGGGGGGGGGGGTGAACACAGCACAATGGATCTGCTTGCTTGTTCAGGGCTATCAAAACAGTCACTGATCTATGTTAAAACGTCTTGAAATGATTGGAAATCATGGATTTTGTCCTGTGCCTAGTTTTACAATAGCGATCAGAAGTGTGAATTTTGAAGCGCAAAAAAGTAGTAGTTAACAGGTCTGGCATTGTTAGACCTGCCTTGTATCAATTTTGCATTTAGATTAGATGTGAATTTAAGTTTTGTTTTTGTCAGTTACATATGTGAAGTGTACCGGGCCGCGTAGCGCAGTCGGTAACGTGTCTGGCTACAGATGCGTGTCTGACTGCAGATCCAGGGGTCGCGAGTTTGATCCCGGCCCGGTACCATACTTTCGTGGAGATTGATCATGAAATAATTTCTACGGTCATTCTCCTCCTTCCGCTGATTTATTCAAGAAGGGTTGTTGTCAGTTACAAGCGAAAGTATGTGCACAAATTACTGGTTAACGGCTTGCTCAAGCCTGCCCAGGAAAAAGTGTGGTTAAGTGAACTGACCGTCCCGCAATGACCATAGCTGTTGACATGGGACATAAAGCAACAAAAACAAACAAACAAAAACATATGTGAATTGATTTGATAACGTGACAAATGACCTTTATTTAGCCAGAAAGTGCAGCACAGAATTTATTCGAGGAGCTTTTGAAAGGAAAATGATCGAAACCTAATGAGAGTTCTCGTTCCAAATGATAACAAAAAATGATAATAGCCTGGTTTGCTGTGTATTCGATCCCCTTATCACATCTTTGGCACATGCACGTTATGGCTATTCCCTATATTTTTTATCTAAGCAAAAAATATTAACTAAACATTTGTAACAAAGAAAAAAACAAACTTAAACATAACAGCAACACAAAATTTGTAAACAACGGTCATTCATCAAATGCTCTGGATCACTTAGATGCTTCTTGTGAAATCCATCCCTCTGATTAGTTGGTTGATAAAACAACCAAGGTCAGGCATGAAATATGAATCTACAGTCCAGTTCAATTAATAAATTCCTTCTGAATGATTCGGAAACTCTAATGCAGATTTTCACTTTATTATCTTTTTAAAAAGGCTAAAAGCGATTGGGTCACACAAAAAAATAACAAGATAAACTTTAAATTGTATGATGGACATTCCCGGGGAACATTCCATGATAGCAATAACTGAACCATCAGTTTATGGGTCAGCAGACACCAAAAAAGTATATCACTTCATAGACACGTCTATGGTTTTAATTTCATGGATTGTAGTCTCGCTATTTCCTGTCAAACAGCTTGGGATATGTTTGAAAAAAATCCAAACTCTTTTTTTTTATTTTTAAAGACACAAAAGATCGATAAAGGTACCAGAATTTATCAAGTGAACTGCACTGTATTTTTATGAAAAAATGTAATTAGGTCAACAAGCGTCTCCGCGATCAATCAAGAATTAGTCAGCAAAAACAAGTGATTTCAAAAGGAATATACAAATTTTTATTGGGCTAAAGACTATTTTTGACAAGGTATTTTGGAAATTTTAGACATAATCAGGTAGAGGAAAGATTTTTAATCATAGATATACTATAAATTTATAGTACATCTATAAATGCATAGAAAAATCGTTCTATATATTTATAGAATCACCAGGTAAAATTGCATGAAAATCGTGCATAGCGAAAACCGCAACGCGATATTTGGATGAATGAACATGGATAAGGTAAGAATTCATAATGTACATAATAATTTTATTTGAAATGCCTATTTTTCGAGAAAACATAATCTACATTAATTGTCACCAACAATGCAGGCTACAAGAACTTAAATATGCCCAAACTTGTTGACATTTTATTACTTTTTAAGTTTTATCAGCTTCCACACTTAGGCCCTCCATTTTGAATTTGCTTGATCACGTGATGAGGTTGGATCTAGACTGGTCCAGTGGACATCATGATTCGTCGTCACAAAAATGAAAATACTGACCGTAGTAAAACTATGAGGTCAAAAATATTATCCTTATAAAGCATCAGGATCTGGTGCAATTATTAACTCTCTGTGGCTAAAACTACCCTATCTTGAACATATTTCATGGTCAAAAATGTTTTTGAGCTGAAGAAGTTCCAATGTAAAAGTTAGTGGTCGGCACAATTATTTTGTCAAAAGCCCTTTCAGAATGTTAAAGGATAAGATCAAGTACAGTCTGAGGTTGCACATGCCAGCATGGACAATACTGTAACTTAACTGTCTAGCTTGCTGTTAAATAACCAATAAGCTCTGAAATAGTATTACTTTGCCCGTGCAACTATCGCATTGAACAGGTATAATTAATATATGACCACGTGCAACACGATCTCAGGAATCTTGAAGTGGGCTCCAGATAAATTGGCTGGCATAATACTGGATCCGTTTTAAGTTTTAATAGTTCTCATTTGAAAGCAGTTAGATGTACATATTTGATTGGACCACTCGTGTCCAAAAGGGGCATATGTCATTTTACGTAACCATATTACATTGGCAGTTAGTTGGCAGGAGAAAAAATCTCTTTTCTGGAAGACCGTACTTATTTGAGGTCAGCCGCAGTATCTAATTAATTGTAAACCAGTCTATGGAATTTAAAGATGGCGCACAAACGGGTTTGAGAAAGGCTCTGTTCCAGAATATCAACAAATTTCTGCTTTTAATTAGCTATTTCAGTAAAAAAGAAACAGGAAAACTAGCGATGACATGCTTTTTGGCATGCAGCCTCTTTCGCATTTTACACATCCTGTGCCAGAAAAAACGGCGCAACAGTGTTTCTTTAACCCTAAACGCATATGTGAACGCACAATCGGAATGCGGTTTTCATTTAAAACCAATTTATGGACGATTCTTCCGTTATATCTATAAATTTATAGAACGATTTTTCTATGTTTTTATAGATGTACTATAAATTTATAGTATATCTATAAATAAAAATCTTTCCTCTACCTGATAATTTATTTTCTTGAATGAAATGGCAACTAGATTCCCCTTTTTCTGCATTTTATCTTTAATTTATGAACTCACACTTCGGTGCGTCCAGATTTTCAGACGTTCCATTACTCGCCGCGAGCTAAAATTCTGATTCACAAATGGGGATCGAACTGGCCAGAAGGATCGAACTGACAAGAAGCATATAAAAATGTGAAATATGAACAACTGGAACGCAGAAATCTCATGAACAGGAGTATGAGCAGGATGTGTATCAACCATGCCAGTAGGCACTTTCATATCAATGTTTCCAATGTGATTTGCATCTTCTCTAAGCAGTATCTTTTTATAAAAGCTAATACTTGTAAGAATTGTGTCTTGTTTCTACTGGAGTTTTTACTCTGTTGTTCTTCTTACAATGTTTAGGGTATTGGGGGATTTTAGCTTTCGAAAGTCCAAAGGAATTTACACACCCTTCAATAATATCTGGCCACTGAATTACATTTGTCTGGCAGATTTGTTTAACAAATTAATAACAGCAGTGCGCTTGCACAACATTTGTTCGGCAAAATAAAGGGATGTAACTGTAACGGTAAGAAAAGTAAGTAAGGGTGCGAAGATCAGGAATCGATACATCAATCAAGTACACCACACCTGACACAGGATACCTATGGGAAAGTGAAAAACTCACAGTTAATACACCACAAACGAGAGCCAAGAGGTCATCCCTTTTCCAGGCACAAATAAACAGACACGCACAAGTAAGCATCGATAGCTCAGTTGGTAGAGCGTCCGCTTTCGGAGCGGGAGGTCGTGGGTTCGAATCCCGCGGCCGCACCATACCAAAGGTGTAAAAAATGGTACTAGCAGCTCCCTTGCTGACGCTCGCATAAAAGGGTTGTGCTAGGGAGATAAAGACAGGTAAGTATCTGTTAAAGATATAATTGTTATGTCGCAGATTAGCGCATGAGCTAATGTTGTCTGTTACATTATAAGCGACGTTAAATAAGGCTTCTTTATCTTTATCTTTATCTTTAAGTAAAAAGGCATTACAAACACAAGACAGAACTAGAGGACCGGAAGGTCCTGGAAGCGCTCACCTGATCTCCTTAATAATGTTAAAAAATAGGTCAAGGTCAACTACAGCAAATGAAACATATTTTGTTTTAACATATATGGGGGTTGGAGCAATTTTCGTCAGGTGACCTAAAACAATCCCAGTGATTTCTGAGAAAAAGGTGTTTGTGGCAGTCCAAATGAGTGGCCTTGGATAAAAGGTAACATGCCAGCTTGACATTTGGTACTTATATATAACCATTGTCGAATCAGGTTTAACATTTCTCGCAAGCATTATGATTTCGGCTTAAGCAGTTATAGAAAAATGAACATTTCAAGATTTTTCCCTTATAAATGCATTAGGAAATGTGACCCGCCATAAAGAAGGTCAAGGTCAACCCAGAATAATCATTTGTGCAAACCTGGTAGGGCCCACATCTCCAATGCTACATACCAAGTACCAAGGTCATTTGCCTTTTGATTCCAGAGAAGATATTTAAAGGGGTTTACCATATATGGGCATGGTGGCCATCGTTGTTGTCATAAATTCTCCCAGTGTTGGGACACCTCCGTAGAGTGGAACGTTGTTAGCGAATAGTCAAGGTTAAATGATTATCAATCCATCACTCTATTTACACTTTAAGAGTTCAGTATATACAGGTTAAGAACATTTTCTTTTATAAAAAATGAAGTCTTTACACGACGTTTAATTAAAGTTCCGTCACCACAGATTAAAACCATAAAGTCTTTAAAAACGTTTCTGGCAAACTTCTCGATAAAAAGATTGATTAGCAACCCTGCTTGGACTTGTGACGGACCAACTTCTTTGACTTAAGATTTCTATTTCGACGAGGAATTAATGACAGTTTCTTATATCTTTCACAGTCGAGTGCAAAACACAACCTTCTAGCTTGGAACTCAACATTTGACAGTTCATTGCTCTGGGTGTTAATATCTAGAAGCGCACTACAGTCTATGACTAACTTTAGCAGGGTTACATTGTCATAAGCAGGTTTACACACACCACTACAAGCTTCTAGAAGTGAGTCTATGATAGGATTTCTTTTTGCTGCAAGCTCGGGACACTCCAACAGAAAGTGTTGCGTAGTTTCTTCTGCACTTTTACAGAGGAGACATGTTGGGTCTACCATATTCTGGTTGACGGATGCTCTATTGGTCTGTAGTATGTAGATACCAGTGGCTAATTTAAGCTTTGTATGCACACGAGTAGTCTCTCTGGCGTTTTTACATGACTTCAAGAGATGGTCATCTTGGTCAGGTGACCAGAACAATTTGTATAAGCGTTGGCTAAACTATCATAAGGAGACATCATATGAAATTTGAGTTCAATTGGCCTTATTGTTTCTGAAAAAATATGTTTTAACATGTTGATGGGTCTCCAATATGAGGGACCTTAGAAGAAAGTTCAACCCTGACCTTTGAAATTTAATTATAGTCATTGGCTCATTTGGTTTAAAATATCAAGTGAGAATAATGACGTTGGCTAGTAACGGTATTCAAAAAATCAACTTAAAAAAAAATCCCATTTAAATGCATTAGGAAGCATATTTGACCTTGACGTTAAGTAGGTCAAGGTCAACTTAGTATCATCATTTGAACTAACCTGGAAGGTCCCACATCCCCATTGCTACATACCAAGTCCCAAGGTCACAGGCCTTCTGGTTCTGGAGTAGAAGATATTTATAGGCCAGATCTCAAACAGCAGAATATCCTACCAGACAGTAATTAAATCCTATATGGCCAGTGGGATGGGCTTATCAGCTATCAGTTTGAGTCCATTGGCAATTTTTAGCTTGTAAATAGAAACACATGAAAGCTATTAATATCGTCTGCTAGAAGTTACATGAGGTCACTGTGTAGATTTCGTGAGGTCGTGTTATCTATGTCTGATTGAGGATGTTGTTTATGATGCAAACAAAAAGGTTAATCTAGAATTTAAGCAACTTACATTTATCATTGACTGCCACAACTCCATAGAAGTATTATGGTATTAATCCAAAACACAATTTAAAACACTAGTGCAGGCCTCCAGATAAGAATGGGTAATCCAAAAAATAATTTAGTTAGAATAGTACACCTGCACCATTTTACAAAGGGTGTGGGTCAGAGTTTCATTAGCATAGACCAAGTCTTACCCCTTATCTACCAAAGATAATTTTAATCTTGATAAAGGCACCCAAATGTGTAAAAAATGCCTATGTATAATCTTCTGCAGTTCATATTAAATATAATTGATATTAATAATGAATTAATTAGTGTCTTATCACCCCTTTGGAGAGTGGATTTGGTTTCTTCCATTATTCCCAGGCAATTAGCGGTTTACACATCTGGACATTATCAGTCCAGAGCATTTACAAATCAATTAGATAATCTACATTTACTTATAGAGATTGGGTGTTAGTTTTACATGCGTTTATATTTTATCATAACCTTATCATGGAGGATCAAAATAATAGGATGATTACTTTAGATTTATCTGAGGCATAACTCAGGATACTATAAATCATCTATTTAGTCACTCTGCTTGGAAATACAATGAAGTGAACAGGGGTGAGACTGCCTACAATTTGTCATATAGTTTTGTGAATGAACGGGGGCAACTTATTCTTGACTGGGGCCATGCCAGAAAGGACCGCATCTGCAAGTGAACATGATTTGGAGATAAATGAAGGCTTTCAAGACTACAACATTCCCTAAGTTCCAGAAGAAGATGGGTGCAAGTTTTGTTTATGTAGGCCTTGCATATCTCATGAAAGAAATCGGCAACTCTGATGAGAGTAGCAGAATAAGGCTTCCAATCTTAGAAACTCTGAGCTATAAGAAAAGAAAAGTACCAACGCTGCTGGACAATGATGCACCATCACAATGCATGGAAAGACCCGCGATATTTAACTGAGAAACTGAAGGCATTGCAGGCTGATCCACGTCATCGGAAGTATGAATGGCACAGGCGCAATATAATGCAAAAATGTGTTCTTAGTTTAGTAAGAATGTGGTTTCCCAACCCAGATGGAGTGCCATATATGGGACATTTATGGAAATAGCAAGTACATGCATGTGTATAAAAGACAAATGTAGAAAAGTGTCTTCAAATTTTAGAAAAATGTTTACAAACAGGCCAGTCTCCCACTATGTGTCAGATAGAATGTATATACATGTATTGGGTGTTTGTGTCTCAGCTGCTGCAGTAGAGGTTATGAACTCCGATAAGCCCTCCCACTTGCTGTCAATTATACTTTGGTGCAATATTTGAATTTTGAAGCAGACAGCAAAAAAGATTTTCTGAAAAGTACACTTTAGAATGGAATTTTGCTTCAATTCTTACATGGATTTAATGTTTATGTCCTAAAGAAGTAGTGTGCCAAGTTCCATTCATTTCCATGGGGTAAGTGCTTTACATTTTAGGATTTTCTGTGATGACAGCTGCATGTTTACTGCTTGAGAACTAGGTAACATAGTGGCCATTATTCAGACCACTTGGCTTTTATACTTGGCTCATGGCCTTTAAAGGGGTTTTACCATATATGGGCGTGGTGGCCATCTTTGTCAAGTGACCAAAATATATTTGTATAAAATTTTTGTTAACTTATCATAACGAGTCTTCACAGGAAATTTGAGTTCAATTGGGCCAATTGTTTGTGAGAAAACTAGGCGACCTTAGCTGAAAGGGCGAAGGTCAACCTTGACCTTTGAAAATTATTTATAGCCATTGTCTCATTAGATTTAACATATCAAGTAAGAATAATGACTTTGGCTTTAAAGGTAATAAAAAAATCAGATTTTCAAAAAAATCTCATTTAAATGCATTAGGAAGCAAATTTGACCTTGGCGTTAAGTAGGTCAAGGTCAACATAGGATCATTATTTGAACAAACTTGCTAGGCCCAACACATCATTACTACATATCAAGTCCCAAGGTCATTTGGCCTTCTGGTTCTGGAGAAGATTTTTAAAGAGTTTTTTTTACCATATATGAGCGTGGCAGACAGACGCAAGAGTGACTGGTATACTATTAGCTCATCCATGAGCCTTCGGCTCAGGTGAGCTTAAAAGGCACATAATAAAAAAAAGAGAAGGGAAAATTTAGGGGGAGAGCTCCTAGGGATAGCCCTATAAAACAGAAAGGCAATGATCAGAATAAAGGAAATGTACATAATGTTGATAGTTTTAAAGTTATGTCATCAAATGTAGATACGTCAACCTCTGAAAAACTTCAGGAATTAAGATTTTAAATTGATTTAATGGACAGCAAGCCCAGTATAATAGCTTTATGTGAAGTGAAACCTATAAACTTCAGATATGAGAGAAATTTGGCCGAATATAACCCAGAAGGCTATGACTTACTTCCCTTAAATATTGGAAAAGATGACACTGGACGGGGTATGTTGATATACATTTTGAGTGGAGTTCAGTATTCAGCTGTGAGCATATAATAACTTTTGTGAATATTTGGCAGTAGAGATTGTGTTGAATGCAAGAGATAAACTTTTATTGACCTAGATTTATAGACGCCCTAGTTCTTCAAATGAGGAGTACATAAAACTGAATATTTTGTTCAAAGATATATATAATAAATAATATTCACATATCCTTACTTTAGGAGATTTCAATTATCCTGGAATTGATTGTATAAATTGGGCTACAAAATCAAATCAAGGTGATTCACAATATGAATTCATAGAAACTGTACGTGACTGCTACCTATATCAGCATATCCAAGAGCCCACTAGGAGCAGGAGAAGCAACATACCACCTTCTATAGACTTGATTTTTACAAATGAAAAAGGCATGATTAGTGATATTAACTTGGACTCACCACTTTGGAAAAGTTACCATACAGTGATGTTATTCCAATTTAACGTATACTCTTCTGCTAATAACGCTCCAAAGACATGCTATAAATATGATAAAGGTAATTATAATAACATGAACGACTTTTTGAATAAAAAATTGAGATGAATACTTAGGAAATGAAGACATAGATACACAGTGGCTATTATTCTGTGATAATCTTCAGACAGGAAGTGAAATGTACATTCCAAAAGTGGCAGTAAGCAATGGATATAAGACTAAAAAGACATAATCTACCAATTAGTATAAAGAGTAAGGCCAAAATTAAAAGAAAACAAAGGTTATGGAACAAATACTTAGAAACTGGAGATGAAATATGTAAACTACAGTATACTAGAGTCAGAAACCACATTCATAGACTTACTCGACAAACAATTAAAACCCATAAAAAGAACATTGCAGATGGTGTAAAAGACAATCCAAAGAAATTTTGGAGCTATGTTCAGTCAAAATCGAAAACCAAGAGCTCTATTACAGACTTGTACAAAAGCGATAATAAGAATGTTACAGAGTCAGATAAAGAAAAGCCTGATGTATTGGCTGTTTTTTTCACATCAGTCTTTACAAAAGATATGGACAGTGAAGTGCCAGATACAGTACCCAAGTGGTTCCAGAACTTAACAATATAGTTATAAGCCCTTCTATAGTAAAGGAAAACTTGAGAGCCTAAAAATAAATAAATCCCCAGGTCCAGATAAATTGCATCCTAGATTACTAAAGAAACTCAGTGAAGAACTATCATACCAATTATCCTTGATATTCAAGAAGTCCGTCAACACAGGCAAGATACCATGTGAATGGAAATATGCAAATATAACAGCCCTCTATAAAAAAGGAGACAAGAAATATGCAGGTATTTATCGTCCTGTGAATTTAACAAGTGTGGTATGCAAAGTACTAGAATCTATCATTAGAGAGAACATAGTTGAACATATGAGATCAAATAAACTATTCAGTGCCAAGCAATTTGGCTTTATATGGCTGACCTCTTGGCTCTCGTTTGTGGTGTCTACTGTGAGTTTGTCACTTTCCCATTGGTATCCTGGGTCAGGTGTGGTACTTGATTGTATCGATTCCTGATCTTTGCACCCTTACTTACTTTTTATATGGGGAAGATCAACAGTTCTGCAATTAATTCATGTCATAGACAATTGGACAGAAATACTAGATGAAGGGTGGTTGTATAGACGTAGCATATTGTGATTTTATGAAGGCCTTTGATAAAGTCTGCCTTTAACGCTTAGAACACAAATTAAGATTATACAATATTGGTACAATGTATTCAAAATGGATAGAATCGTTCCTAGATAGTCGAAAACAAAAAGTCATTGCCAATGGTGTTGCTTCAAACCCAAAGGATGTAACCTCCGGAGTTCCTCAAGGATCGGTTCTAGGGCCGATTCTTTTCATCTTGTATATCAATGACCTGCCAGACGTTTTTAAAAATGGAAGTATTCCATACCTCTTTGCTGACGACACAAAGATATTTCACAGCATAAGATGTATACAGGATTGTAAAGGAATGCAGGTCAACTCGGCCTTGGGCCAAGTCGACCGGAGTCAAGTCGGCCTGGGTCAACTCAGCCCAGTCATTTTGGCCTGGTCCTATATAGCCTACTATTTTGAATTAATGATGCCAGTATTATTCTAGTTGGTATGTGTTTTATTAAAATTGTTCAGCAAAAATTTGAAAAAATAATGTTTGGCCCTTCTATATCGTTATTCTGTCAATGTTGACTGTATTACTCAACGGGTCCGGCTCCCTGTCCGACTTCATAACTGTAGCACAACGAAGATGTAAAACAAAGAGAATAGAAGCTCAAAGAACTTTTTCAAGTAGGAATATAGACATAATTCAATATAAATGATGGGAGGCAGACGAGAAATACATAGTTTTGCGTCGCTTATTATTATTCTTTTTAAATAGAGAAAAATCAGCGGCAACCTGAACATGTTAAGTCAAATTGCTTTGATCAGACTTTTTATTGTGAGTTTAATTGCAATCACCATTTTGACTAATTCAATGTTAAGAAAACGATAATTACACGATGCATTACAGTGGTTAAAGAACCCTAACTATACTGGACCAAAGGACCTCTGGTAGTGGTAATTAATTCACAGTGCATCACAGTCTATATGTTTAGAAAAAATCAAAGTTGGTCAAATGTTTTCATCTACATACGAGGGTTGTCCCAGTAAATCGTGGACTTTTGTTATAAAACGAGATCATCTATCAGGAATTCTATAAAATTTGTATGATTGTTATAGACGGATGGCTGAGAATGGGTTTGCTCCCCCCCTAGGGAATTTTGCAGACATATCCTCTCTTGTAGAGAATTGAAAGTTGAGTCTTTTAAGAAATGTTTGCACTCTGTGCGTTGGGGCGTTAGTCTGTAAGAGCCTGTAACATACGTTACTTTAACAAATTAAAAAAAAGTAAATTGAAAGTTTGGGCTACAAATTAAAGACATTAAAATATTTATTTTTAAAAATCATTCATATAGTCTGCATACTGGATATCTTTACTACGTATGACAGCCATTTGAACAAAATTCTGGCATCCTAAGGTGTCATATGCGTTACATAAATCAGATAACCCATTAAAATTTGCAAGTGTGGCTAATATCATTTACATTCACAAACTCTCTGTGTGTTTTGCAAAATGTTTTAACCATGTCTGACTAGCTTATGCAATTGGCTAACAGAAAAAGCAAAGTTTGTTTCCCTAGCTTAAATAATTTCTCTAGAATACGCAATTAAACAACCCTACCCCTACCCAGTTTTAAGATGAAATGTTTGGTATTAAAACTAAAAGTAAAAATAGTTAAAAAATATTTGCAGTTGATAAATATGTTTCATTGTTTGGGATTTATTTGCTTATATGAAAAGACTCATAAATCTGCAAGTTTGTTGCAAAATTTTTAATATCGAAGGCTGTAACATATGTTACCTGATGTAATAAACGCAAAGAAAAAGACCCAGTGATGTTCATTATTGCATCACCCGTAGATAACTCAAAATGACGTTTATCATAAAATTAATGACGTCACAAATGTGCCTGTTTACTTGAGATTGAAACAGGATTTTATAAACTTTTTTCCTGCAAGAAACTTTGTCAATGTACCTTAAACTTGCATCTAAAATTTGGTGCAATTTTGTCTCAAACTTACAAAGATATGACACAATATTTGCACATCTACCAAAACGTGTATGGCAATTTGCTTCAGAAAAACTTCAGTATACAGGAATGGCCTTTATATAGCTTATGTAACTCGAGAAATATAGTGAGTGTTTCTTTATGTTTGGTGCCATTTTAAACAAGATAAATATTTCTTTCCAGAAAGGTATGACATTATGTCGTAGCATATATGTGAAGAAAGTTATGAAGCTGCTTGCATTCATATTTGAACAGTCCTCGTATCTAAACTGCGATTTCATCCAGATTTGTAGAAAATGTATATTAATAGATTTCGAGCTAAAAATGTCCTCCCCCCCCCCTAGGGAATTTTGCAGACATATCCTATCTTGAAGAAAATTTCAAGCCGCATCTTTTAAGAGATGTTTGCACTCTGTGCTCTGGGGCGTTAGTCTCTGACAGCCTGTTACATATGTTACTGTAACAAACAAAGGAAAAAATCAAAATGAAAATTTGAGCTACAGAAAGAAGGCATTAAACCATCTAATTATTCAAATTTCTTAAGTAGTTTGCAAGCTGGATTCCTAAGCTACATAAAAAGCAGCATTTTAAACAAAATTACAGCCTTCAATGGTGTTATATGCGTTACATAGATTAAATTTCCCTTTGAAAGTTGAAATCGTGACTAACATCATTTAATTTTACAGACGATTTGTGCATTTTTACAAGTATTTTTAATCTTAGTTTACTATAATACTCATTTGACTAATAGAAAAAAAACAAAATTTGCTTTTCTATCGCAAATGCATTGTTTTATATGAGCTATTAAACAACCATACCCCCAAATTTAAGTATCCAATTTTGATATCCATTATTGAAGAAATATATATTAAAATATTTGACGCTTGTGAATATCTTACATTTTTGGCACTGTCTTGCTATTGCAATAATGAATCATACATTTGCAAGTTTGACATCAGGATCAGAGCACTTATTTAAATATGTAACGTATGTTACATGGCATAATGAATGAGCAAGGAAATCGTCTTGGAAGTAAGAGATGATATTTCAGAAAAAGTACTATTTCTAACATGTTTTCCTATTAATCTCTAACCTCTGGTGCCTTAGTCTTAGTAATTACATTCATTGCTGATAACAAGCCCATGGAATTGTGTTACAGATGTTATATATATAATCTTTTTTATCACATATTTCCTAATGCCTATAATATTAAAATATATAGACAAATATATATATAATTAATGACACAATTCAATAAATATTCATATCAAATATAATTATTCAAAAACAATCTTGATTCAAGTCACCCTCACAATGTCTATCATTATGTCTGCTTCTATAGCAAAATAATCACCCATTTCATCACAACCAGTAGAATCATGGCATAGTATTAGGACTGCAAATTGAGTACAATCCTGTTCCTCTCCACCCCTTTGGGAATTGTGCAGCCATATCCTACCTTAAAGAACAATTCAAGTTGCATCAAATAAGAGATGTTTGCACTCTATTAACTAGGGGGTTAGCATGTAATGGTATGATACGTGTGTTACCATATCAATTTAAGAATAATTGAATGGAAAGTCTGAGAAACAGAAAGCAGACAAAAAACTATCTGTTTATTTGAACTATCCATGTAGTTTGCATGCTGAATACCTTTGACACATAAGAAAGTGTTTTAACAAATATATAGCTTCCTATGGTGTTATATGTGTTACATTAGTAAGATTACTTTTTAAAATTGGTAATTGTGACAAACATTACTTATAAGCAGTTCATGTGATCCTCCTCTTTTGCCATCAAAAGACTTAATTTTCTTTGTATGTGTGGCCAGTGCCAGCGTCAAACAAATTGACTCAACTATAAATTGAATCCTTAGCATTCTTCAAAAGCAGTAACAGCATGTCAGTGTCATGGTATCTAACACCTGATTAAATATGGGTTTAATGCCATTTCACATACATGTATTCAATGGAGTATGACTCTGGTATATGTCTTTTCCTGTGAAGTGGCAAAGGTAATCTTACTGCAGCGTACTAGTTAAATGATAACTTTGCTCTGATTTTGCAAAAGCTATGTCTCTACCGTGTACCTCTAAGAATACTTTAAGATTTCTGACATTGGTTAAACAGAAATTTGATAGGCTGCTTTTTTGCATCATTTGCAATGGAACCTATCCAGTCCTTTCGTGCTGAAGTACTCAGATCTTAGATCAATAGTATTTTGCTGCGCCCAAAGACCTTTATAAGTTTTCTTTAGTTACAATGTTGACTCTTGATGGTTTTGGCAGACCGTTTTAAACAATTTCTGTTACACCTTGAAAGTTATCTGGCATAAGAGAAAGAATATGAAGTTGAGCATTGCCATCAATTAAGTTTGCACCTGGTTGTTTTTTGATGTCAGTAAATTGAAGCAAGCCTTAAAATAATGTAAAACCTATGATTTCTCAGTTTTTGCAGCCATATCATTAGCTGTTGCATTCAAAAGAAGGAAAGTGGACTATGGGTAACCAGTAGTTCTATATTATGCTCTATGGAAGAGTTATGCAGAGTAAACAAGTTGATAAGGCGCCTCATTTTATAATGAAATTGAAAACAATTGCCTCTGACTGTGAAATCAAAAAGGATGTCACGACAATGCCCTTGCTCATTTATTATGGGGGCTATATATGTTACTTCCTTTAATAAGCGCTCTTATCTTAGAAACTTAGTGAACCATTGAATTGAAAGGGTCTAATTTGCGCTCTGTTCATCCTGCATTTCATTGCTTTACCTGCTGTGATACATCTAGTTTGTTTATCTGAAGGGAAAGGGTTACCTCGGTTTAAGCACTTCAGAAGTACTAAGACTTCAAGTTTTTGAATGCTGGGGAAAGATAATAAGTGCAGAGACATTATTAGATGAAAATATGTTTGTTGCATGTCTGGAAAGGCTACATTTATAAAAGTTAACCAGCTAAGATATGATTCTTTATCATAGAAATGTACAGGTCCTCATTGCTTTTAATGGCATAGATTTCCTCCTTGTAAAGCTTTAGTCTTTCTCCTACTTGCAGATTATCACTTGAAACACATGCTCAAAGAGCCAACTATTAGGAATTCATAGCAGTTTCCGAATGTTCCAAGCAATGGATGGCAAAATTGGAAAGTTGATAGTGGCTCATCAATTTTGAGTGGACTGGTGGTAAAAATTGTATAACAGTAAATGATTGAAATATCGTGTGATGATTCTACTAGTTGCAAGGAGGCATGTGATAATAATGATTACCACAGAAGCAGACAACGACAAACGTTAAACAAATCGATTAGAATTAGTTTGGACCATTTCATTTATTGTATTGTCTTGTACAAATGTAAAACTATCTTTTTTATTTGTTGGTCTATATTTAGCATTATATGAACAGTATTAGGAAATGTGTCCAAAAGGTCATTGATAACATCTGTCACAACAATCTATGGGTTTGATAATCAGAAATGAATATAATTTCTAGTGTTTTGGCACCAAAGACTTATATTATAAGTACAAATTAAGTGTCCTGATCTTAAACTTAATGACATCTTGCAGATATCCACAAGCTGCAATCGCTTTCATGTGTTTTACTTAAATGGTAATTATAAAATTTGCTTCTCTGTAAAACTGGGAATAGGGCTGTGTATTAGCTCCTATAGGACAAAATATTTAAGATAGAAAAGCAAATTTGGGTTTTCTTATTCATCAATTGAGTATATATTTGTAAAATCTAATAAAACAGTTTGAAACCAAGTCATAGTAGTGGTTTAACTAAATGACGATAGCCACAATTATAGCTTTTAAATTATAATTAGGTTCATGTAACGCACATAACACCACAGTTAGCCGTATTAATGTTAAACCCCTACCATATGTAGTAAAGACATCCAGTGTGCAGACTTTAAGAATGTCAACATATTAGATAATTTTAATGTCTTCTTTCTGTAGCACAAAACATTCAAATTTCATAACATATGTAACAAGCTGTTACAGGCTAACGCCCCGACTTACAGAGTGCAAACATGTCTTATTAAATGCACATTGAATGGTTACATAGGATGTAATATGTCTGCAGAATTTTAAAGGGGATTAGGATGGAGCAGTCCCTTACTCAGCTTGATGTCAAAATACTTTTTGGTGATTTTACTTATCACGCTAACATATGCAACACTCTCTGATTTTTTAAAACTTGGTGACAACTAGCAGATCTATAAGTCTTTATCATACGAGCCAGCTTAAAATCCCTAAACAATGTAAGATATCCAGCAGCTGCAAGTTTTTTTCACAATTTTAGCTCAAGTTTTCAAACTTCCTTTCCTTTATTTGATCTAGTAACGCATGTAACATGCTGTTTCAGACTAACGCCTCAACATAGAGAGTGCAAACATCCCTTATTCGATGCAGCTTGAGTTGTACTATAAGATGGAATATGTCTGCGAAATTCCCTCAAAGAGATAAAACATTTTTAGGCATATCTTACGTAAAGACAATAAGCTTGCCCATTTATTACATCAAGTATCATATGTTACAGCCTTCAATATCAAAGAATTTGCAACAAACTTGCAGATTTATGAGTCTTTTCATATAAGCAAATAAATCCCAAACAATGAAACATATTCATCAACTGCAAATATTTTTTAACTATTTTTACTTTAGTTTTAATACCAAACATTTGATCTTAAAACTGGGTAGGGGTAGGGTTGTTTAATTGCTTATTCTAGAGAAATTATTTAAGCTAGGGAAACAAACTTTGCTTTCTCTGTAAGCCAATTGCATAAGCTAGTCAGACATGGTTAAAACATTTTGCAAAACACACAGAGAGATTGTGAATGTAAATGATACTAGCCACATTTGCAAATTTTTATGGGTTATCTGATTTATGTAACGCATATGACACCTTAGGATGCCGGAATTTTGTTCAAATGGCTGTCATACGTAGTAAAGATATCCAGTATGCAGACTATTTGAATGATTTTTAAAAATAAATATTTTAAAGTCCTTAATTTGTAGCCCAAACTTTCAATTTACTTTTTTTTAATTTGTTTAAGTAACGTATGTTACAGGCTCTTACAGACTAACGCCCCAACGCACAGAGTGCAAACATTTCTTAAAAGACTCGGCTTTCAATTCTCTACAAGAGAGGATATGTCTGCAAAATTCCCTAGGGGGGGGGGGAGCAAACCCATTCTCAGCCATCCGTCTATAACATATCATACAAATTTTATAGAATTCCTGATAGATGATCTCGTTTTATAACAAAAGTCCACGATTTACTGGGACAACTCTCGTATGTAGATGAAAACATTTGACCAACTTTGATTTTTTCCAAACATATAGACTGTGATGCACTGTGAATTAATTACCACTACCAGAGGTCTTTTGGTCCAGTATAGTTAGGGTTCTTTAACCACTGTTATGCATCGTATAATTATCGTTTTCTTAACATAGAATTAGTCAAAATGGTGATTGCAATTAAACTCACAATAAAAAGTCTGATCAAAGCAATTTGGCTTAACATGTTCAGGTTGCTGCTGATTTTTCTCTATTTAAAAAGAATAGTAATAAGCGACGCAAAACTATGTATTTCTCGTCCGCCTCTCATCATTTATATTGAATTATGTCTATATTCCTACTTGAAAAAGTTCTTTGAGCTTCTATTCTCTTTGTTTTACATCTTCGTTATGCTACAGTTATGAAGTCGGACAGGGAGCTGGACCTGTTGAGTAATACAGTTAAGATTGACAGAATAACGATATAGAAGGGCCAAACATTATTTTTCAAGTTTTGCTGAACAATTTTAATAAAACACATACCAACTAGAATAGTAATGGCATCATTAATTCAAAATAGTAGGCTATATAGGACCAGGCCAAAATGACTGGGCTGAGTTGACCCAGGACGACTCGACTCTGGTCGACTTGGCCCAAGGCCGAGTTGACCTGCATTCCTTTACAATCCTGTTTACATCTTATGCTGTGAAATATCTTCGTGTCGTCAGCAAAGAGGTATGGAATACTTCCATTTTTGATAATGTCTGGCAGGGCATTGATATACAAGACAAAAAGAATCTGCCCTATAACCGATCCTTGAGGAACTCCGGAGGTTACATCCTTTGGGTTTGAAGCAACACCATTGGCAATGACTTTTTGTTTTCGACTATCTAGGAACGATTCTATCCATTTTGAATACATTGTACCAATATTGTATAATTTTTATTTGTGTTCTAAGCGTTAAAGGCAGACTTTATCAAAGGCCTTCATAAAATCACAATATGCTACGTCTATACACCCACCCTTCATCTAGTATTTCTGTCCAATTATCTATGACACAAATTAATTGCAGAACTGTTGATCTTCCCCATATAAAGCCAAATTGCTTGTCACTGAATAGTTTATTTGGAAACACATACATTGTTGATGATTATAACTAATGTAAACCTTATGACCCAATTATAAGGCTGTTTCTGCAATTCAGTTGAAAGGAAGAAAAAGGATTTTTGGGAAATATGAGACGCCCTTTAGATTCATTAAATAAATATACCAAATGTCTACAAAAATAGCTTGGCGACGTTGCAATTTTGGCTATTTGCCAACATTGATCCAAACATATTTTTTAAACAAATACTTTGATGCTATTCAAATCTGTTTTAAATCAACCACAAATGCTTGGGGAATGTGGAATTGTATGATTTTTAGAGAATTCAAGCATATTTAAGCAGGCATAAGAATGGAAATAGTGGAGACATGGTATTTTCAAATATGGATGAATTTGGGTGTAATGCCTGTGTTATGTTTCAAGTCCAACCAGTTTGGCCTGTTCACTGAGGTGTATCATATCTGCATACTGTATACATCATAGTCTAGATAAACACAATTTTTGAGCGTTAAATTGTAAATATTTTCTTACTCAACAGATTTAACCTTTAATTTGGTGCTTACAACCATATGTTTTGGTTGAGAAATAAGACAATTAATTACTTCTACGCAATCATAACTAAAACCTGATACATGCCATTGTAAATTGATACACTTAACTACTTCAGAAACCTGACCCTTTTACTGCTTCAAACTCGCGAATAACAACTTATAGAGCTAAGCGCATATGCTTATTTTAATAACAAGACATGAGAAAGTATTCTTCGAAAAACTATATCTATCAAATATTGAACATGACGTCACAACGACAAAAACGTTTTAATCACTGTTGCCTCGGGAGTGTATGTCTATATATTCATTTGAAAACTTTATAACTGTATGCAAGGCCACTACCAGTACAGACAAAAGTGCATTTCAAAAATTTACAATTTCTTAATGTGGCGTATGATATGGGTTTTTAAGATGTGCTTTCGACGTTGTCTAAACGACAGTGCTTTTTTCCTTTGTTTAAACAATTTATAGACACTAAAATGACTTGGAGTCAACCAATCATTGCAAAAGAATGTTTTTTCGTAAATTTCACGCCACGTTAAAGGGTAACGGCGGAATAAACCAAATCTAACGTCAATTAAGAAACAACGTAAACAGTACTATGGATGATATGTGTGCTGCCTACTTTGTTGAAATGCCAATTGACTACACTTTACGTACTTTAATTGCATATGAATAATAAACTTTGAAGTATACACATATCAGCATGTAATTGTAACGCTTGGCGTCGCTAAATGGACATACGCGGCAGCTACAGAGTTCAAAAGGACTAAATCATTGTAAAAATGCATTCCAAACATCATAGGAAGTGAAAAGAGTTGATAAAGTGACAGTGCTTTTTAAAAGCTCATAAAACGCTGAAAAACGTAACATTGACGTTAACTATTTGAAAATGGGCTTTGGGGTTGAACAATGCACGAATGCTTTATTTCAATGCCCAGAACATGTAATAGTCCGAGAGCACGCAATAGGTTTAATCAAGGGGTTGAGTCCAAAAGGTTTGAAGGCGTGTTCTTACGTAGAAAAGTGTGCGGAATTCAAAAATCAAACTCTTAAAAAATTGGCTAGTACACAAAAGTGCTATGTGCAACGGAATACCCCCGGTGTAGGCAATATCTCAAAATAGGGCTTAAATGGGTGTATCCTTGAAGGTTTATAATTCAAACCATGTAATATTATTTTAGTAGTAAAATGCGAATTTTGGCAGCAAACAATTATAATGATCAATGATCAATGTAAAAAATAATAAGACATGCCAAGGACGCTTTCTAACACTAAAATATAGCAAATTATAAAGCCCACGAAATTTAATGACTTTTGTCTATGGTTATCGAATGGTTTTTAATTTGTTTAAGCTAGAGCAGATTTATAATTCAATCGTATGCAATACAATGGTGTTTTCATCAACAATTATTATTGCTTTCAAAATTGATAGAGTATGGTCAGGAAATATAAAAATCACAGACTGCACGACCAACCGGGCATGGCACCGCTTGGAAGGGGCACAAAGTAGGCATAATCAAAGCTGTTACAGTACAATATATGTATATTTCAAGTTCCTTTTTCCTTTCAATGTGAATAAATTGTGCTTATATAAGACTAAGATTTGCCTGGATATTGGCCCAGTCCTATTAGTTTCTACTCTGTGAACTCTATGTATAGCTAGATATCACCACACTGCCAGCCACGACTGACCAGA
This sequence comes from Loripinus fragilis, assembly GCA_964019695.1. NCBI lineage: Eukaryota > Metazoa > Mollusca > Bivalvia > Lucinida > Lucinidae > Loripinus > Loripinus fragilis. The sequence goes on from OZ026529.1 coordinate 47,864,647, forward strand.
CTGTGCTAGACAATATTCCACATTTCCTAGGAATTGCGTGATAACCCCTATCCCACTCTTTTGCAGAATCTTAAAAGGACGGATGAGTTTGAAAAAAGTGAGTAAGTATGACCAGACACTGCCGACCGACCCACGGCATTGTGCCGAAGAGCTACATAAAAATCACAAGACACCAGGAAGACAAAGAAAAGCAACCAGCTCTCTCTTCCCCATCAAGATGACTGCAAAACTAGAAAGGACACATAACAAAACATAGAACAAACACAGAACCCCTCAATGGGAGCCACAATCAACAACGAATCAACAGCAACATAACCACCGCCTTAGAACGACCAACCCCTTCCGTGTTATTTGTATGAAAAGACAATATAGTGAGAACGTCAGATGCATTTGACAACAATACTAGGTTGAAAAAATAGTTCCCAAGCATGCTAAACGGGCAAGATAATACAGGTATCAGCTTCTACATTGTGTCATTTCAGGTCTAAGACATCTTGACGTGTCATTCGTCCATCAAATACTTTGTATCCGTAGCAGACTTCATCAATCCAAAACAAAGCTCACATGGCGTTAGCATGCTAATTTCGGCACCACACTTCTGCCAGTAATCCCAATGGATGTCTTAAATGATTCTGACTTTAAAGCTTGAGTAAACTATTTTGGTATGCCCTGTTTAGGTCCAGATACATTTACCTCTCCATATACCAGACCATGATCTTCTCTGGTAATATCATTGGATATTTACATGTATAAGTGCCACATGCAAAATCCACACGATTTGCACGCCTGACAAGACGAGGCAGAGTCATATTTGCTTCACCATCAAAATCTACATGAGACTGTACCAGGAACATTCCATCGACAATACAAACATCTACATGTCTAGGAGCATCTGTGATTATCCTCACCTTGAGCTTACTTAAAAGAGTTGATTTGTCAGTAGATATTTTAAGTCCATCAATATGGGCAAAGTCAAAGGAATGGATGTAAGGGGATAACAATCACCCTTTCCAGATCTAACTCTAACTATTGACAGATAAAGTAAGCGGCAAAACAAGCATTTTGTTCTTTATCTTCTTGTCTTGTATCAGAAGTTTCCTGTTAAAGCAGTGCCTGCAAATGGTTTTACTTTTCTTCGGCAAATAGGTTTTTCAAATTTAATTTGTCACCATAAGGGATCATCCTGTATTAAACTTTATACCATTGTTGTCGCTATGTCTGAGTTTCTAAAATGTTCCCTACAATATTCTCAGATATCACCTTATCTGTGAAATGCAGTAGAGCTTTTCAGCTCAAAAGTATGTAAGAAAAGTGTCCATAGTAGTCCCCATCCCAGTGATTAGCTTGTTCAGGTCGCTTAATAGGGCTTGTTAAGGGCTGACCTCTTGTTTTTGATGTTTATTGTGTTTTCTGGTATCTTGAGTCAGGTGTGGCACTTGATTGTATCGTTTCCTGATCTTCGCCGTCTACCTTACTTTGGTGTCATCTGCATTCTCTTTAAGTCCTGACTTTCAATTAAATGAAAAGCTCACTTAGTACAGTCCTAGTCACTATCCACTTCCTTCTTGCACTTACCGATTTACTAAATGATGCCATCCCCTTTAAGGGGTGTTTAGACGGCATGATTTAGTCGTCCTGACTTAGTCGTACATTACAAATCAGCTCGTGTAAACACTGCTATTACAGAGTCATATATGATTTTAGATGTCATGGGGGATAGAACTGGTTCTATTTGCCATTCCAAAATCATGGCGAATTAGCTAATCAGCTTTGAGGTCACAGGGGTTAATAGCTTCAGAGCAAGATAAAATAGATAACCCTAAATATGCCAGTATTTTGTCCTGAAAATGGTGTCTGCTGCATATATTCAAGTGCACTTCAGAGGAGATCTTATCATGGAAATAAACAATATAACCCCTGACCAGACTGCTTCCAGGGAACAGTCTGATCTGGGTCGATATTGTTCGCCATAAAGACTGCCTAAGAACATAAGCAGATGAGATAGCAGATGACAAAAGTTGTGACTTGCTGGAATGAGTTTTAACACATGTTCTTAGCTATAGCAATGAAACAATGTAGAGCATGATGAGATGGCTCAAGGTGCCCAGCCAGTTTCTTCACTGTTGAAAGAAATCACACATGACATTGTAATGCCGTCTAAACATTGAAATCATACATGACAAAATCATGTAATCATGTATGATTTTGTCAGGCTGACAAAATCATGCCGTCTAAACAGGCCTTTAGTCTGGATGGAACATCAGAATTGACATTATCTGCTCTAAATCCCAGTCCACAGGGGTCCTAAAGAATGGATTATTCGTCCGTTGGATGGACATAGCCCTTGACCCAAACACTGCACACGCAGCTGGGTGTGCATCATTGCTGCAAAAGAAACTCTAGGTGATATCTCGTTATCCATTGAGCATAATTAGGACAACTTGCAGCAAATAATATAATTCAACATAATTTACGTACTAGACAGAATGTGAAAAGTTTTAAATCATCTGTTGAAAAGAAGATAAAACTCTACAAGGTCAACGTACATAATCCAGAAGGCTGCTGTTTTATCGCGTTCCCTGACCTAGTAAGATCTGTGTAATGCTTATACCTCTCCATAGATGTCTTGTGACTTTTGGTGTTATGTGGCTCTTCTCACGGTGTTGTGGGTTGGTCTATAGCGTGTGGTTGTGATTTTTTCTGATCATACTCACTTTTTTCAAACTCATCCATTCTTTTAATTAAGACTCAGCAAAAAAGTGGGATAGGGGTTATCCGTGGGGCTGGGGGTTATTAGCTCACCTGAGCTGAAGGCGCTCAGTGAGCTTATAGGATGGGACTCGAGCCGGTGTCCGTCCGTTAGTGCCTCTTGAACATTTAAAAAATAAATGTATAATGTTGTGAGCACTCTTGCACCTTCATTTTTGATCGGATCTTATTCATTCTTGCATGCAACAAGTACAGCTATAAAAGCTTGAATGGGTTCGAAATTCGGCAAGATCTGACCCGGGTCTACGGAGTTAGCTGCCTTGAACGTCTGAAAAAATCTCCATAGACTTATAATGGGATAAATGTTGTGAGCACTCTAGTGCTTTCATTTTTGAATGGATCTTCATTTTTCTTGCAGGTAACAAGGACAACCATATAAGCTTTAATGAGTTTGAATTGCTGCACCATCCCATCACCAACTACTGAGTTAGCTGCCCTTGAGTATATGAAAAATTAATGTATAATGTTGTGAGTACTCTAGCACCTTCATTTTTGATAGGATCTTATTCATTCTTGCATGTAACAAGTACAGCTATAAAAGCTTGGATGGGTTTGAAATTCGGCAAGATCTGACCTGGGTCTACGGAGTTTGCTGCCCTTGAAAATCTGAAAAAAAAATCCATAGATATGTAATGGGAGAAAAGTTGTAAGCACTCTAGTGCTTTCATTTTTAAATGGATCTTCATCATTCTTTCAGGTAACACGGACAACCATTTAAGCTTGAATGAGTTTGATTTTCTGCCAAATCCCATCACCAACTACTGAGTAAGCTGCCCTTGAGCATTTAAAAATGAATGTATAATGTTGTGACTCTAGCACCTTCATTTTTGGTTAAATCTTATTCATTCTTCCATGTAACAAGGACAGCTATAAAATCTTGGATGGTTTCGAAATTCGGCAAGATATGACCTGGATCTACGGAGTTAGCTGCCCTTGAACGTCTGAAAAAATCTCCATAACTTATAATTGTAGAAATGTTATGAGCACTCTAGTGCTTTCATATTTGAATGGATCTTCATCACTCTTGCAGGTAACAAGGACAACTATAAAGCATGAATGAGTTTGAATTTCTGCCAGATCCCATCACCAACTACTGAGTTAGCTGCCCTTGAGCGTTTGAAAAATGAATGTATAATTTTGTGAGCACTCGAGCACCTTCATTTTTTGACTGGATCTTATTCATTCTTACAGGTAACAAGGACATACATAAAAGCTTTAATTTGTTTGAAATTCAGCAAGATCGAACATGGGTCTATGGAGTTAGCTGCCCTTGAATGTCTGAAAAAAATCTCCATATACCTTTAATGGGAGTAATGTTGTGAGCACTCTAATGCTTTCATTTCTTGATGGATCTTCATCATTCTTGCAGGTATCAAGGACAACTATAAAAGCTTTAATGAGCTTGATTTTCGGCCACACTTGACGAGCAACTATAGTAAGCTGCCCTTGAGTGTCTAAAATATAGCTCTATAATTTTTTGACCATTCTAGTTCATTCATTTTTCTTTTGATCTTTTTCATTCTTGTAATTAACCAGGACATACATTAATGGATGGGTTTGAATTTTGGTCAGATCTCATCACTGACTATCTGCCCTTGAGCATCTCACCAGTTTTCCTCCACAATTTTTACTCAGATCTTTTTAATACTTGCAGATAACCAGAATTGGTATAACATCTTTAGTGTTTGAATATATTATAGATCACTGTTTCAAGTTCAGAGTTACCTGCCTTTGAGCATCATAAATTATGGTGTCTCCAAACATTATGCTGGCTCCCAGGTGAGCGATCGTTGCCCATTGGGCTACTTGTCATGTAATTCCTAGAACATACAATAAAATCCATGTGGAATATTGACTAGATCAGTTTGGTCAGTCGTGTCTGGTCATGTGGTGAAAGCTAGACATAGAGTTTACAACTTAGAAACTACATGTAATAGGGCTGGGCCAATATCCAGGTAAATCTTAGTCTTATCTGGGTATAATTTATTCACATTGAAAGGAAAAGGAACTTGAAATATACATACACTGAAGGACTTTAAAAACGCAAAAAATGAAAATTATTATTATTTTGCATCAATTACGTTTTAGCCTTTTTAAACATATAAAAACGGATGGTAATGACACTCTGCTTCTATCTGTACCCAATACCGGTGTATTTAAAGACACTGGCCACCACCAGCTACACATCACTGGTTTACTATGTTTTGGACGTGGCTTCCCCACGAATTAATGAAACAAAATATTTTATCATTAAAAATTACATGTTGCTTGTAAGTATACATATATAAAAAACACAGCAGCTTTAGTTTTATAGCTTTATTATTCATGCCACGTTTGTCTGAACATGAATGATCTGGCGCATTTGGAAGCTGGGATGCGTGTTTCTGGCGTTGCCAGACATAATAATTGCCATCTCTCAACTATATAGCGCCTTAGAGATCGTTACCTGGCTACTGGGACAGTTAAAGATCGACGCAGGTCTGGTCAACCAAGAATTGCGACCGGCCTAAAGACAGCAACCTACGTTGATTGTGTATCGACGATATTTACATCAACCATATCCGTCTGGGCTGGCTAATGTCAGTGCCAGACTAATAGTAGGGCTCTAAGGGTAATTTGTTTCTGATTTTTAATAAAAAAAAAATTATCACAAAATAACTTAAAATCGTGTCCAATTTCTAGACAAATTTCAAATTGCAACTTCAGAATCTAAGGGTATTGCTATTTGATAGGCTCTAACATCATTTATTGATTTAGCATAGAAATTAAAACATGTTTTGCTGTCATATTGATGCTCAATTTTGCATCTCAATAAAATTGATACATTAAAAGTTAATAAATATTATTACAAATTTCGATTTTTGCATTTGAAAAGTCCATCAGTGCATATTGCACAGTAAGAACTTGGACTACGCCTACCTTGTGTCCCTTCCTCACAGTGCAATGCATGGTTGGCCCGCATTGCGATTGTGACATTTCTTAGCCATACTCTATCATTTTTCTTTGTAATTTTAATAATTGTTGATGACAAAAACCGTTGTATTAAATTAGATTGAATTATAAAGCTGCTCTAGCTAAAACAAATTAAAAATCATCCAATAACCAGAGACGAAAGTCATTAGTTTTCGTGGGCTTTATAATTTGCTATATTCTAGTGTTAGAAACTTTATTGGCATGTCTTATTCTGTTTATATTGAACAATGATCATTATAATTGTTTGCTGCCAAAATTTGCATTTTACGACAGATATTACATGGTTTAAAGTATAAACCTACAAGGATTCCACCATTTTAGCGCTTTTTTGAGATATTGCCTACACCGGTGGTATTCCTTTGCGCATAGCACTTTTGCGTACCAGCCATTTTTTTAAAGAGTTTGAATTTTGAAATCAGCACACTTTTCTACATAAGGACACACCTTCAAACCGTTTGGCCTCAACCAAATAATTAAACCTATTGCCTGCTCTCAGACTATACATGAAATAACAAAGAATCACACTAAAGTGGTTTCTGGTGAATTTAGCGTTATTTCTTTGCTCTTGCAAAAATGATTTTAGGGGTTTCCTGAAGTTTTGATAGTTGACGTCTGAAATAAGTTTATCTTTTCAAATGATCTTAGTGCATCTTAGTCTACCTTTGTTCAACTTTAAGCCCCAGTTACACAGTCACGATTCCGGCAAGAATCACCACGATTCATCCTGATTTGAGCCAGATGGTAAAATCGGGGTGCATCGGGATGCGTCGGGATGGAAAAAAAAAGAAAATCCAGCATCAATACGGTGTCTTGCGATGCTCCTACGGTGTCTGCGGGATTCATCTACGGATCCACTACGACTCATGACGGCAGCGCTACGATTCACCACGGTGGAGCTACGAATGCTCACGATGCCTCCACGATTCGACAGGACGCTAGTACGATTCAAGCCGGTAGCGCTACGGTAGCGTCACGAACTCCCACGAATCTGCACGATTAAGTGGTTGTCATGCGACAGTCCCGGGATGGGGGGGGGGGGGGTATGGGGATTTCTCTCATTTTTCTTCATACGTAGGCTCGGGCCCAGCGTCTACCGCCCCCCCCCCCTCCAAAAAATAAACAACAAAAAACAAAAAAAACAACAACAAAAAACAACAAAAAAAACAGGAATTTCAAGAACCCCCAAAAATATTTGAAATTTTAGCAACCCCCCAAAAATACCCCCATTCTGTACCTTTACCCTAAGAAAGACCCAAAAATGCATAGAAATGACCCCTAAATATAGTCTAATTTTGTGATGACCCCCAAAAAATATCCACAAAATCTTCATACCCCAAAAATATTCATTTTTCTGAAAATCTGAAAAAAACTGAAATTCAAAATTTTGAACCCTAAAAAATTAGCCGTGCCTACGTATGTATGAAAATATCAGAGTACCACCCCGGGCGACAGTTTGCAAAAGTATGACACCAAATATCATTATCTCTTCAATCTTTGACGAAGTCAGCCATGCCATTAAAAAGAAAAGCTGCGGTAAAATAGCAACAGACACCGGACCCATTGGCTAGGCTCAGTCCTGTCCCTATTCCAGTGCCATGTCCAGTTGTAACAGTTGGTTCAAGCTGCAAATTAGCAATTTGAATTCTCTGGACATAATCCATGATGCGCTTCACTAAAATTCACTTTTGAAAATGATTTTCAGCAATGCTACCTCTGTACCAGAATATTGTGTCAGTGATAACCCTATTCGCCACGAAAAGCCCACGAATACTACCACGATACCACTAGGAATGACCCCGATCCCGCTACGGTAGCGCTACGACTTAGGCCACGCCCACAATCCAACACGATTCACCCCGACGAGTTTAAACTCGTCGTAGCCTTGTCGTGGAGGTTCCCGAATCACCAGGATTCTTCACGAATCACCACGGTACTACTAGGACTCGCGCCGATGACTCTACGGTGCTACTACGACTCATGCCGACCCATCACGACTTGATAAATCGGGTCGAGTCGTAGCTCTGCCGTGGCCAAAATCATGAATGTGTAACTGGGGCTTAACGCTTTGGAAAGACAGAGGTTTTAAAGTTAAGTTTCTGCAGTGTTTTAGATGTTTTAAAGTAAATAGTTGACAGATGATGGACGGACAACGGACATCTGTATAATGGTCACAAAGTCTTTGACTCAGATACGCTAACAAGGGGGTCAAGAGATCGCGATTCGCTCACCTGAGGTATTGTATTAGTACCTATTGGAAACAATTTTTGCTACCTGATGACATATAGTTTTCGACAGATCAAACTCAGTTATACTTATTTTGTAGATGGTCATCTAGTTAACATAATAATGAGCCAGAACAATATGGCATTTTGACATGTGTAGACTCGGACGAGCCTGAGCAGCCTCCTTTTAAGCTAAGAAACTCCAAATGGTGTTCAGTCAGTAGCTTGACAATCATAGAATACTCAAGCGACTAGCAAAGGCTCTGATCAGACAGGGCGTATGCGCAAGCTGATCTGAGGCTATGCTGGTCGCACATGCCACATTGTTGTGAATATCATGCACTGGCTCATATATCTGTAAAATAATTTGAATTCTGATGGGCCATTCTAGAGACTGATATTTTGAAGTTCTGTCCTTATATATCACTTCTTAAGTCTGCAGGTTTAAAAGACCAAACTTCAGGCGCATGTACTGTAATATGCCACGCGCTTTATAGGATCAAATTCATTTCTCATTTCTGGTCTCAAAGTGAATGTTTTGTCAAGGACCTCTGACGGCGGTAATGGGAATCACAGTGTATTGAAGATTAAATGCTTTTATCTACATATATAAGCTCACTGTTGGTCTTATGATTTTGCATTTGATTTCCTTTTTCTATGAATGTGCGGCTTTATTTGGGGGCTAAAATGGTCAAATTTTGTTTTATGCTCGTACATATATGAAATAGAAAAATACTTTTAAAATATCATTCCCACCGAGTCCCAACTAATACTTTTGCAAGTAAAAGTGTTTTAATATTTTACATAATATATGTGAAAAGCTAGCTTGGGAAATGATATCCCATAGCCCAAAATGTGATGCTTGGGCGAGCCAGAACATTAGCATTTGGATGTTGGTGTGCCCTCTTGAAAATCTTTTTTCCAGTCTAACAAAATAATTTGTACAAGTAAGTGTCCTTTTCATAACCCATTAGTCATGAAATATTACAACGTTTTAGAATTTTTTCTTTAGATTGTCAGAATTGTCCTTTTACTAAATTCAGTTGGTAGATTATTTTGCACGTTTACTGTACCTATCCAATACACATAAACTACATTTCTAGGTGTACTTTACACATGGATGAATTGCTATTGTAAATCGCTGCATAATATTGCACCAGGCAAATACATTTTCATCAAGGTTGAAGATGGACTACAGTTGCACTTCAAAATATTTCTCAACAAATCAGATAGAAAAAACGACAAAAAAAATTAAACTGCTCATGATTTTGGACTTTAAAATAATTTCTCTGTGATTTGTAATTGAGTATTGGTGATATAAGACCCTTGCACTTGACAATAATTGATTTCTAAATGTTTTGGTGAAGACAAATTTTGCAACCCCTAGCCCCTTTGATAGCGTCTCCTGTTTTGTCGTAGGAGTGTGCCTGTCTAGTATAACCTTAATTCGTTCCTAATACATCAAGCATCCTATTCAAAATGATACCCGTGGTATCTTATGCATAGGGAAGTTTTGGGATGCATCTGAAAAATAGGCATATACCCTATCAAAGTGTCAGAGGTCCTTCATGTATGTGTGGCTGTTTGTGTACATGCCTGTACCTCTATGCGTGTTTCAGAATTCACGTGTGTGTAAATATAAAAGATCAAGAGTGAGTTATTTTAAAAGAAATGCTATTTCGCCCCCTTAGCGGCAGAAGGGGCTATGTACACTTTTCATACTTTTGAGAAAAACGCGTTTAAAGATTTACAGCCTCCTGAAAAATCAGGTTTGCAATATTAATGTTTGGTGTTGATATTGAAAATAGTGTATGAGTGTATAGTTTCAAATGAAACTAGTTTAAAACAATTTAGTTTAGAAATAAAGAGTTATTCCCCCTTTTTGAAGATAACTCTTTTTACTGTTCGGCATATTCTCAATTCTTTGGGATGAAAAGGTGTCATATGTCACATAGCAACTTTTGTAACAAATGGAATTTAGGTCATGTGTTGATTGAAAAGGTGCTATTCGACAATAACACCTTTTGTCAAAACTAAGTTATATTCTGTCTTTAAAGAAAATGGTGCTATCTGCCAAATGGTACATTTTGTCACCAAATAATGTATTGCTCGTATGATTTTGGTTAAAGCAAAAGGTGCTATTTGTTAGTTATGTGAGATTGTGACATATGTATATATGTACAGCTGCTTTCCAAAATTTTTATAGATAGCGATTTTTGTCATAATTATTTACATACCCTATACCTGTTTGAGTGTTTGCAATAAATTTGTGCTTTGTTTGAGATATAATTTATTTCTGCTCCTGTATGCACGACATATCTAGTTATAGTGAGTAAAACATGGCTTGTTTTTGCAGATGTTTTGTATCAAGTTTTAACTTCTAAAAAAGTTGATCATATTTTAGCAAATCAAAGTTGCTTATTAAAACTCTATTTCGAATTATGAGATAATAAGGAGAACTGCAAAGAAAACTGTGGTGGTAATCTTTAAAGTCATGTATATGGTGCATTGTGAAAATACTTTAAGAATTGAAGCTATAGAGTGTATCAACAATGAATCACTCGGTTGACTTTGGTGTATATGCACTAGTAGGTTGCACAAATTATATAATTTTACATAATTACTTTTAAAAGATATTTTAAGTGCATTTTGGGTGTTCAGATTTGATGCTAAATTATTAGGAGAAAGGCCAAAAGGAAAGTACAGTACTGCCAAACAGTTAAATGGGCCAAGAGGGTTTGAAATTGTATTAAAATTGGGAAAGTGACATCTTTACAGACGAATCCACACTCTAAACCTATTTCTTTTGCAAATCTATTCCCATCTGGTGTCTGAAACAAGAACAAATTTATCCACATTACATTGATGGATGGGTAAAAATCTACTGGAGTCGTATTGAGGGGACTATCTCGTAACTTTTAATGGGGTCTCTCAACTTAAGCTCGTTAATGAAACAATCACCAGTAAGGCATATTAGGATAATATCAAAAGCGATATAAAACTCCAATATGAATGCACTATACCCCAAGCATTCAACAAGATAACGCACCATGCAATAGCTCTTTAAAACATTCACACGTGATTTATATTGGAGTTTAATATCGCTTTTGATATTATCCTGATATGCCTTACTGGTGATTGTTTGATCAACAAGCTTAAGTTAAGACTTAAAGAGACCCCTTTAAAATTTACCAGATAGTCGCCTCAATACGACTCCAGTGGATTTTTATCCATCCATCAATGTAATGTGGATAAATTTGTTTGTGTTTCAGATGCCTGATGGGAATAGGTTTGCAAAAGAAATAGGTTTAGAGTGTGGATTTATCTGGAAAGATGACATTTTCCCAATTTTAATAGAATTCCGAACCCTCTTGGCCTGTTTAACTGTTTGGCAGTACTGTACTTTCCTTTTGGCCTTTCTCCTAATAATTGGGCTCTTACTATGTAGCATCAAATCTGAACACCCAAAATGCACTTAAAATATCATTTAAAAGTAATTATGTAAACATTATATAATTTATTGCAACCTACTAGTGCACATACACCAAAGTCAATTAATTGATTCATTGTTGATACACTCGATAGCTTCAATTCTTAAAGTATTTTCACAATGCACCATATACATTACTTTATAGATTACCACCACAGTTTTCTTTGCAGCTCTCCTTATTATCTCATAATTCGAAATAGAGTTTTGATAAGCAACTTAAGAAGTACAAGAAATGTTCAGCTCGCAAGTATCATCTTTATGTGAGAATGTTTCATCTTTATGTAAGAATGTGTCATCTTTAAATAAGATTGTGTCATCTGTGTGTTAGATCATATTGTATCGCTATATGACAACGTGTTTTCTCTATATTTAAAAATGCACATCTCTATGAAAATTGCGACAAGTCTATGTAAGAATGCAACATGTCTATGAAAGAATGTGACAAGTATAATACAACTGTAACATAATATGTATGTAAGAATGTGACATTTGTACACATGAAAGTGACATCTCTAAGTAAGAATAACTATCATATTTGCAGGCAGGAGTGTGATATCACATTGCAATAATATGGCATATCTATGTAAGAATGTGACAATGCCATATCTGTATGTAAGAATATGACAGCTCTTTTTAGGAATTTGACATCTATATGTAGGAATAATACATCTGTATGTAAGGATGTTATATTTCTTTGTAAGACTATAAAATTTCTTTAAATTTCTTGATTTCATAATTTTATTTTTGATGAGTTAAGGTATTAAATGCAGTTCGTTACTAAACCCAAAGGTTATTAAAGCCAGTTATTGAAACAAATAATTTTTCGGCAGTAAAGCACAGTTATTTAACAAAACAATAAATATATTCCTTCAAATCCAAGGTGGACACCACTATGCATTCCTATCTACCTTGACATGTCATCATGTTAACCACAGAGGAACATTTCAGTTGTCTTATGTAAGAATGTGATACCCCTTTGGAAGAATGTGGCATCTGTATGTAAGAATGTGGCATCTCTATGCAAGATGATATGACATCACTATATATGAATGTGACATCTCTCTATTTAAGAATGTGATATCTTTATGTAAGAATACAACATATGTACGTCAGAATGTGACATATATAATATGTAGGAATCTCTAATTTGTCTGTAAGAATGTGAAAGTGTGACATCTGTATGTTATAATGTGATACCTGTAATGTAAGATTGTGACATGTATGTGAATTTGCGACATATCTTTGTAAGAATATAACATCTCTATGAAAGGATGTGATATCCGTATGTAAGAATGTGACATATATATGTACCAAATCAACATTTTTATTCAAGAATAAGTTATGTGTAAAATAGCACCTTTTTCAAAACAAAGAAAAAAATTGTACATTTTGTCACCCTATACTGTATTGTTGTAATCATTTTGGTAAATGCAAAAGGTATTATTAGTCATGTAACACCTGTCAACTCTACATAACTTTAACAAAAGCAGCACTTTTCTTCCAACTAAAATGTGTTATGTGACACATAGCACCTTCTGCTACAAATTTGACAACAAGTTACTCTTTTTGCCACTAACAAAATCAAAGTTATGCACATAACCCCAAATGAAATTTTATTACCATAATTTGTGTTCAAGGAATACAGCCATGATCATTTGTGAGATGGTAGATACTATGTTAAGAATCGTAAAAAAATAACTCAATTCTGTTGAAAATTTTAGATAGCACCTTCTACCACTAAGGGGGCGATTTGTAACTTGGACATTGAGAAGGAAACATGGTAAGCAGAGATTTGCCATTTGAGACCTTTTGTAATTATTTAACTGCCCTTCTATTTTCATCAGTTTATCATTTTTTATTTATTTTGGGCATAAAAGTATGGTACTAAAGATATTTGTGCGCTATTCCACTATTGCTATATCACCATTTTCTCCATCTAGAGCTAGCCAGCTCTGTATAATTTAGGGACAAAAGAAATTATCAATCTAAAATATAAACTGATATCTCGTTCTAAAATTGGCCTGAAAATCTCATTCTAATAATAAACTTATTCCTAAAAATAAAATGATGATCTTGTTTCCAAAAATAAACTGATGATCTCATTCTAAAAATAAACAATGATATCATTCTAAAATACTTTTTTAATCATATATGATGTCAAATTGCCACCGCACGCGCAGAACGTGATGCCCAATAGACGCTTATACTACACTCAAAGACAAACACAGTTACCCCGCCGGCCGTGAGGCTGGAATCAGCAACCCTTCCATCACCAGTCTAATGCTCTACCTGAGCCTGAGTCACTGTGCTTGTGAAATACTGATTATTCAAACACCTGAATTCATTGCACTGTGTTTAACCCTAATGTTTATGGCTTAAATGTTTTACCCAAATATGGGCTTTCATATTTGTTTTTCGACTGAAACACTTGTCACAGTGTTGGCATTTGAAGTCCTTTTGACCAGTGTGCGAGAGCATGTGTCCCATCAAAACATCTTTTCTGGCAAAGGCCCTTAGGCAGACGTGACATGAAAAGTTTTTCTCTCCAGTGTGCGACATCCGGTGTCGATGTAGGTGCCATTTGGTGGAGAAACTTTTACCACAAATATCACACACACGAGTAATAAAATCTTCCACGTCGACTTCAGATTCACTCCACTCTGAAATTAAAACAAAATTGGACATCAATAAGATGCTTTATCAAGTTGAAGCCAACCCAAAATGAATAGGAAAATTAAGAGATGTCTAACCTAGTTATTTTATAATTAACAAAGCTGCTGACCAAACTGTGCCAATGAGCAGGCTCGTCTGCGCCTTTGTTGTTCGCAAGCATCAAAGTCAGGGACACATATGATGTTGAAGCTCAGGCTTCCTGGCCCACAAAAAAATGGCAAATAGTAAGATAGCTGACTTTGACACTTTACTTTTCAGATAGCGAACAACAAAGGCGCTGATCAGGCTGCAATAAAGTGCAGGCTGGTCTGCGCCTTTGTTGTTCGCAAGCAACAAAAGTAAGGGTTTCTAGCGTCAAGGTACATGAAATGTTGAAGCCAAGCTATAGGCTTCATGGCTTCCCTCTGGCTTGGTGCCTGACAGAAACTACATCGTTCTGCGTACGAGATAAGATGTAAAAATAGAAATGACTCTATGTGTCTTCATCCGCACCTGAACTAAGGGTGAGGTTGGTGCACTGTTCAACCGGTTAAAAGTAAGTAAGGTTGCAAAGATCAGGAATCGATACAATCAAGTACCACACCTGACCCAGGATACCAATGGGAAAGTGACAAACTCACAGTTAGACACCACAAACGAGAGCCAAGAGGTCAGCCCTTTCCCAGCAGGTGACCACAAAGCACATATAAACAGACGCGCACAAAGACATAGCAAACACAATACAGAACAAAAACATAAAAGATCCACAAAAGAAGTACCGTCTTGGAATGGGCAGTAAAATATTTTACTGGAGGGCTTAAACCGGTTTAAAGGCGCCGACCTCACCCTTAATTCAGATGTGGATCAGGACACATAGATGTTTGGTTTGCATGAAAGACCCCTTACTTATCAATGCATCATCTCCTAGAACATATAAATCAAGATATAACAAGGAGATAAAACAAAGACAAGGACTCAACAGTAAATAAAACTGAATTCCGGAGCAAAAGAAATCCAACAGGTAAACCCCAGTGGGCCGGACATCAAGCCAAAGCATCAGGCCTCTACCATCTCATCAATAGATAAGTATTTAAGTCGGAACCATCATAGAGTCTGAAGTCCGACCCACCCACGTGCAATTAAAGCAAAGTTGCCAACCGTGATTGGGTTTACCACCAAGCAAGCAGTTTGTTGCAATACATTAATATTATAGCCAATCTTTTTATAATGGGAAATTATTTTGATGAACTGCGTTAAAAAAATATTAGAGCCAACAATCTTCTTCAATTTATACACCAAGTCACCATAGAAATCAGGTTCCGAAAGTCCTTGGCGCAAGAGAGATTTTAGTCCAACTTGGAATTTAGAAATCAAATCATAGTATCGTCTTTAAAATTTTGAAAATGTTTTGGAAGTTTATGATACCAATAGCCTTGTTTAAGAAGTTTCTGAGTTAACAATTCATTGCTAGTGTTGAAGTCAGCAACATAGCTAGAAGCTCTAGCAAAACGAATGAGTTGAGAGATATAGACTCCATATGATGTAGAACGAGGAACATCACCATCTAAAATGGGAAATTGACAGTTTCAAAATCAAAGTCGTCACGTTTATCATAAATTTTGGTAGAAACAATATTAGTAGAAATTGACAAATGCAAGTCTAAAAATGCGGCTTCGGTATCAGAGGTATTGGCTTTATTCAGTTGGATAAGCCCTCCAGTAAAATATTTTTAATAGATCCATAGCGGTGATTCTTTTGAAGATCATTTATGTTATTTCTGTCTTGTTTTGTTACGCTTTCATGCGCGTCTGTTTGTTGATGCCTTGTGGTCAACTGCTGGGAAAAGACTGACCTATTGGCTCTCGTTTGTGATGTCTGTGTGTGACGTTGTTACTTTCCCATTGGTATCCGGGGTCAGGTGTGGTGCTTGATTGTATCGTCCCTGATCTTTGCCCTCTTTCTTACTTTTTAAAGAATTACCAATCCAAACATTCCAGCTGTGATTGTTTTATGGATCAACAGCTTCAATAAGACTTTACATTAACAGGTTCAAGTAATGTTGATGATAGTAAAAGGTTGTAGAAACTCAGTGGAAATTCTAAAACCAAACATGAATCAAATCTGATCAATAACTAATGGGATACAGTTCCTGACATAAAGACTAATGAACAGATAACTTGCAATAGCTTGGTTTTATGAATTATGTCTGTATACATGTTTTTTGAACACTCTTGGCGTAGGTTCACCAAAAAACATTTGCGTATAATATATTATTTTAAAATCAGCCAAGCAAGTTTTTAACACTCTCACAAAACTTGTGATAATTTTAACTGGTCTGGCTACCTGGCACCATGAGTTTTTAAAGTTTTCTGGTAAAATGCCACCCAGTGTTATAGATTTTGTTGGTTTGTTTGATTTGATTCTTTACATCCCATCAACAATCTTTCAGTTATATAGGGGCGGGTCTTCCAGTATTAAGTATTAAGCTAGGATAAATGTGCCTTGCTCAAGGACCACAACGCAGTGACGCCGGTGAGGCTCGAACCCGCGGCCCTTCGGTCTCGAGTCAAGCACTCTACCACTGAGCCACTGGGCTCCCTTAACCCTGTGTTTTAGATGCTTTAAAGTAAATAGTTGATAGAAGATGGACGGACAATGGGAATCTTATAAATGATCACAAAATTTCTGACTCAGGAAAGCTAACAAGAGGGCTTAGAGGTCCTGATTCGCTCACCTGAGTATCGGTACCTATAGGAAACTGGTTCTGCTCCCTGATGACGTGCAGTTTTCGACAGATCAAACTCAGTTATACTAATTTTGTAGAGTGTTCATCTAGTTCCCATATCTGTTAAACAACTTCAATTCTGATTGGCCACTTTAAAGACTGATATTTTGAAGCTCTGTCCTTATATATCTTTTTTTAAGCCTACAAACAAAGAGCTCAAAATGACATTATGGCTGTCAAGAACTTAGTTCCATACCTGGTGGAAGACTATAAAGTCATTCATATCAACCCAAGACAAATCATCAATCACACCTCAAAAATATATCTTCCATCTAAAAGCATTTTTGCAGGTTAAAAAGACCAAACTTCAGGCGCCTGTGCTGTAATAAGCCACATGGTTTATAGGGTCAAATTCATTTATCATTTCTACTATTTCTACTGTTCCCAAAGTGAATGTTTTCGCCAATTCATGTTTGTGTGGCTGTTGGTGTACATGCGTGTATCTACATGCGTGTTTCTGAATTCACGAGTGTGTGAATCTGAAAGATCAAGAGTGAGTTAGACCAAAAGAAATGTCATTTGTAACTTGGACATTGAGAAGGAAAAATGGTTAGCAAAGATTTGCCATTTGAGACTATCTTTTTTGTTGTAATTATTTACATGTTTTACTATTTCATCAGTTCATCATTTAATTATTTTGTTGGCATTAAAGTATTAGTATTAAAGATATTTGTGCACTAGTCCACTATTGTTATATCACCATTTTCTCCATCTAGAGCTAGTCAGCTCTGTGTACTTTAGGAAAAAAAGAAATTATCAATCTAAAATATAAACTGATATCTCGTTCTAAAATTGGCCTAAAAATCATTCTAGAAATAAACGATGATATCATTCTATAGCTAGATTTCTAATCATATATGATGTCAAAATGGCCACCGCGCACGCACAGAACGTGATGACCAATAGACACCTATACTACTTTCATAGACAAACACAGTTACTCCGCCGGCCGTGAGGCTCGAATCAGTAACCCTTCGGTCACCAGTCTAATGCTCTATCTGAGAATGTCTCACTGCATGTGCTATTGAAATAGTGATTAATTTAACACCTGAATTCATTGTTTATGTTTTACCCAAATATGGGCTCTCAAATTTGTTTTCCGACTAAAACACTTTTCACAGTGTTGGCATTTGAAGTCCTTTTGGCCAGTGTGAGACAGCATGTGTCCCATCAAAGTATCTTTTCTGGCAAAGGCCCTTAGACAGATGTGACATGAAAAGTTTTTCTCTCCGGTATGCGACATCCGGTGCCGATGTAGGTGCCATCTGGTGGAGAAACTTTTACCACAAATTTCGCACACACGAGTAATAAAATCTTCCACATCGACTTCAGATTCACTCCACACTGAAATTAAACCAAAATTGAATATCATTGAGATACTTTAACAAGTTGAAGCCAACCCAAAACAAAGATGCTGACCAAACTGTGCCAATGCGCAGACTCGTCTGCGCCTTCACTGTTCGCAAGCATCAAAGTCAGGGACACGTATGATATTGAAGCTCATGCTTCCTGGCCCACAACAAAATGGCAAAGTAACCATTTCTGGCGAATTTGTTTCAATTCTGATCATTGGTTTAAGAAAATACAGTTCAAGTTTCTTGTAAAGGTAACTAGTCACGCCCCGCGCAGCCACGCTTTTTTGACGAATCCAATTCCCTTTTGCTATTTAATAGGTCATCCAGTGACCCTGTCTGCCAAATAACATTCTGATCAGCGGTTTCAAAGAGTTTTTAAAGTTTTCCTTAATGCAATAATCGACGCCCGTTGGCAGCCATGATTTTGATGGATCAAATTTGTTTGAGATGATTTTGTAGATGATCATCTAGAGAACATTACTGGCCAATGAGTATAGGGGGATTATCTTAAAGTATCTTACATGAGTGCTCATGTTTTATTGGATTTATTAAACGAGTTGAGGAAAAGAGATAAATGCGTTGCTTGCCGAGCATTTTATCTCTTTTTCGCAACGAGTTTAAATTCAATAATATCGGAGCACGAATGTTAGATTCTTTTTATCATATGACATTAAGAATATTTTGAAATCATATTTTGGTGGGAAAACGTTAGGGTTTTGCCATACAGTCGGCCAGTAATAAGTGCTAAAATGTAATGAGATACCTTCTCCCGCCAAATACACCTCCTAGCGCCCCTAACATAAATAGCAGCTTTGATAAGAGTGAAATAGTGTAGTTTAATTTAGTTCACCTAAGTTCATTATAGTAAAAGAATGCTAAAGCATGCATAATCAGATAACCTTCTTCATTCTAATGGATAATCCCATATATATTGATACAAGAAAAATGGAATAGTCCATTCTGTATTTTAAGGGTCACATGTCAA
Source organism: Loripinus fragilis (assembly GCA_964019695.1). Classification (NCBI taxonomy): domain Eukaryota; kingdom Metazoa; phylum Mollusca; class Bivalvia; order Lucinida; family Lucinidae; genus Loripinus; species Loripinus fragilis. The sequence goes on from OZ026529.1 coordinate 47,883,878, forward strand.
ACTCTCTATTAAATCATGTATTTATGTCCCTGAAGATTGTTTTTATCTAAGCAAAGAGTGCAGATCCTGATTATTATGAGGCTTTTGATCTGGGTCTTCGCCATGTTTGACAAAGTACTTGTTTACCGGTACCAAAAATGAGAAGGGTTAACTCTATGTCTACTAGTGTCGTCTGCTGATAACCTTTGCAAACAGTTTGGACCCTGATCAAGCCTGACATTGGGCCTGATTTTGATGTTTGATTTGATTCTTTACGTCCACTCAACAATCTTTCAGTTATGCGGGACGGTTCTTCCTGGGTTGAACCAGTACTAAGCTAGGATAAATGTGTCTTGCTCAAGGACCACAACGCAGTGACGCCGGTGAGGCTCGAACCCGCGGCCCTTCGGTCTCGAGTCAAGCACTCTACCACTGAGCCACTGCGCTCCCTACATTGGGCCTGATCTGGATCAAAACAGTTTAATGCTCTGATGGTATTTGAAAGAAATCAGCAAATGACAAAAAAAACATACCTTAAAAATTGTTCAGAAGGAAGCCTGTGTATGTCTGAGTCAGAGCAGAAAGCTGCTTTTTGTCAATACTCCAAATAAATGAGGTCTGATTAAAAGTTATAAAAAAGGACTAATTAATGATCTTATCCTAACTTAAATTTTATTCCGATATGCAAAAAAGGCATTAGGATCATATGATAGGAAAAAAATTGCAATTTATCTTTTCAGCCAAACAGAACCGCACTTTAAATACATGACTATTCCATTTTTATGGATTTGGTGACCCCATTGGGAAACCCTATCAAAAACACTGCTTTAACATATCCCATACCACATTCAATGACTAAGATTATTTGTTTAACCATAAATCTGTCAAACAAAGCTCTTTCACACCCCTGATATATCCACATTTCAAAATATTAGAGGTTAGTCAATTAGGGGGGTCACTTCAGTTCATGAACCAGTTCTCACGGATTTTCTTTGTGGTTGGATAAAAGCATAAAGGCTCGCCATAGGGGATTTTAATTGTGTGGATGGTTTCATCAATACATAAGGATAATTCAAATCTGGAAATATACCAGATGGGCCCCTTGAGCCAAATGGGACCATATTAAATATGTTGGAATTCCCATAAATTGACTTAGGGTAACCCTATTCCTGGAAAAATACTACAGTAAAACCAAAATTAATATGTTTTTTTATGATTTTATAGGAAGATCAGTCTATTAAGCTTATTTAGGTTTCATCATTCACAGTCAAACATAAATGTCTGAGTTCAAAACTAGACTTCATTAAGGCCACTATCAATTAGTGTATGACATAAATAGCTAGCTATTCATAGAGTGTCAGCCAATATATACACACTGCTGCAGGCAATGAAAATAGCATACACGTAGCAGCTGATAGCACAACCTGGGAATGAGGTAAATGACACAGTTTAGGTAAAGATAAACTGTTCTCTGGCTGACTGATTGCGTGACGTTTAAAAGCTTGTTTCATAAGGTTTTCCGAAAATCGGTAAACCACTAGTGGTTTATCGATTTTAATGCATGGCGTAATTTCACTCCCAGACGTGACGTCATATGGTAAAGCAAATTGTTGACGATGGACACTGACAGAGCCCAATTGAACACATATGAGCTGAAAAGGGAATTTAACAGCAACTTATGTTTTACATGAGGGTCTGGATGGGTTATAATGATTAGTGAATAATGGCCTTTTTTATAATGAATAGAAAATAATAAGCCAAACAAAATAATGAAAAGTGTTTAATGAGGCCCTAAAAAATAATGAATAATCCTATATTTTAATGAATCGAAGAAAAAATTAATGAATAGTGAATAATAAGATTTTAGCGAATACTTGGTCTTATCTAAATGAACAACCCAAAATTTTAATGAGATGAATAATGGGTTAAATTTTTAATGAATGGTAAATACCAGAGCCCCATCCTCCATCCAGACACTCTTACATTGGAGAGGTTAATTGTCACGTAAAGCAAACTGTTGACAACGGACAATGATGACTGATCCCACTAACAGCTCAGTGCTAAGGTGAGCTAACTACAACAAAACTTCTTTCCTCTTCTGAACATATAGGATGATGGTCACTCCTTCTGCACGCTCAAATATCTAGGTCACAACTTCTGCACGATTCTGTTACAACTGTTGCTGGATACAGATACAACTGTTACAGGGTCGCATGCAATAAATATTTGAGCCGTGACATGTGATTTCCAACAATGATGCATTTTGTCAAGTGTAGACTCAGACGAGCCTGTGCAGCCACCTTATAAGCTTTGAAACTCCAAATACTGTTCGGACAGTAGCTTCACAGTCATAGATTATTCAAGCGACTAGCAAAGACTCTGATCAGCCTGCCCATATGCGCAGGCTGGTCAGAGCCTTTACTGATCGCACATACCATATTGTTGGAAATCTCATCCTGTTTGGATCCTATCAAAGAGGTGGGGTGAGGGACAAAGACATGCGGAAATCTATTTCAGGAAAAGGGTTTGATTTGATAAAGAGCAGTGAACAAGGGCTCTATCAAGTGATAGATTAGTGTACTGTAAATTCGGAAATTTTCGTGAGGGTTTTATTTTCGTGAAGTTTTGTGATAATGAAACCCTAGCGAAATCACTTTGTCCTTTGCTGATATAGGTAGATCATGCCCTAGTCACGAATATTTAATCTGTAAAAAAACTATCTAACTATCTTTTAACGCTATTTGGGAAATTTAAATTCTCACGAAAATTTCCGAATTTACAGTACTCAAAACATTCCTATGCTAGCCAGTGGCACGGATATATCTTAGTTTTATAAGTTTACACACATGTTGCTATACCTGTACACCTGACTGACAATGTGTTGCCACTGGTTATCATGTCCATGTTTGGTGCTATAGAATGAACAGGAATAGTGTGCCTGAAAAATTAATCTTCCTTGGTGCCAGATCGAGGAGTACACTATATGTTGGTTAAAAATATCTTAAGTTCTGATAAAGGAGTTCTTGATAATCAAACATTAGTCAAGTTGAATAACATTTGACATATTTAACCATTTGTATATTTATGAATTATTCCTTCTGGTTTGGTACAATAAATTTGGGATTGACCATTATACATATCTAGCTGTGTCAGGCTATAATTTTCAAAATAAAATTGTATTCTTTTGTCTGAAAATCTTTTTAAACTTTATAAACAGTGTAGACCTTGATAAAATGCACAATTATGCTGCTTTTCATCTGGATCTTCACTGTTTGCAAAAGTACCCATTTATGGGTTTAACGAATACAAAGGGTTAATAGAGGATATTCAAATTTTTTATTATAAACAATTTTGAAGTGTAATAGATTTTTTGCACTATGACGTCATACATGATTGAGTATGACATCATATGATCTATATTGCATAATGTGCCTGCCCTTGAAAAATGAATCCAAAGAAGCTGGAGTAAAGAAAATGAAAATTTCGCCAAGTCCCGACAACTTCATTACCAAAATGTTCTTTATAAAATTAAGTCAATGAATACCCACAATTTGTGTTTTTGTTTTAAGAAGTTATATGCGTTTTTAAGTCTGGTGTGGGCTCAGGAAGCAGAGGACATACAATGTCATCAATAAGAGGAATTTAAATTTAATATTTTCACAAGTGAAACATAACTTATATAAATATATATTCACTAGTGATATAGAACTTGTTAAATTATACATTATATTCAATCAATATTTTTACTGTATTTCATTACGTTTTATATGATAAATGTTCATACTTCATTCAGCAACAAACATTTGCTATATTGCGCAAATCATATGAACATTATTTCTCTTATTCAGAAGAAGATTGCATATTGCTCTTGTTACAGCTCAAATTTCAAAGCGCCCGACTTTAGCCACATAGTCATATTGGTATTAAGAAGGACGACCTTAATGAGGGTCTGGATGGGGGTGGGGGGGGTCTGGTATTCACTATTCATTAAAAAATTTAGCCCATTATTCATCTCATTAAAATTTTGGTTTATTCATTAAAATAAGACCAATTATTCATTAAAGGTAAGAAAGGTGGCAAAGAAATATGATTATTCACTATTCATTATTTTTTTCTTCGATTCATTAAAAAATAGGATTACTCCTTATTTTTAGGCCCTTATTACTCACTATTCATTTTTTGGCTTATTATTCTCTATTCATAATAAAAAGGCCATTATTCACTTATCATTATACCCCGTCCAGACCCTCCTTAATTATCTAATTGGATTTTTTTGGAACTGAGGACCTCGATTGTTTTCCTATTTAATCAGCCCAACTTTTGAGAGCCTATGGCTAGAATTATGTATAATTGACAACAGTATGGTTGTGCTGTAACTAAAACTTGACATTCATTGCACCTAACATTATAAATATATTTGGAAAAGAATATATATTAATGCAGGGACCTTAGGCTTTAGGGGGTGGGCATATTTTTGTGACCAACTTTGAATTTGTTTTTCGCAGAAAGCTAAGTTTCGTCATTTATTCATCTAATTACATGGAAATATAATGTTTGCAGCATAAAAATTGAGACGAAAGTGTTGCGTTTGCATATAATTCAGTTCTACATTATTTCATTGTTTTTGGTAAATAGATATATTGTCCATAACTTTTGACTAATACCTGTAAATGTCTTACACGCAGATTATACCTGTTCTGTTTATATTCCAATCAATCTGACCTTTTTCTGAGGTGTATCAGAACTACATTCAGTATACATGCCATTGTAAAAGGAAATTAAGCTACAGGTTTGTACAAAAGAAATAACTAATGAGCTTTTAAAAAAATATTTTTGAGCATTTTGACAGCATTCCTTCCTTTGATCAATCATGCCATTTTATATGATGTGTGCAATTTAAACCAAAACTGTATGCAAAAGTATTAGCTTGATCAATGAGGGGAGAGGGAGCACCTCAAAACAACTGTTTCTATTTTCTATACGTTGAATAACAGAAACAAGTTTTTAATCTGCACTTGTCCAATGTGAAAATCATTTTGGGGATCATACGGAGTCTGAAACAACTACCTTTTCCAAAGAAATATTTTTTTAAAACTTTTATCTGGCCAATTTTATGGGCAATCCTCCATTTAAGACTATTCGAGGTCCTTTGGTTGAGTTTTACCATCCAATCTGTAGTTACCGGGACATGACCATAATCTGGAGTTTAGTTATTGTATCTGTTAAAATTACGATTATGAACAAATTTTAAAATTTCTTCTGGTTTTGAATAGCACATGATATACTCAATCATTCGTCAGCAGTTATATTGAGAAAAGAATAACAATTGGATCTGCATAATTTTCTAATTGCAGTAAAGCCCCATTCTCACTGTGCCGATGTAGCCACGGCTCATCCCGATGCAGGACAGCCGGTATACCGTGATGCACCGGGACACATTTCATAAAAAATAAATTGCGTTCTCACCTTGCCGACGTTACCCCGGTATAGCCCCGGTTCTCGAGAAAGCAAGACGCCGGTTGATCCCCGGTTCACCACGGAGCACTTACGGTGCAGCACGGTGGAGCCACGGTTCGTGCCGGTATATCCCGGTGTGGCCCAGGTTGTTTACGGTCATGTCCCGGTAACTGCCGGTTGCGCCACGGTTACATGCCGGTAGGGCCACGGTTGCGTCCCGGTGCTACTCTACACTATAAAACCAGGATAAAAACGTGGAGTAACATCAGTTTTCTTCTGTCCCTATCGCATAACAGTTATGACACAAATTGGACTGCACAGCCATATACGAGTTAAAAGAGGAATCATGATCTGTGTAGCGAAAGCAAATGCCTAGTAACCTCGCAGCTCATTTGCATGACAAATAAGCAGAAGCAGACGACCTGTTTTCTTACGACGAGGTTTAAATGTTGTTGATCTGGGCCCAGAATCACAATGCCTCCTTAAAGTTAAGGAAGACTTAATTTAAGTATTGATACTTCAACATGTACATTAAATGCTTAATAAATTGCCAAGACCGATGCAGTACTCATGGTCAAAGATATCATTGTGATCAACAGAAAAAATGAAACTATTTTGGTTTTAATCAGTTTGGAAACGTTATTTTTTCGCATCCTGGAAATTCAATACTTAACTTAAGTACTCCTTAACTTTAAGGATACATTGTAATTCTAGGCCCAGATTGTCTTGCTTTTTCGTAAAAATATATAAACACTTTGAGCGGGGCATGTGATTTCAAACAGTGTGATATTTTGAGAAGTGTAGACTCAGACAAGCCTGAGCAGTCCCCAATTAAGCTTTAAAGTTGTTTGGTCAGTAGCTTAATTGTCATAGAATAATCAAGTGACTAGCAAAGGCTCTGATCAGACTGCGCCTAGGCGCAGGCTGATCTGAGGCTTTGCTAATGGCAAATACCACATTGTTGGAAATCTCATGTCGTGGCTCATATATGCTTGACTCTTCAGTAACTCTATAAGTGCATTTATTCATAAGATTTGTAAACCAACCGGTCCCGATAGCCTAGTGGGTAAGGCATCCGCTTCGGGAGCGGGAGGTCGAAGGTTCGAATCCCAGTGTCGGCGACAGTGGGTATTGTTCTGATATGGCCGGTTGGTGAGCCGCCAGCTAGTTAAACGAATGTTTACCCTGGTGCCTGGCAAACAGATAGGATTTGGGAAGCAAATGTGGCAAGTTGAGGTGTCTCATAAGTCAGAAATGGCTGGCCCTTTCAATAGGAGTGATACTATAATAAACAAGCACTTTACTTTTATTCATAAGCTTTGTAAATAAGCACATTTATACTGCTGACAATTTAACCAACTTGTGACGTATGGACTTTCCCATCTTATCATTTGGATGAATCCACTTTCATTTTAGGGGCAGCAAGAGTGACTTTTCATTTTTATTTTGCATTTTATTGCATATACATAGGCAGTGGAACCGCACGGTTATCACGGTGGAGACACGGATATTCTCGGATTGCGCCGGTATCGCCCCGACGCCGTCCCGATGGAGACACGGCGTCTTTCCGGTATTTGACAGCCTTCCCGGTTACTCCCGGTGAGTCCCGGTTGTTTTAAACATTTTAAAACTAAACATTTTAAAACAACCGGGGACATGAGCCGGTTCAACACGGTTCATCCCGGGTCTCCAAGGTTGTCCACGGTGCCGCCACGGTTGTGCCACGGTTCATCCGGATCATAAAACCGGGATGAACCGGCACCTTAAACCGGGACAGTGAGAACGGGGCTTTATTACAACACCTGTTAAGAGGCACATAAACAGTTTTAATGACTCTTCTAAATATAATAACGCTCCAAGACGATATTTATGTACAAAAATAAGGGATTTTAGCACCTCCTAGACTATTTATTTTGCAGTTCATTTCTAATGAAACAAAAGTATTAACTTTGTTTTGGGATGAAAGTTATAACACTTCCAGCTACCATGTAAACAAGAAAAAATATAATACTACTTTACAGCTAACATATTGAGCCACATTCAAAAGCCCGTATGCAGCTTCCACTTGTGTCAACTTTTTACAATAAAAGTTCATATGCCTACTGTACAATTTGCTGAGGTTCCAAACAAATCCTCCATATCCGATAATTGTTGCGTATATGGCAGTCAAATTTTCAGAAGCTTTGTATGGCCATGGACCCATTTTTCATGCAATTGCTAGTTAACGTTCTGTCAGATACTAAGTCCATAAATGTCATATTTCTACCACATTTCCAGTGTCCGATATATAGGTATGTCTTTGCCTCTTAGAAGTCATTAAAGTAATGCATTTTGAAATAATTTAAGGTTGCATGTATAGATAAAAGCTCAATCTTTCCAAATATATGCATGATGTATGCATTTAATTTCGCTTTTTTCATTAAATCTACCATTCTACGAACATAAAAAACGACCCTCGTACGATGGGCATTTGGAAAGTTCTTAGCATAGTATCATAACTCCACACTGCGTTGATGAAGTGCTATCAAATAATACATTTTTGGAAACAAGAATTCAACGACTACTTGGTGTTTAATTTTTGTCGAAAAAGGACTCGGCGTGCACGTGCAGCGCATGCTCAAAATGAGTAGGGTTTATACACTGGCTGAAATTTTAAGCAAAACATTTGTAAAAACGATGGATAATTGGGGACCTTATTTACGATCATGGTTTGGCAAATTAACGATTGGGTGCCAACTTAATATGATGTGATCATTGCTTGCACGCCTTACACCTCTACATTTAGAAAATGTTGCCTAAGAGAGAAATGGAAAACTTTTTAAAAAGGTAGTTTTTTCGATTTTTCTTTATACTTTTGCTATAAATTGTGTCAAGTAGTGCTACAGGAGCACGAAAAATGCCTTTTGAGAATGTGTTTTGCTTTATTTGTAGCTAACAATGCATAAAAATCATTTCTTCGCGCAAAAAGTGTGGCTTGTTTAGTTCTGTATGCAAGAAAATTAGTCCTATTAACACTACCCCTACTTTTCAAGAAGTGGGTGGGGTAACTTAACCCCTCACATTTTGTTGATGGCATAAGTACTTCTCATGGTATCGCGTTAACCATTACAAAAATGATTGATTGCTACTCTCAAGGTAATTTTACTTTTTTGTTTGCCACCGTTTTCAATTGAAATGAACCAGAACGACAACTCATAGCTAAACTTACTCTGTCCCATGGGAATATTATAATATAAGAGTTATCTTCCCTTTGTTCTGGTTTACAAAATTTCCCTTGGTTTCAATACAAAGAGCATAAAGTGTGCTTGCCAAAAATACCAACGCACGACATTTTAAACTACTGTCGGTTATATATTTTCAAAATATGTGCATTGTGACATGCGATTTTAAGTCATAAAAAAATACCGCATTGCTTTGCTTTCGGCTTTGGTATTGCTGTTCTGTTTAGTTACTAGAAACATCCAACTCGGTCATCAATTGTATAATAATTGTACCAGATTGTAGCCTACCAAATGGTACAAAATAATCTAATGTCATGAACTAATGTTAATGTTCTGCCTACTTTTTAAAAGGTAAAATGTTATATTTTCCACTGAAATTTTGCGTTTTCATGTATACAAACAGTACATGTATTCATAATAATATTTTTCCTGTCTCTCATGAAATTTGTGCCATAACATAGAGGAAAGATAGCTCTTTAAAATGATACCAAACATGATAGGGTTTGTAAATGGGTTACTGAGATAAAAGACCATGTTAAGAACTTTCCAAATGCCCCTCGTAAACAGCAAATGTGCAACATTAAAATAACAAAAAGAGTTAAAACATTAATGTGACAAAAAGGGGCTAAATTATGTAAAAAGGAAAGAAGTCATGTTGAAATTGTGAAAAGAGTATCATATGTATCATAAATATTTGGAAACAAAGGTCTGAGCAAATGAGTAACAACCCTGACAAGACTGTGTTCCTGAAGGTGGAAGTTAGACCAAGGTTTACATGTTAAATATGTTAATTTAATAAAGCACTCCAGTGATTTTTTGCTGACCGTTCCAAGGGGTGCTCCTTTTGTGGATCCTTTTCGTTAGGGATACAGTTTTGGCGTGGACTTTGTGCCCATCCACACTTTTTGTCCGTCCGGAACCATATCTCAGTATCTATTGCTCAGACACATTCTTAGTACATTATGATTAGTACCATGGACTCTCGATATCCTGTGTGTCATCAAAATCGACCCCTTACCACTTGAGTTATTGCCCTTGTCTTCGTATAGGCAATTAAAATGCCAAACCTGTATTAGCTTTTTTGTGTGATGACTTCACATTTTCTCAAAGCTTTTATAATTTAACAACTTCTCACTATAGACCATGATTGCCCAGTGCCTGTAGATACACATGACAGTGTCAAAAAATTTACCCCTTAGGTTGCGGTCAAAGATTTAAATTTCGCAATAATTAAAGCAGTTGTCAATATTTTTACTGGAATTTGGCATGCAGGCAGATGAGCAATAGATATGAAAATATTTCAAACTGGATTTTAGTCTGAAGGCCTTGGTCCAATCCCCTGGAAGGGGCTGAGGCCAAAATTAAACTTTTTTTGAATATTGTCATGTTGTATACCCTTAATGCGCCAACCGCAACAAAAGTCGTCTGCTTTTCTCGTCTGCTGAAATGTTTAAGAAGCCTCTATGGCAAACAGTGTGGACCCAGAGCAGACTGCTCCTCTGGGTCCACGCTGTTTGCTTCTATGCTTAGTTCGTCTGTAATGTAAGGCTATTATTAGCAGCAGACGACTTCAGCAGACATTTTCAGATGCATTTTTTTCTTGGCGCTTGAAGGGTTAAATTAAAGCCAACAACGCATGCAGCATCATGGTAGCAAATAGTATCCTCTTCTGATAGTCTTGAAAACAGTTTGGATCGACTTCAGACCTGACAAAAGGTCAGGCCTGATTTGAATTCATATTTTTGACACTGATCGTATTCATGAAATAGTTCTTCGAAAAAAGTTAATAAGGTAAATATTAAGCAGCCAACAAAACACTGAAAAATAATCAACACACAAAGTTTAAGGTGCCTTTTATTCCCCAAATTTATGGAACATAAGTACATGTCTTCTGAAACTATCTGTTCTAGAAAATGATTTGTTGCATATGTGGCAATCATATTTTCCTTGCCCAAAGTGAATTTTCCGATGTCTTTCAAGATTCCCTTTTGTTGTAAAAACTTTTTGACACAGATGACATACAAGTTCGTTGTCTCCTCCAGTGTATGAACTTTTCCTGTTGACAATCTGGTCAATTTGAAAATCTGAAATTTCATACAAAGAATATTTTATTAGCAAGATTATAAAAATCCATCATAAGTGTGAGGGTTGGATGGAAAATCCGTTTTCTAAAAAAAACGGCTTCCAGAAGTTCTTAAATATACTTAGATTCGAAATAGCACTATGATACCACCGTAACGCAACAGCCCTGGGTCGCTCACCAGAGAATCACCTTAAAGGTATAGGAAAGCATGGCACCCCCTAAGCCCAGCTATGAATTTATATAGATAAGCAGTTTCATGAAGACTTTATACGTAAAAGTCTCCATTAATTATGCTGACAAAATTAACAGGATGAGTAACCTCAAATTCTCTTTATATTAGTCAAGTAAGACATGTGACCTTAGGGTGCCAGGCCATTTTTGGCCCCCAGGGGCAAAATTTGAACAAACAAGGGAGAGGTCTACTAGATGATGTTACATACATAATATCAAGAACATATGCCTCGTGGTTTCAGAGAAGAACCCTTTATAAGCCTCTGAAACTCATATGACCCGAAGGACATGACCACTTTTAGCCCCAGGGGCATAATTTGATCAAACTCATCTGAAAACACTAAATTCTTCTAAGAAATATATATGTGCTAATCATGAAAGATAACTGGTAAGTCAGTCAACCACAACTGTCCGTGCTGTCTCCCTTACATCTCCCCTGTACAAACATAGGAAAAATGACACACCCACCCTGGTGGCCATGTTTTTCAACCTATCAATTTAATTTGAACATAGAGGGTCACCCAAGGACCATTTGTACCAAATTATTTTGAAATATGGCCCCTAGTTTTTGACAAGAAGATTTTTTAAAAGTTTTTCCTTTTAGTTGCCATGCCAACAATAATTCTGTATGAAATTCTTCGAACTTTGAAAGGGAGCATTGTTTTGTTTGATTCTTTACATCCCATCAACAATCTTTCAGTTAAACAGGGATGTGTCTTCCTTGGTTATACCAGTACTAAGCTAGGATAAATGTGTCTTGTGGTTTAGGAGATGTTGTATAAAGCAAAGTGTTGACTGAAAACGGACATCATAGGATCACAATAGCTCATCTTCAGCCTATGTCTCGGGTGAACTAAAAAAAAGAAAAAGTTAGTTACTTTTGGACAGACACAAAATAATTAAAAAAAACATGTGATCCCCCATGAGCTGTCCATTTATAACCTAGCCCATAAATGGGATATAAGTATACACTGAAGGCCCAGATAAATTAATTTTTAAAAAAGTCAGCAGACAACAACAATTAAAGAATGACAAGTTACCAGGCATGCCATGAGTTAAAACTACATCATGCAATTTCTCAGTTAAAGGTGCATCAGAAGACAGGCTACTTTTACTTACAAAATCTTTTCTATAAAAAATACCCCTAACAAAGGCAGGCCTCAGGCTTATCTAAATCCACTTGTTTTAATCCTATTTTTAGCAAAAGGCAAAATTTAACTGTTCATGTGAATGAAAATAGTGCAGTTGAGAAGTTGGTCATGCATCTTGGTATTAGTTGACTATATGCATGGGTGAAAGTTCAAAATTTCCAAAATCCTGAACTTTAGAAATTTAAATTTTCAAACTTGCAGGATGCCTACAAAAATGGATAATTTCAAGTTACAATGATTAATTGTGTTTAGATAATATGAAATCTAATTAAAGAAGCTATCATAATCTCCCTAATTCAGCATTTTGAGGCTGACTTTCCATGGAAAGTCAGTCTCAAAATCCTGAATTGAGGATTTTTGTTTGTTTGATTTGATTCTTTACGCCCCATTAACAATCTTTCAGTTATAAAGGGACGGGTCTTCCTGGGTTGAACCAGTACTAAGCTAGGATTAATGTTCTTGCTCAAGGACACAATGCAGTGACTCCGGTGAGGGTTGAACCTGGGGCCCTACAGTCTCGAGTCAAGTACTCTATAAATTGAGGATTAATCCTGAAAACTTTCACCCATGTATATGCAAGCAACCCCATGAAATTTTGGAATTTACCGCATACATTTTAATTCAGTCTCTAAGCATGCAGGTACAGCTATCTAGTGGGGCTAGAGGTCTAAGTTTCGGACAGAGTGTTCCTCTAATTTTAAACTTGATGCATTGGAGAAGTGAAAGCTCGATAGAGACTGCTATAAGCAATAAGTTTCAAAATCCTCATGCAAACTTCATAGGCAACCATACTTTTCCGGATTCAAGTATGCATTATGGCCAATTCAGCCAGTCAAAGTGCATCCTGTCACCACGAGGCCAGCATCAAAATAGTAAGTCTGTTTTGTTAGCATACATTCTTGTATATTGCATATGAAGTGCGGATTAGTTGTAAAGTGCCATTCAGCACTGTTTTGTATATCTTTTGTTACCTCGAAAGCAAACTTTAAGTATTTCAGACAGCATTCATGGTTGCTCTGAGGTCAGCATTGGTAATGTCACAACACTGGTGTAGCCGTTGATCATGTAAACATTTCAACATTTGTAGAATGACTCAAAATCTCCGCAAAAATACCATTATCTTGGCACTGTGACATTGTGCCATCAAGTCAATCTAGCAATAGATATTCCTAACATAACCAAAAATTACATAAACTCACACTTTTTGGAAACGATGTTTTCTCAAAACATCTGTTTCCAATGGTATCATATACACAAAATACACACAAAATCCCCATACCATCGAACCCCCGTTCAACATTGCTACCCAGTCCGCCACCTAGACCGTTACAGCCTGTGTAAGCCGCTGGGAACCAAATGGCCTTAATGCAAACAACCCTTGTCCTGCTGCTAGACAAAAAAAAATATTGGTATTTTATTAGTTTGTTGCGGTTTTCAGCTCTGAAACGTAAACCCAATGGTCAGAAAAACGTTGTTGTGCTTGAAAACTTGATTATTGAAAGCTTACATATGATTGAAACAGAATTATAAGTTTATTTGTACATCAAATGGAGAGGGTCTCAACGGGGTACCTTAAAAATCAGTGTTTCGTTTGTTAAAATTACGCTTTAATCAGTTTAATTTAAGAGAAATCAGTGATAAAAAAAATTATTTTGTAATGCTGAATGTTTTTTCTGGTAAAAATGAGTTTTATGAAGACGCTTATTGGTAAAAATTTGGGACAAATTCGCAAATCAGTAAACCCCATTGGATGCCTCAAACGAGCGACAGAAAAACAATGCCTTAGCATGAGAAACCCTGCTCTTGTACGACGAAGAACCGTTTGCAATATCTATGATGCAGCCAGATATTGCAGTTAAAAGCACACTATCTTGCAATCGTTTTTTATCTTTATACTTTTCTTTGCTTTTAAACATTACGAGACGGACAATAAACGCAGCCCTGTCCTTTTGTCATAAACGTGAAGAAGACACGTTTTCTTGTGGATTGCTAATGTTTTCCCGCCCTTTATGAACCTGACCGCCACTAAAATAGTTCTAAAAATATAGTGCGCTAGGTATAAGTTTTTATGGACAGAATGATAGCGGTGGCGTTTGAAATTAAGTCAATTGCATGAAAAGACACTGTCGATAGACAGAAACGAATAATAATAATAAAATAAATACACCTTAACTTTCTTTTCGTTTCGCGCAACAATATCATCATCGAGTAATTTACACAAGTATTAGCTTTTCAAAAAAGCTGGCGGTTGTTTAGCCATAGTATTGTATGTGTTCTTGCACACTGCATGCTTCCATTTTGAGCTTCTCGAGCATATCCATGTAGATTTGTTCTAAGATCTGATTATTAACGTTTGAACTGTAATTTTTTTACCATTAAACACATTCTTCCAGCGAGTATGTTGCTTGATCTTAAGCACCCAGCTTATGCATGGTATGTTATGGTAATGTATCTAGCATGAACGTTATTTGACAACATTGGACAGCCCGTTTTTCTAAAACTGATGCCAGAAATCAAGGCCTAGTCTTATATACATAATAAAAGACTGGAACCATCAATAGTTGACTAAAAGTCGCGATAATCACTGTGTCTCAACTCGGACCAGGGTCCGAGGTCTCAACATTTGTTTTCCACTAACATATTGCAGAATCATATACCTCATCATGTTTTGAGGTGTCACTAGATGCTCCGGGAATGGAAAATGAACAATTGCATGAAAAAAACCTGTCCTTCGGGATTGGCTTTACTGTTGACTTGAAAATTTGGATATCGCAAGTGGATCTATCATACGCATACGCGGATCCAGAGGGGTATGGGGGGCCCGGACCACCTGGAAAATCACAAATTCTATAGGTTTCGATTGAAATTAGCATTTGGACCCCACACCCCCTGGAAAAATTTGGACCCCCCTCCCCTGAAAAATGATAGACCCCCTCTGGAACCTTAAAAATTATAGTTTTCCTTAAAATAAATTATTGGACCCCTCTGTAAAATTGTAAAAGGCTGATGCCTAAGAAAACGTTATCAGAGTGTTTCTTCTCTGTCAGTTGAGCCTGGAGCCCCCTACCCCCCCCCCCCCCCCCCACCATGACAAAAATTCCTGGATCCGCGCATGATACTACCGTAAAGTCAACAGTGTTGGATGCACAGGCTCATCTTTGCCTACTAGCGTCTAATGCTCTTCACGTCGTTAAGAAAAAAAGTGAATTTCCGGTGCGATTTTTCGGTTTTGTGACGGTGTATCGAGGCCTTTTATGCACCCACTGGAAATTTAAAAAAAGGAGTTCTGGCTGTCGCCCGCCATTTGATAAAATAGTGGGGCATTGATAGTTTGAATTTGTAAAGTAAATTTCCGAGATCCAAAACAATTTATATTACATGTTTGCGAACGTGTACGCGATCACAATGAGCGAAAGTGATGAGTTTACAGAAATTGTCTTTTCATGCCAGATAGCTCATGGGTGGATCCAGAGGGGGACAGACCCCACCCCTGCAAAATAGGGTTTCTTAGCATACTGGTCCGGTTCCCTTTAAAATCACAAAGCTACCAAGCCAGCATTCGATGTTGGGCCATCAGCGGCACGCCAGCGAAACGCCATTTAAATGGTGTTTCGCTGGCGGGCCAATAATGACCCGCATATAGTGGTGTTTGGATCCTCACTCCCATCATCAATTAAAAAAAAGTTGTCAAAGTTGGACCCCTTTCTGGATCCGCGCATGCAGCTGAGCAATTATGTTTTATGTGCGAAGTCCGCTTTTATGCGCCAATTACCCAACTCTTAAAACAGCACGTGGCATGAAAGCGGCGGATTGGAAGGAAAATCCATCCATATTGGAAGACTTTTCCTTCCAAAAAAGACACACGGTCTGACTGTTCATGAAAACTAATCTATTGAAAGTCGGGATACATACATCAATAGATGTGTGGTGGTTAAAATAAAGCGAATTCTTCCTGTTTTCAAATTCACAGCCACCTAGTGGGGCTATTATCCTAAAATTAATGAACGTACCTTCATCTACATTCCTTCTATGCTCGCAGTTAAGCCTGAAGGCGCTGACGATTTTCCGCAGATGCACAGGCTCGTCTGAGCCTTCGCTGCTCGCATATGCGATAGGTACCATAATCTCATGAACTGGCTTATTTCATGGAAATGCCATTAATCAAGACCTAGAATCATGATACAATCAAATTATACTCGGTTTGTGCGTCTGTGCGTACACTATCTCGGTAATCATGAACTCTCAGGACGTTCCGTATGTAGTTTCATGAGGACGGCAAGACACGCCACGATCGGCTCAACAATTTGTTAAAATGTTCCATTTATTTGAACCTAGGAAAAGCCGTTATTACTACATTTATTGAGTTATTTACGCTCAGAAAACCGAAATTGATATTCAACTATATAAAACAAAACGTACGAAAATATCTAGAATTTGATTTGATCTGAGCATGCTGAGTCTTCATCCACTTCAAACTTTATGTTAGTGAGCAGCGGGACCCTGATGAGATTGCGCAAACGCACATGCTCTCCTGGGCCTTGTCATAAGTACCAGCAGGCTATTTACGAAATATTCTGGTACCAGTTTATATGAGGCACCGCGCAAGTTGATTTCGTGTCGGGTCCGAGCTGCACAAGTATTAAAATGCTTTCCGGGTCGCACGCGGCTTGGGTGTCCAATTATAAAAGATATATGACACAGAAGTAAAATGTAACTATCCATTATTCTAAGGACACTTTTTGTAATGACCGTACAGAATATATCTCCGACGCATCGGCGACATAGAGCGTGTGAATTAGCATTCGCTCGATTTTCAGAAAACAAATTTTAATGTTATAAACATGCGACGTCAATGCTGGATTTACGTTAGCGACCGAAGTCGTTAGATTGACAGACGAAAAGGTCTGTTTGGTGTAAGCACGCGAAAGTTAACAGAAACATATCGTAGACAGCCACGCTGATTAAAAACAAGCACCAATGAAGGAAAAAACGTTGTGTACGAACTAATAGAATTGCATATAAAAATGACTAGTGTACGAACTAATAAATGACATTTAACGAACTATTCGAGTGTACGAACTAATACAAGATTTACCGTATTATAAAATCCAAGTATAACTAGGATTCCTTGGGATAATATATTAAGATAGATTCCCAGCAAGGATGAAATAGAAAATGACTTGGTGACTAGCCTTGACAGGGACTCTTATGTTTGTTCTTTGATGTGCTGATGGTACTTTAACAAGCAGAAATAGGGTATCTTATTCCATTCGTTCTGATTTGTTCTATGTATTTTATAGAGGGTCTTACACAAGTTATCATTGCATAACAAGGTGGAAGAGTGGGGCATTTTATTTTCTGCTGAAGGTTTCTGAGAGATGGTTCCTTTATTGTTGGCAGGATTAAATTTACTTGTCAAACTTTGTTGAGGGATGGGGGCCAGGAAGTCTGTTCTTTTCTTTGCTCTCCTCTGTGGGAGGAGTCTGACTAGACTGAATAATGTTGACCAAATACTTAAAGCTTAAGTCAATCAGTTTAGACAGCCTTAGGTTAGTTAAAAAAAATGATTTGAAATGGGCACAAATGGAAGATTCTCTCATCATATGAACTATTGCGAAATTAACACCTCCAAAGCTGGTTTATTTCAAAGAAAATTTACTTTGTTATTAACATAACTTCTTTGTATCAAAATTATGCAACCTGTGGCCATAACATTATTTTTTCGTTTGATGTCACTGTTATTTAGTGGAATATATCATGTCAAAAAGGGAGCGCAGAGGCTCAGTGGTAGAGTGCTTGACTCGAGACTGAGGGTTCAAGATTCACCGGCGTCACTGCGTCGTGGTCCTTGAGCAAGACGCATTTATCCTAGCTTAGTGTTGGTTCAACCAAGGAAGACCCGTCCCTGTTTAACTGAAATATTGTTGATGGGACGTAAAGAATCAAATCAAACAAACAAATCATGTCATGTCAAAAAAATGTCATAGCCAGAAGTTAAATAACTCTTTGGTGACAAGAAACACAATTGGAATAAAAGTAAGTAAGGGTGCAAAGATCTGGAATCAATACAATCAAGTACCACACCTGACCCAGGATA
This sequence comes from Loripinus fragilis, assembly GCA_964019695.1. Taxonomy (NCBI): domain Eukaryota; kingdom Metazoa; phylum Mollusca; class Bivalvia; order Lucinida; family Lucinidae; genus Loripinus; species Loripinus fragilis. Next base: position 47,902,097 of record OZ026529.1, read on the forward strand.
CCAATGGGAGAGTGACACACTCACAGCAAGACACCACAAACGAGAGCCAAGAGGTCAGTCCTTTCCCAGCAGGTGACCACAAAGCACATATAAACAGATGCGCACAAAGACATAGCAAACACAAGACAGAACAAAAAACAAAAGATCCACAAAAGAAGTACCGCCTTGGAACGGTCAGTAAAATATTTTACTGGAGGGCTTAAACCGTTTTAACGGTGCCAACCTCAACCTTAATTCAGATGTGAATCAAGACACATAGATATTTGGTTTGCATGAAAGACCCCTAACTTATCAATGCATCATCTCCTAAAACATATAAATCAAGATATAACAAGGAGATAAAGCAAAGATAAGGACTCAACAGTAAATAAAACTGAATACTGGAGCAAAAGAAATCCAACAGGTAAGCCCCAGTGGGCCCGACAAACAGCCAAAGTATCAGGCCCCTATCATCTCATCAATAGATAAGTCTTTAAGTCGGAACCATCATAGAGTCTCTTTGACTCTAAACACTCTGAAACACTCTTTGAAGTAAAACAATAACGTTTTTTTAAATTTCTCATGAAATGATCACTTCTGTAAGAGCCACTATGTATGACATGATGTTATCTACTGAATAACAGTAATGTCATATGATAGTTAAATTTATGTATAGATTGTATGAATGTTTCTAGTCATTTCATATAGGTCTGAAATAATGTATAGTCAATGTGTCTTTGCATATAGTTCTGAAGTAGATAATTGCACCCATCAAGCGTCACATCATTGTGTCCTAAGATAACCATTGGTAGCACATGGATTAGAATTTTTCTCAGCAAAGTGTATGTTCATTATAGATAAATATATTTTGCATATGCCAAGTAAAGGAAATGTGTGAAAATGCTTTATTCACATTTGCACAAACTTGATATTATACTCTATGCAATAATCTTTTGTGCAAGATCTACTTTGTATAACATGATGTTATCTACTGAATAACAGTACTGCCATACGATAGTTGAGTTTATGTATAGATTGTATACATGTTTCTAGTCATTGTATGTAGGTCTGAGGTAACGCATGTATTGTCATTGTGTCATTGCATATAGTTTTGAAGTCCAGAATAATTTCACCCACCGAGAGTCACAGCCTTGTGTCCTAAAATAAACATTGGTAGCACAATGAGTTAATTTTTTTACATACAAAGTGCATGTTTGTTAAAGATATGAATATGCAGTGGCTCAGTGGTAGAGTGCTTGACTCGAGATGAAGGGGCCCAGACTCGAGCCTCAACAGCGTCACTGCACTGTGTCCTTGCGCAAGACACATTTATCCTAGCTTAGTACTGGTTTCAACCCAGGAAGACCTGTCCCTTTATAACTGAAAGATTGTTGATGGGACGTAAAGAATCAAATCAAACAAAAAACCAAACAGTATATTTTGCAGAAGCATGTGAAAATGCTTTATTTGCTTTTTGACAAACTCCATATTATGTTTGATCTGTAAGAAGTCTAAATAGTCGCTGAAACCAGATATTATATTGTTTAAAAATTTTGTCAACAAGTTGCTTGCAAATTTACAATTTGCTGTTGCTTGTACCTTTAGTATTTGAGCATACTCTGTGCCATTATGAACAAAACTCAACCTGGTGGTTGTAAGAATATTACAAATTACAAATGCTGATTTGGGTATAATTCAAGGAATTAGGTGACATGAGATTTCCTGTGACCGGCAAAGGTTCGGGTCAAGTCTGATCAGAGCCAAACTCCATTTAACTCTCCATTTAACTGCTATTCCTTGTAGCAAAGTTGCATATTTAGAATAGGAGCTTAAAATTGGATCAAGTGTGATGTTTTTCAATTATCATCGATAATTACCAAAAACACAATCAAACGAAGTTTTTGATTGATCATCGATTATAATTGGTGATTATAATTGATCATCGATGCACCGCTTAAGTTTACACTTGTCAAAATGCCACATTTTTGGAAATCACATGTCATGGCTCTTTTTTTGCTCTTTTTTATTTTTAAGTGCTTTTTTTTACTTTTTATTGTCAATGTTCTTAATGAAAGCTTAGTTTACCATCTATAAATCTTCTTTTTATATCTAAAGTATATGCCAGATATACACAGTTAATATTGCCAAAGAGCTACATGCTTCAGGGGGTACTATTTTGGCCCACATATGGGCTAAAAAATGCTTTTCACCATTTTGTTCTTATTGGTTTATTAGAACAATATACCAAGTTTAAAAGTAAAACTTTTAAATTGACGTTTATCTTTGCTATGGTTACCAAAAACGGACATCAAAATGGGCTAAAAAATGGAAAAGCGAACATTTTGGAACAAATTTGAGACATTTGACAGAGAAATTAACGTAAACTCAAACAAGATATTTTACCAGGTGATAAAAATTATCAGAACACATAACATATTAAAAGCTTTTAGGTATGTAGCTATGCTGATATCTAATAATCCCTGACAAAGTTGGAGGGATATACATTCATTCTACGTTAACTTGGTCAATTGTGAAATCAGAAAAGTTGAAAATCGAATACTTTAGATTTGATATATGTAGTTTGTATCTGATAGAATAACGTTTTAATATACGGAAACAAACTTCAATGTACCCAAATAAAGCTTTTTTGAAAGAAAAATATTGACGTAAACAGGTGTGCTATCTACACAACGTAAGATACGATACAGTATATATAAGGATAAAATACTCAGTGTAGTTGAATATTAGAGAATGTAAACTATGTGTTTTAAATACCCTCGTGAATAATGTATAGCTTAATAATAAGTGTTTAATAAAAGTGGTCTTCATCATGTGGTACTTCGCAAGAGATTCAATGTCAAATTGAAAGAAATTATTTTATTATTAACATTATCTCTTTTTTTAATCGATAAAAATGAAATATCCCTTTTAACACATGATATTTTCGTATAATTTCTAAGATGCAATGTTATATGATTATATCGATTTGGTTTCATTCACACTATGTATTCTATAAAACCACAATACGCATTCTGAAAAACAGGCCATTTTGTAACGTATCTTACACATATGGAGTCTCGTCTGTTTATACAATGTATATCCACTTTATGACATACCCTGAGTCATCCTGTTTGATTAAATTGACTAGTAGTGAGTCTAGTACAATAACTGATGAGAAATGTTCATCCTATATATATTAAAACAATCAATTCAAAACCAGCAGAGCACACAAAACAGATAGGGTGCATAATTGCAGAGTAAAAGCGGTATTTATAGAAAATGATGTAAAATATTATCAGTTACCCTTGTGAATCAGAACAAACACAATCTAATTCATAAACTATTATTAAACTATCCAAAGTCAAACAATTAAACCAATCATTCCAACGGTCATTCCAGCAAGTGTCTACAAAGGGATTGTAACGTATCTTATGCTTTCAGCTCAAATGTCACTTTGATTACTTCAATATCAGATTTTGATACCCTATACTGACGCTGACGCTTTCCAGTTGCAACATGTTTGAAAATGCTACACATAACTTCACCAAGAGTCGCATATTAAGAACATTATCTAATCAGACGTTGAGTTACATTTGCAATTACATTAAAATAGGCTTATTTTACACTCTTTAAAATTAACATGAAATACAAAAGATTCATATGAAGAAATTGAGTTATTTTCAATTCACTGACAAGGAAATATTGTGACGTAAGACAACATCACTTTGAACCAGCCATGACATCTTTTGCGTCAATATTTTCTTTAAGTTGTGACTTCAGATGACAGGAAGCGCTGATTTCATAATATACGTTACAAAAACATAAGATACGTTATGCAAAATAATCTGAACTCAAAGAGCCCAGTATACTATTTTTTGAAACAAAATATTTACATGTGCTGTTGATTCAATTTTATAACAAAATATGACTGATTAATTCTTGCTATGACAAAATATTCCATTTTTGTTTTCAATAAGATACGTGACTTTTCATAAGATACGTTACGCTGAAAGAATCTGTTGTAAGCAATGTTTTCTTTTTTTCAAATTGACCAAAAGGTCATTTGTTTGGCTAAGTGTTTTTTAGACTTTCATATTTCAAATAGTTTCAATTGCTTCTTTTTGTACAATATAATATTTTCAACGATATTGTACCGTTGTGTCTCAAAGATCTGTGGTTTTGCAAAATTCAAAAGCTCCAAATTATCCCGCTTCATAACCTTAAGCTATGAGTAAAAATAGTGCCCAGTACTTCCCTTGACAATATGAATAACACAGCACATGTGAATACAGGGGTACACTTGATTTATCAGCATAGAGATGCAGCCTTCTAATCGAGCGTCACGTATCGTATTTTAACGTATCTTATTCCAATAAAAAGTTAAAGTCCATTTTAGCCAGGTTTAACTAGTATTCCACGAATGCTTTATTACGTTCCCTTAAGTAAACATTCGGCAGTATTGTGAGGGCAAGGGTTAGGGTAAAGCTTTACAAAAGACTGAAATGTACTTGAAAAACACTGTCACGTATCTTACCAAAAAATTTGGTTTTTTTGTATCCTGGATGAAACTTTTGTATCTGTTTTTATTAAGATAAATCACAGTACGGTTTTGTGGTTTAAATCTTTTATACTGATATATTTGCATCGAAAATAATCAGTTGCATACTAAAAATAAACAGAATTTGGACATGCTAAGACCTAGAAAAGACTGTAACGTATCTTACTTTAAAAATAGGGACAAGTTATTATAATTTTTCATCAAAAATTCTATATCTGAAACAGGTAAAGAGTATCGACAGTCTATTTAATCGTATCTTAGGTTTACACAAAAAATTTTTTTTGACAAAATACATGTAAATGGGCTTATAAAATAACTACTTTTGAAGAACATAAACCAGGGACACAAGAATTGGTTGATTTAGAAGCATTGTCCATTAAAAAATTATATTTTTCTATTCATAATCAAACTTTTTCATGTAAGAAACCTCAAACAGGTATTAGATGAGTTATACAAAACCCAATGCCTTAACATAGCATACAATAAGAATATTTTACAAGCGTGGGACAGTGTATTTTCATATTTTGTCCATTTAACGTAGAATGAATGTATAGTTTTGGCGTCGTCCGCCCGTCGCATTTTTGTCCATCCACATCTCAGAACTACTGGTCAGATTTGATACATATTTGGTACACAATAAGTATCAAGTACTCTGATATCCTATAAGTTTCGTCAAAATCGACCCTTAAAACTTTAGTTATTGCCCTTGTTAGAATTTTTAAGCAATTATAATGCAAGTCTATGTTAGCAAAATGTTAACGGGTTGCTCCACTGAACAAAATGTTATCAAGAGCTAGGCAAAAGGAAATGGCTATAAGCCACCTTTCCTTAACCATTGTTTCCTGTTTGCAATAATTCATCGCATTACCCTCAAAATAGGGCAACAATGAACCGAATGGAAAATCTAAAAAGAAATCTAAACTTCTTAACCAGTAATCCAAACTCTTAAAATAATTTCAGTGACGTATTCGGCATAATGCCCTCTGCTAAATATGGGCAAAAGGTTTGGTACCAGTAAAATGCATTTAAGCCCCCCGGTGGCTTAGGCTGCTGTCCGTTCTAAGGCGGTGGTTCTGTTGTTGTTGACTTTTTGTTTATTGTTACTCCCATTGTGGGAGTCTGTAATTGTTCTATGTTTTGTTGTACGTTACTTTATGTCCATTCTAGTATTATAATCATCTTGATGGGGAAGGGAGAGAGAGCTGGTTTCTTTGCTTAATTTGTCTTCCTGGTGTCTTGTGATGGTTGAGCAGCTCTTCCTCCCGGTACCACGGGGTTGTCTGCGGTTTGTGATTGTGGTATTTCCTGATCATACTCACTTACTATTTTTGATCCCACATAACAAAATGGCCACCAGAGCTTAAAAGTGAAATAGGGTTTAAAGACATACCAGCCCATGTTTGAAATGATAAGATTGATATTTTGTTGCATGCCCCTTCAAAATTCTGTTATGCTAAAACTAAAAACTAAAAATAGAAATCATATCAAACTTTTCCTTCATCATTGGTCAGAAAAATATACAATATACAAATTCAAATATTCCTAAAATATCATCTACATAAATGCACTCTGCTTAGCCTACAAGAACTAAAATCACAAGACATCGTTTCCATCAGTACTCTCAGTGCTTTGATTCACTTTGGTATCATTGGGTATTTGAAATGCTTATCTAAATAGAGGTCACGTAGTTGGGATGTTTTTTGATTGGTCAATTATTTCTTTTCGATAAGTGCTCAGAGCTAATCAGAATGTGTCGGGAAAACTCAGTATGAAATTGGCTATTAATACACATGTACGAGGGTCAGTCAAGAATAACTGAGCCCTACCTCATTACATTTAAGTTGAGTAAAATGAACATATATTTAGATGATATTTCATTGCAGTTATATGTCATGCTAGGCAACAGATTACGACCTGTCAACTGGGTGCGCTCATGCTGTAATACATCAATATCTAAGCTTTGCTATGGAAACAATGATGTTTAAGTAATGCTTTGTTCACTGTTGTTGATACCTATTTATACATGTGTCTATTCAGTGTCACAAAAAAGAAACCAACTGACCCCAACTTATAGATGCTGTGGTAGTTTGATTTCAGAGTTTATCAAATTTTAACATGCATCAAGTCCTATAATTTACCCCCCCCCCCCCCCATTCATATTAACGCTTTTTTTTTAAAAAACAGAGAATATTAGCCTAATCATGCCATTGGTTTAACAGTACTGTATACGCAAACAAACCCTCAGACATACTAAATTCCTTGTTTTAAATGTATGATTCTGTTTCTATGGCAACAAAATCCTCTTGTATTTGTAAATTTGTGAAATTTTGACTTCCTTTGTTGCTAGGCAATGCATACAATCAGTGACCACCTAAACAGATACCAACCAAGTATTATGAAAAGTTATATGATATATATGTTTAATATTCAAACAAATGTCAAATATGTCTTTCACAAAAACTATCAAGCACACAAGCTTTTTCAAGACAAACTGTTTATTCCTGGTGGCCGAGATCATAAACACATCAATCTGACTGATGATCTTCAGTTGCCTAGCAACTATAAAAGAAGCTTCACTGGCGTAATTTTTAATGTCAAAACATCTATGACATATCATACTTATTAAAAATAATCAGATTTCTTTTCTACAATTCGAAGCTAAAATGTTATGAAGTAGGGCTCAGTTATTTTGACTAACCCTCGTATATCCTTGCTATTGAAAGCAATTTAACACCCACTGGATTTAGGTGTATAGCATACTTAACAAGTTTCATATGTTCCTCCGCTTTAAAAGTGTATAAATACAATGTACAGTAAAACCTTGATAACATGGAAGCTTAATTATCTGCTTTACTCTTTGTACTAGCTCTTGAGTATTTTTTTCATGCTTTTATTGTCATTTGATAACATTTTTCAAGATAAATTTTTTCATAAAACTATTTCAGGAACACATTCAGAGTGTCAAACTGTTCTGACCCAGACAAGGACAGACATTCTGTCGGTCCTGATCTAGGTCCAAACTGTTTGCAAATGTTATCAGTAGACAACAAGACGCCTCTAGCAAGGAAACCTAAATTGGTTTCACTTGATTATGGTAGGAAATTTCTGAATTGTTTCCTTTTTGCTATCAAAAATAAGCTGACTAAAAAAAGAAACGATACATATTAGATTAATAATTCAACAAATGTTCAAAATGATAATGTTTGCTAAATTATAAATATAGATTTATCCTGTGGTTGAAAAATAGTGTGGATTCTGATCAGCTGCCTTACTTGGCAGCCAGCCGATATGGATCTAACCAGTTTTCAAAAGAGGGTATAGTTTGCGAAAAAACAGTATGTATTGTTTCTTTTTTGAATATATTTTACCTAGAAGAACCTTTGAAGTGAGATAAGGAAATTCAATATAAGTAAACACATTTGTTCTTGATTTAAAAATTATTTACAAAGCAACTTTTCTTAGCTCTAACTACTGGTAAAACTAAATAAAACCTTTCCTGTCAATTTTTGAAGTAACTCTCTGCATGCTTTCTGTTGTCTGCAGCATTTTTCATAATAATCTTTCAGCAATACCATCAGAGTGAAACAGTTTGCATTAGATCCGGCCTTAAAAATTTGTAAGGCCAGAATTTTATTAGATGATTTACGGGATTTATTTTCAGATCTAGGGTCAGGGAACGAAAAAAAAGAGCTTTTTTATTTAATATCTCCAGAACAAACAGTAAAACTAGTAATAGGGTAAACCATTTTTCTAAATATCTGGGAAGGAAAATCACTTTGAACAGTGTCACTCTGAGAATCTGATTTTTTTTTTCAACAAAACAAATAATATTTAGTCAGCAGATAAAATAAAAAAAATAATTTTAGATTTTTTTTTTTTACTTTCTAGAAAATTACAGTAGGAGGGTTTGTAAATCAAATAATAAAAAAATTCTGGCCTAAAGCATGATCTGTGTCAAATCTGCTTGAAAAAAATATCAGCAGACGACACTAGCAGGTATATAAAGATTAAATAAGAGTCATCTTAATAACACATAACTGTGGGTGGTTGTTTTGTTTATGTTTAACTTCACACCAACAGCCAAGGTCATAATAGAGAAAGGACAGTGGAACAGCCTAACCCTTAAAGTGCCAATCACAACTGCAGCAGATGACACATTTTGAGACATCTTTCCCAATTGGTATGATATAACATGAGAATCATCTGCCAGCAGACGATTCTCATGAAATATCATGCCTTATTTGTTATTTTTGAAAAAGCTGCAAACTTTTTAATTGTCCTCTGCTGCAAATTATAGGTGGCGCTTTAAAATTTAAAGACAGGTGAAGCTGGAGATTCAAAGCATTGGAAAAAAATAAATGCAAAAACATCAGTGATTTTAAGTTGTTTTGACTGATATTGATACTATTTCTAACAATGTGGCTTCAAACAACTTTGAAATAGGGGACTTTTCAAGGACTCCCAAAAGACTCACTTATGGTTTCCAAGTATTCAAGCTTGAGTGAAGAGACACTAATTTTCACATTAAATTTCTAATTCAGAAATGCAAGATTGAGATAATGGAGAAATTATTGATAGAAAATTAGTATAAAATTCTGTGCCTTTATATGGCACAGCATACCAAATTAAGGCACAACACTTTTATAATGATTTTAGTCTCAATTATCATTGTTAGTCCTACAAAAAATAGTAGAAATTAAGGACTTTTCGAGGCCTTATAGTGATTTCAAGTACTTTTCAAGGCAGGCTTATTTTTCTAAAACTGATCTGATTCTTTAAAGAACATCAGCATTCTTACAGTCATGTTGGATTTGTTTGTTTGCTTTAAGTCCCAAGTCAACAGCTATGGTCATGGCGGGATGGTCAGTTCACCTAACCTCACTTTTTCCTGGGAAAGCTTGGACAAGCGGTTAACCAGTACTTCGCGCACATACTTTCGCTTGTAACTGACAACAACCCTTCTTGAATGATTCAGCAGAAGTGAGGAGAATGACCGTAAAAATAATTTAAAGATCAATCTCCACAAAAGAAACGGACCGCACCGCATCAAACTCGCAACCCCTGGAGCTGCAGTCAGACACGCCTCTGTATCCAGACACATTACCAACTGAGCTGCGCGGCCCAGTCATCATGTTGCGATGGATCCTCCTGGGTTGAATTAGTACTAAGCAGAGGATAAAGTGTCTTGCTCAAGGACACAATGCATAGTGCCTCAGGTGAGGCTTGATCCAGCAACCCCTCGATCTCGAGTCAAGCTCTCCACCACTGAGCCACAGCACTCCTCTATTTACTTTTCATGAAAGCTCGACCTACTGAAAAAGTTGCTGAAATTTCAGTGAAATTTCACTGAAATGTCAGTGTTTTTCATTGAAGCCCAAAATTTCATTGAAATTTCAATGAAATTTCAGTGACCCCTCTTCAAACAGTAAAATTTCAGTGAAATTTCACTGATATTTCAGTGGGCACAGCAATTTCTTTGAAAATTCAATGAACATTATGAGGAAATTAAAATCTGTTGAAATTATGTTTTCTGTCAGAAGTTGATCATCACGTTACATAATTATCTGAAATTTTGGAGGTCAAAATTTTTTATTTGTACATGATTTGCTTTTCCAAACACATGCTTTTATAGATATTTACAATCTGTATGTATTTAAGCAATTTTGAATGAATGTGTTTATATGCCATTCAATTCATTTTAATACCTGAAGCTGTTACTTAAATGTTAAATATTTCATAAAATAACATTATATATTTACTATTAATGCTTAGGGGAAAATAATCAAGATGAAGAAAGGAGGGCATGCAAGACGATCTTTGTCATTTTTTAAAAAAATAACTTAATTATATCAAGCAGTATCATTAGATTAAGCAGCATCATAACTATTATACAGTAACATTAAAATCACTAAATTTCTGTAAAGTTTCACTGAAATTTTGATTAAATTTCAGTGAAATGTCATGTCATGTGACTTGATGATGTCATGACCACATGGATGGGATGATGGGAAAAAACATGGCTGCCAGAAATGGAGGGATTTTAAAGTTCTGTTAAAAAATAGTTGAGGCAGTTTCTAGATGGCAAACATGGTAGAAAGTTAGCGGCCACAGTGAGTATAGACCTGAATTACAGTTTCAAATGTTTTCATAGTTAATTGTTATTAGAGTTGGGGTTTTTTCTAAAGTAAATGTAAGACAATGTTTTGAAATGGGTGGGGTAACAGGTAGGCATTTGACATTGAGAAAATGGCACAGCTTATTGCTAAGGTTTATATACATTCATAAGACATATGGACATAGGCTACAAATGCAAGTATTGTATCTGAGTTTTTTTGCAATAAATGTTGTTTATTTTTATTGCATATAGTTCTTGCTTATTTATTTTTTGTCATTAGGATCCTGGGGCTTATGAATTATTTCAGTGAAAATTCACTGACATTTCACTGAAACATCTGTGAAAGAATTCTCCAACATTTCAGTGAAATGTCACTGAAATTTCAGTGAAATAATTTTCCAAGATTTCAGTGAAATATCACAGATATTTCAGTGAAATGTCACTGAAATTTCAGTGAGATGTTCCTGAAACTCACTTAAATATTGAAGAATTCTTTCACTGATATTTCTGTGAAATTTCTGTGATATTTCACTGACATTTCAGTGATTATTTTCAGTAGGGAGATCTCTTTTCAAGCCTACTCAAACCCACCCTACAGAATATCCATCATGTAAATAATATCACATAGATAACACATACAGCTGATTCAATCTTCAGTAAACGTTGACTGTTGATTTGAAATTAATCCAACATTGAAAGTCCTTGCAGTATGTACACCAATAACATGTCTCTTTAAATTATCTTTTCGGTTGAAAGCCAGATTGCATATTTGGCAAACAAAATCCTTGAGTCCCGTATGTACTTTATAATGCCTCTGAAGCAGAGCTTTGCTAGAAAATATCCTTCCGCAATGTGAGCATCGATGTATTGATGGCATTTGAACTCCATTTTGACCTCCAATGTCCATTCTTGGAAATACCAAATTTGCGGAAACTGCAAAATTGAGAATATATCACTTAGAATTCACCCAAAACAATTGTATAGGTCTAGAAGGAGGAGGGAGGGGGGGAGGGGGGTCGAGGTGTTCTTACCAGTATTTTAAAGAAAACCTATACCCAGTTAACAAAGCAGGTCACCATTGGCCCACCTGCTGGCAGTCCAATTATGGTCCAATATTGAATGTTGGCTGGGTAGTTTTGCGATTTTCCAGTATTAAAGGAACCCTATATATAGCTTTGTGATTTTTCAGGGGGTGTCATTGTAGGGGAGGGTCCAGATCCCCAACCACCCCCATCATCCTTCCTTTGGGCCGGTGCATGGAAGATTGCAGTTCCTGAATTAGTATTTTCAATCACAATAGTTTCATTGTCAAACCAAATGAGCCGCGACATGTGATTTCCAACAATGTGGCATTTTGACAAGTGTAGACTCAGAGGAGCCTGTGCAGCCTCCTTTAACCTTAGAAACTCCAAATGATGTTTGGTCAATCGCTTCACACTCCTAAAATATTCAAGCGACCACCAAAGGCTATGATCAGACTGCGCGTATGTGCAGGCTGATCTGAGGTTTTGCTGGTCGCACCTACCACATTGTTGGAAATCTCATGTCACGGCTCAAATGGCAAAGCACCCCTTTAGTTAGAGCTTAAGGTGATCGAAATTGGCACTAAATTGATTTAAACAGGCTGACATTAAAGTGGATAGCAAAGCAGCTATATTGTGTAGCTAATCCATGTTTATAGGTACAAGTTAGATTATTTCATAATTTTGATCTACCAGAAGGTCAGCTTTATTAACCCTTTGTGTTGGAGAAACCCCTTAACGAGAACTTTCGCAAACAGTGAAGAATCAGATGACATGCAGCATAATGATCATCATTCTGATCTGAGCTGCATTTCATCAGAGTCTACACTGTGAGTAAAGGTGAAAAAGATCTTCAGACAAAAAATACAATATTGTTAAAGTTTTTTAAATTATAACCTGGCACCCCTAGATATGTGCAATGGACTATCCCAAGCTAATTGTATCAAACTAGAAGGAAGAATCCATTAGTATACAAAGGGTTCCTTTGCAGGCTGTATTACTATATGAGCCGTGACATGTGATTTCCAGCAATGTGACATTTTGACAAGTGTTGACTCAGACGAGCCTGCGCAGCCTCCTGTTAAGCCTAGAAACTCCAAATGATGTTCAGTTAGTATAGCTTAACAGTCATATAATATTCAAGCTACTAGCAAATGCTCTGATCAGATTGCGCGTATGCGCAGGCTGGTCTGAGCCTTTGTTGGTTTCACATACCACATTTTTGGAAATCTCATGCTCATTGGGTAATGAACAGACTTTTGCCATTTGAATGGACCACAAGAGAAAATGGATTTTACCATTGTTGGCTTAACCCTTTACCCCATATGCTATATTTAGAACATTGCATCATTTTCTATAAATAATTCAAATTTTCAAATATTTCCGAAAATATATTTTTTACATTTCAATATTTTTGAAAATATTATGGAAAATGGAACATTTGCTCCTCAGGAGCAAATGTTCCATTTTTCACAATCTTACATTTCAAAGGCGTCTAAAGGCAATGTGTGGAGTAAAGGGTTAAGCAACATTTTATACTAGATAACTTAGTAAGCTTTTTTTACAACAGTTTCAAGAAGGCAGTTATATTAGTGTGTTTTATTTTTTGAGATTTATCCAAAATGAACATTTTTTAGGTAAAATTAAGATCAGGAATTAGGCTTTTATTAGAACTTTTAATAAAGCTTTGAATAAAGTCCATGAAATTAGTTCTAAAATCATTTTGCTGGTTATCAACCTAACACTGGGTAGGTGGCAATGGCAGTTGATTTGATTCCTATAAAATATTTTTGATTGTTAACCCTTTGTATACTAATGGGTTAAAAGGGTTCTTCCTACTGGTTTAATTGATACAATAAAAACTTGGGAAGTCCATTGTATATATCTAGGTGTCAGGTTGTAATTGTTTTCCCATATACACGATACAAAGGGTTAGAGCAATATTTTTTATGATGACTGTCAAATGCAAATAAAGAGCTAAGTGCATTAAGGGGCTTTTTTGACCCCCTATGAGGCTAAAATATAAAAATTGTTTATCATCAATTTGTTCTAATTAGTTCATTAGAGCAATAACCAAAGTGTAAAAAGTCTCAAATTACTTTGACTTTTACCATTGCTATGGTAACAAAAATGGCCCCCAAAATAGGCTGAAAATAGGAAATTGACAATTTTGGAGCAAAATTGAGAGGCTTGACAGAGAAATTGACATAGAGCACAAGCAAATACCAAATAGATATTTTAACAGAAGAGGAGAATTACCATGACACACAACATATTAAAAGGATTTTTTGGTATTTAGCTGTGCTGATATCTAAGTCTTAAAAAGCCTTAAATTTGGTCCACAAAGACAATTTCTCTGTTTTAAGTCTATGTTGTCAGCCATTCTTGTGACCATAGCAAGGGTAAAATTAAATGTTGAGATGTTACACTTCATTTATTCTTCTAATAAACCAATCAAGAGCAATTATTGGTGAAAAGCATTTTCAGTTTTGGGCTCTAGAGGGGGCCAAAATAGCCCCTTAATGCACATACCCCTTTTGTCTATCATCAAAGATCAAAATGTAGTTTTGGGATTTGGAAACACAGTTTTGTTTTAAAATACTGCTTCCTTAATCCTACCTTCGTTTAAACATAATGAATTAAATCTGGTAGACACCTTAATTTTTCTTCCTGTGTAAGATTACTAAATGCGTTCATTGCTTTTTCAACAGATGAAATGTCTGTTCTTTCTGTTCCATTTTCTAGACATTGTCGGCTGCAGATCTCACAGGACTCAGAATGTGGATAAAATGTCTTCACATCAAAACTGGGAAATGCAGTAGCTTTATTTCTCGACATGTTTTTACGCCATCTATACATATAGCCCCTGCAAGTACTGCACAGCGTTTGAGGATGAATGAAATCACTGTCCTGGCTAACAACTATGCCAAATACGGCTAAAATTTCATTGGAAAGTTTGTATTTGGATGTACGTGAGGTTGGCCAGGTAGACTTTCCACAAAGACGACAAAGAGTTTTCAGAATCCTGCAGTGCCCTGAAATTACAGAAAGCCAAAATATCCTTAACCTAAATAGGGGACAGCAACATTGAAAGCACTGTAAGTGAATCTGAAATACAGGCCCCTATTACAACGAATCCAGGGAGAGACCCATACAAACCATTATGAAAGTTTCTTCCAAATCTCTTAACTATCTTCCCATATTCTTTTCAAATTCAATAGTGGATAGGAAAGTTGACTCTTGACCTTTGAAAGAACCTTAGAGCTGATTACATTTATCTTCATTTCAATCTTCATCAGTGATTGGCTTACAAAACAAGTGCAATAAGTACTTCACATGTGACCATATAAAGGAACCTGTTGGAAACTATTTGTCCAGGTTCTATTGTGAAGAGATTATGAACATAGATTTTGATGAAGATAAGAGGAAACTACCAACAAAATCATTTCTCAAATATTCAAGGGAGTTATCAACCTACCCCTAGCATAACCAAACCTCATTGTCATATCATAACCTTGTGATAAGTTTAAAGAATCACATATTAAAATCTTTTCTATGCTTGCCAGTCTTCAATGAATATGAATGGTGAGTTCATAGTTTGACAAGAGGTTTAGAAGAAACTTTCATAATGGTTTGTATGCATCTCTGTCTGGATTAGCTGTAAACCATGCAATCAGTGCTGCAAACTTGATCAAAATCTAACGAAAATAAGAAAGTTACACAGTTTGTATGGTAGATAATTGAAAGCAATGGAGGGCAGCCATTTTTAGGCTGAGTGGCATCACACAGCCCTGATTAAATATGCATAAACAATAGAACTAGTTTCCTGACATTCAATATAACTTTGTTTGTATTTAATAATGATTCTTCCATTGAAAATAGTTGATTTTGAAAAAAAGCTGTATAGTTTGCAATGGATTTGGAGATTTTATTGGCTTTACAAAACTTACAGGAAGTTAATGAAATATTCAAAATGGCAGCCTACAATGGCCCAATACAGGTCATAATTTTGAAATTTGGATTACTATAACTTTCTTATTTTATATCCCGTTTTGATTAGTCTTACGGGCCAGGCACTCTCACTTATGTATCTCATAAGTTAGATTTCTCATAGCTTCAAGTACATAATCAATCTCTGACAACTGCATCAGAGAGTAGACTCTTTGGTTCAGTGGTTAGAGCATTGGTTTTGTACTGGGGCGACCCGGGTTCAATTCCCAGCCTGGGTGTGGGAAAATTTTCAGCTATGCTTTGCATTGTTACGGCTATCATATCGGTAGATTAGGATCACAGCAGATTTTATGGTTTAATAAGGGCTTACATTTCAGCAGGGGTGTGGAAATAGTAAAAAAATTTACTTGTCCATGGACAAGTAAATGGCCATTATGTACTTGTCCAAAGAAAATTTGACTTGTCCGACCGATAGTACAGATTAGCTTATACCTTTCTTTGCTTAAACAATTTACACTTTCGAAAACAGTATGTAACTATGCTGCAGATATCAACTCTCTTGTGAACAATGTAGATCCAGATCAGCTGGCTTCTAAAGAAGCCAGCTGATCATGATCCACACTGTTTTCAAAGCAACATGTGAACTCATAATTATTAATCAAAATTAATATGAAATACAAAATTTTATTAACTTTATACAAATTTTGCACTTGTCCAAGGACAAGTAAATTGAAATTTTCTACTTGTCCTGAATGAAATAGGACCAGGTCGGACAAGTCGGGCATGGTATTTCCACAGCCCTGATTTCAGATTCACTTGCTATCAATGTTGCCATCCCCTTTAAGGTGCCAATAAAGTGCACAGCAAAACTTGCCTACTTTTTCACGTCTGCTGAAATTCACGTCTGCTGAAATGTTTAAGAAGCCTCTATGACAAAAAGTGTCGACATAGATCAAACTGCCACTATATAGGAGCAGGAGCAGTCTGATCTGGTTCCACACTGTTTGCTTCTATATTTGAATTTGTCAATTAAATGTTAGGCAATTATTTGCAGCAGACCACATTTTCAGATGCATTTTTTCTAGGCACTTGAGGGGAACTCTTTGCACCTTTGTTGTCATCTGCTGATTTTTTTTCAAAATAAAGTTTTTCGAAAAATGCTAATAAGAATGACATACAGCTTGGATCCAGATCAGGGCTGACACTAGGAACTCTTAGCACCTTTTTTTGTCATCTGCTGACTTTTTTGTCAAAATCAAGTTTTTCAAAAAATGCTTTCAAGAATACCATCAGTGTCATACAGCTTGGATCCAGATAATTTGTTTGTTTGTTTGTTTTTTGTTGCTTTACGTCCCATGTCAACAGCTATGGTCATTGCGGGAAGGTCAGTTCACTTAACCACACTTTTTCCTGGGCAGGCTTGAGCAAGCGGTTAACCAGTAATTTGTGCACATACTTTCGCTTGTAACTGACAACAACCCTTCTTGAATAAATCAGCGGAAGGGAGGAGAATGACCCTAGAAATTATTTCATGATCAATCTCCACAAAAGTATATATAGTACCGGGCCTGGATCGAACTCGCGACCCCTGGATCTGCAGTCAGACACGCATCTGTAGCCAGACACGTTACCGACTGCGCTACGCGGCCCGGTTGGATCCAGATAAGGCAGACAAAGTGTTGGGCCTGATCTGGATCCAAACTGATTTCAAAGGCTATCAGCAGACGACACTTTTTAAGTAGGCAAAGATTTAACTTCATGTACATGTTGGTGTCATCTGCTGAGTGCTGATAACCTTTGCAAGCAGTTTGGACTTAGATCTGTGAGACCATTTAAAATATCCAGCTGGAAAGTCTACCATGTGCGGATCCAGAGGGGGAAATAGGGGGTCTAGACCCCTCCTCGAAAATCACAAGTTCTATGGGTTTCTATACAAATTAGCATTTAGACCCCAACTGGAAAAAGTTGGACCCCCCCCACCCCCTAGAAAATTACTATAGCCCCTCTGCAGTGCTTTGATGCAGTAAAAGGCCAGAGTTTCTCAGGATATTGAGTGGTTATGTAATCCTGACATCAATCAAGGGCCATAACTCTTGAAAATTTGCGAAAAATGGCAGCTACATGTAACAATTCCAATATAGATCTTGTCAGTAATAATAGTTATATAAAGTTTGGTGAAATTAGGTCCATTTGTTCTCTAGATATAGAATGGAAACAAAATATTGGCGTAAATCAAGGGCCATAACTCTGGTACAAATGTGAGAAAAATAATGTGTAACAATCCCAACATAGATCTTGTAAATATGAATGCATTTATAAAATTTGGTGAAATTCTGTCCATTTGTTCCCCAAAATATTGAGCGGAAACGAAATTTTGGCGTAAATCAAGGACCATAACTCTGGTACGAAGATCTTGTCAGTATGAATGCATATATAAAATTTGATGAAATTCTGTCCATTTGTTCTCAAGATATTGAACTGAAACAAAATTTTGGCTTAAATCAAGGTCTATAACTCTGGTGCAAATATGCGAAAAACGATGTGCAACAATCCCAACGTAGATCTTGTTAATATAAATCATGCATTTATAAAATTTGGTGAAAATCTGTCATTTTGTTTTCAAGATATTGAGCGGAAATGAAATTTTGGAGTAAATCAAGGGCCATAACTCTAGTACAAATATCCGAAAAATGTCGTGTAACAATCCCAAGCTTGATTTTGTCAATATGAATGCATATATAGAATTTGGTGAAAATCTGTCAATTTGTTCTCAAGATATTGAGCGGAAACGAAATTTTTGGCTAAAATCAAGGGCCTTAACTCTAGTACAAATATCCGAAAAATGTTTTGTAACAATTCCAATCTAGATCTCACCAATATGAATGCACATATAAAATTTGGTGAAATTCTACCAATTGGTTCTCAAGATATTGAGCGGAAAGGAAATTTCGGCGTAAATAAAGGGCCATAATATCAGGTACCAATATCCAGAAAATGACATGTAACAATCCCAAGCTAAATCTTGTCAATATCAATGCATATAAAAAATTAGGTGAAAATATGTGTAGTAGTTCTCAAGATATCGAGCGAAAACGAAATTTTGGCGTAAATAAAGGGCCATAACTCTGGTACAAATTTGGGAAAAATGATGTGCAACAATCCCAAGCTAGATCATCTCAATATCAATGCACATACTAAATTTGGATAAATTCTATTAAAGAGTTCTGAAGATGTTGAGTTGAAACGAAAAAATTATGACGAACGAACGAACGAATGGGCGGACTGACGAATGAAGGAACAGAATGACAGACAACCCAAATCCTAAATAGCACCCCCTTTTTTCAAAGCGGGGTTATAAAAAAAACTTTGTCAGAGCTGGTTTCTGGAAGTCGGGCCTGGACCCCCCAGGCAAAAATTCCTGGATCAGCGAATGTCTACCCAGCAAACATCACATACAACGGAGCAGTCTGATCTGGATCTATATTGTTTGCAATATAGGCTACCTTAAAGAACATAAGCAAAGGACAGGGGCAGACGACAAAAGTTGTAACTGTCGAGAAAAGGATAAAATTATTCTTGAACATCTGAAGCTGAGCTCTTTAACATGTCAACATGGGTTCGCACAATATGACCTCTTAAATGGTCTTTTCTGTAAAATGTTTTATTGCAAAATTTACATATATAATCTCTTGGCCCTGTGTGAATTTTCAAATGTCTGTTGAGCCGTTTTCTCTGAGAAAATGCCTTTCCGCAGAAGTCACAATGATATATGCTATGAATGAGAGGATCAATGTTATGAATGGCAGGATCTGCTTCCAGCATTTTGTCATTTCCTCCCGTTTGATTGTTGTATATGTTACGACTGCAAGGATCAACTTCTAGCATTTGGTCATTTCCTTCCGTTTGTATTAGGCTGTGGATGTTGCCTGGCCAAGAATGGTCTGAAAAGAGATTTTGGTACTTAATTTGCATTAGGCATATTATCATCATTTAACCCTTTGTATTTGGGGAAGCCCTAAACGAGTACTTTTGCAAACAGTGACGACCCAGATGAAATGCAGCATAATGCTGCATTTCATCAGGGTCTACACTGTATGTAAAGGTAAAAGAGATCTTGAAGTCTGACAAAAATACAAGATTTTCTAAAAATTATAACCGGACACCCCTAGTTATGTACAATGGACTATCCCAAGTTTATTGTATCAAACCAGAGGGAAGAATCTATTAGTATACAAAGGGTTAAACATGTTGGTGCTACTATAAAGCTTGGCTAGGCCTTATATTTGGCTAAGTTTTCATTAATTTCCTTTTAATTTGTATGAGAGCAGCAAAGGAACTGCAAGACTGTGCAGATGCACAGGTTCATCTGAGCCGTGGCTGATATGGCATATGCTATAAGTACCAAAATCTCATGTACTATGTATTGGCTCGGGATCTTCATTTTTAACAACAACAAACAACCTGTTATTTTAATCTTTTAAAAGAAAGATATAAAGAAAGATAACCACTGGTAATGCCCCTATTCCACACAGGCCCCGAATCCCACGAATTGACAAATATTTGGATTCGTGGCTGAATCGTACTCATTTCGCGATGGTCTTAACTCATTCGCATAGTCCGTAGTGAGTTCTTGCAATTCGTAGGTCTATCGGGAATTCGGCTCAAAAGTTTTGAACTGTTAAAAACTTTGGCCACGAATTCCCCGATTCGAAAAATCGTGCGTGATTCGTACCAAATTCCTAAGGCATTCTTGGATATCGTAACTGAATCGTAATCGATTCGGGGGCGTTTTTGCATTGTTTTGGGCATTCGTAGCTACTCGTAGCTCATTCGTGGGGTATCGGGAGATTAAGCTAAGCAATAAAACCAAGGAAGAGATAGCAGAAAGATTTTCCCTAAGGTTAATTACCTCGTCTCGCGCATGTGAGCAGTCCTAGAAGTTGAAACAGATTTGGCAGATTCTGGAGTACAATCAGGATCAGTCAGTAGCTCCTGGCTGGCGATTTGCCAATGGCGAACTGCCATATTTTTCCAAGTCAAAGAAACTGGGTCAGGGCCTCTCGACTTTAACGTAGTTGTTTTCTTCTAGCTATATAAGAAGCCGTTTTCAACACTCAAGTTGCAGAATCAATTCTACTTCTGCTTTACGAGGAACATTCATTTTGGAACTGATGCCCCGAAGCATGTACGGGCCTTTTTTTTTATAGCTATCGTGAGAGAAAATCCCGCGAATCGTGTCGAATCGTTGCGGATTTCTGTTAATTCGTGCCCAATTCGTGCTGCATTCCGCATATTCTTAACTGATTCGTAATTGATTCCTTAACTTTCGTGCAGCATGTTCTAATGTTATTTTCTAATCGTAATGAATTCTTGCGCGATTCCAGCCGAATTGAGCCGATTCCTCTGAATATTCGTAACGACATCGTATCTGAATCGGGAATGACTCGTAGATCATCACGATTGGAGAAAAAAAAATAATGAAACCTCACGAATCCCCCCGAATTAGAAAAAGAACAATTCATGGCGATTCGGGCGATTCGTGGTCTGTGTGGAATAGGGGTATAAGTCAAAAGAACCACAGCTGCAAGGGTTGTCTACCTTACAAAATTGCCATTTTAGCCCTCTAGTCTCATGAAACCCCCAGGACGGGGCCACTTTTGGCCCCAGAGCCATAATTTGAACATACTTATCAAAGGTCCACTAAATGAAGCATCATACCAAATATCAAAACTCTATAGGCATTGTGATCGGGATAAGAAGATTTTTAATGTTTTCGCTCTATTAACATGGTCACCCCCCCCCATAGGATCACAATAGATGACCTTGAGCCTAGTGCTCAGGTGACTAACAAATTGATGATGCTGGACGACCTGTCACAGACACCAGACATTGAATAAATATTTTAGCACTTTGTGCTCAAGTGAACTAAAATCTAAAACCTTTAACCCTTTAAGCGCCAAGAAAAAAATGCATCTGAAAATGTCGTCTGCTGAAACCGTCTGCTGCAAATAATTGCCTAACATTACTGTCGAATTAAGTATAGAAGCAAACAGCGTGGACCCAGAACAGACTGCTCCTATGGGAGCAGTCTGATCTGGGTCCACACTGCTTGCCACAGAGGCTTCTTAAACATTTCAGCAGATGAGAAAAGCAGACAACTTTTGTAAACATTATCATAAAAAGAATTAAGCCATATAAACCTAGCGTCCTTTTTGTGGGACATCAGCAAACAGTGCAAAACCAGATCAAATAGCGGCGTCTGATCAGGTTCTCCACTGTTTGCAAACAGAAGTAAATTCTTTTAGAATAATTAATTTAGAATGAAAATGCATATACCACCCAACAACCCTAAAATTGGAAATGTACTCGTCCAAATGATAAGGGTGGGAAAATACATTCGGCATAAATGGGTTAAACATCCAAATGGTGCTTTTTCTTATGAAAACTTAGACTTGACCGCCATTTAAAACTGCTGTTGCATTTGGTACAAGTGTAAACTTTTTCTT
This sequence comes from Loripinus fragilis, assembly GCA_964019695.1. Lineage (NCBI taxonomy): Eukaryota > Metazoa > Mollusca > Bivalvia > Lucinida > Lucinidae > Loripinus > Loripinus fragilis. The sequence continues at coordinate 47,924,228 of OZ026529.1, forward strand.
CATGAATTGCTCTGATATGATCCCTACGAACTCTTGCTGAATGAAAAACCTCAGTGCACCCATCTTCATTGCACCTGAACTCCATTTTCTCGTTATGCCCAGCCTTAATGTGTTGTAGCAATGTCGAACGATGACGAAATGTTACTGGACACTTTGGGCATTTCTGTTCAAAAACTTTGTCATGTGATGCCATGTGGCCCCTATAATTATACAAAGACACGAACCCTTTGGCGCATTTTTCACACTTGAACCGAAACTGAAGTAAGTGCTTGCTTTTAATATGGCCGTTCAGACCAGTTTTTGACAGAAAAGTTTTTCCACAGCTGTGGCACATATGCATCTGCTTGCTGTCTTGTTTAACAACTTTTGGAGCCTTGGCTGTTGGAGTCTTGTAATGCACATCCATGTGCCGATCAAGGTTCCATTTAAAACACGTTTTAAACTGGCAGACATCACATTCAAACTTTTTGGTTTTCGTTTCATCCTGAACATTTTCGTCTGACCCCTTTATCTCAATTGAGTCATTCAGTTGTGATATGTCTGAAAAATAATAACACTAAATTAGCTTCCCGTTTAAGCCAACTAGAATTTCCGACATTTATCTATCTGACTGCAGTCTCTTTCCATTCTAAGGGGTATTGGTGGTTATTTTTCATTTCTATTCAAATTTAATAGAAAATTCTGTAGGCAAACAGTAGAGACCCTGATTAGATGCTGCAATATTGTTGCGTCTGGTCTGGATCTACACTGTTTGCCCAATATTGTCCCACAAAAAGATAACTTTGCCTAAATAAGAATGAATTTATTGTCAGAGAAAAGCATATTTCTTATTCCCTGGAGCATTTTCATTTTAAGAAAACCCATACAATAATTTCCTGTATGCCGAGTCAAAGTTTGTTTCCAGGGCAACTGGGTGATTAATTCTTCATCAATAATATCAAAATCAGACTGACTTGAAACTTTCTAGGTGCCTTTTTGTTTTTAAGCTTAAATGACATCATGATGTGAATGCCAACCGTCCAGGGCAAATTATTGTTCAAAATACAAATATTTTTAGATATGTGGTTACTGAGATATACATCACTCAGGGCTCACCCTGCCATTAGCCATTGTAGCCATTTGCTACTAAAAATGTAGAGTAGCTACAGATATAAGTCATTGGCTAAAAGTACACTCTCTAAGGTGGTTCAAAAATTACATATCTGTGGATAAGTGTATTTTGATCAGCTATTGGATTTTCCTATATTGCTTTTACTATTCCATCACACTTATTATTGTGCCATATTTAACTCTTTGAATGCTGGATTTTTTTCAATATCATCATGGTGTAAAACAGTTTGGATCCAGATCAGGCCCGACATTTTGTCCGGCCTGATCTGGGCTCAAACTGTTTGCAAAGGTTATCAGCAGATGACAAAAGTTGTGGGCAATTTGAGTGTCAAATACAGAACAACTTCATGATACTACTTTTTGGCTAAAACCTTGGCTAATTTAGTCAATTTCATTTTGCCCCAACTTTTTCCATTTGGCTAAAGTGATGGCTACAACAAATTCAGAGCCAGGGTAAGCCCTGATCACTTGAGAACAGACTTGGGGTCAATTACTTTGAAAAGTAATTAATTACTTACAATTACATTGGAAATTGTTCAATTAAATTACAATTACATGGCTTTTGAGCAAAGTAATTAATTACATACAATTACTTTACCAATTGTAATTAATTACATTACAATTGCATTTCACTGCCACTTAGGCCAAAAAAAATATTGAAATGTTTCTCAGGCACCGCCGCATCTCTTTTAAAAGTCCCGCATTACTTTTTTTTTTTTATTGCTTTCTAAAGATAAAAATGAATAAAAACCGCATATCTAGTTGCATAACATCGTTATCGTTAACGGCCATGCGGTTCTACTCGGATGTTGTGGTCCATTGCGGGTAATGTTGGGTTGTTTATTTATTTCTTGCCTCCATTTTGGATATTTATGTCCAATATTTTCGGATTTTCAACGGTTTTTGTTCTATATCGAGGCTAAACAGTGTCAGTTTTATGCATCGATGATGAAGTCAAAAGAGGCTTTTACTATCAAGTTTTATGGCCTGACTTGAATAAAATCCGATGAAATAACCGTCAAAACATAGCTTTTTAAAAAAAAATATCATTCAAGTTTCGAAAAAAGGGTTCCCGCATCTGTTTTTGTTGAATAAAAATAAAAACCCGCCCTGCCGTATCTGTCTCTCAAAAAAGTGGCCTGAGAAACAATTCAATGTTTTTTTTGGCGTTAAATAGCTTCATCAGATTTTAATTTCAGAGATATCTGAAATGAGTTAAAACTCCAGTCTCCTAATTTTATTTTGAGGACTTTAAGTATTAAATTATTGTCAAGTGATGCAACTTAAAAGAAATGAAATGTACAAAATCAGTTGTTGTATTTTTTGGTTGAAGACATGATCACACAAGAGAAAATAAAGAAATTATTATTTTATTTTTTTATCTGGGGGGGGGGGGGGGTAAATTGCAACAGTTCTCAAAATAGCTGTTAAGCGCAAAACAAAGTTCAAGAATACATACAACTGTGGCAGAAATTATTTTGTAAAACTAGCTTAAATGCTAGAGAATAAATGTTTTCAAAAAGTGTCGATAAAAAAAATGTGTTGCCCTATGAGACATGAAAGTTGGCAAAAAAGTACAAAAAGGTATATCAGAGAGTGACAAACTAAAATATTACAAGTGTGTTGAAATGCTGGCTTTGCAAGCAAGAAGTCGCTGGTTCGGTCACTACTGGAACATCTATTTCATTTTCTTTTTTCTGTTTTGTTATTATATCAACAATGATAGGCCCAATGTTCACTGAATAAGTGAAATCCAATTTAATTTTCTAAATTATATTTTATTAATATTAATTTTATCATTATTATTATTATTATCATTATTATTATTGAAAATGGCAAATGAGCAGTTTAAGGGTTTTAAATAATGTAATGGATGGACTGGGTCATGCACCTTAGCATATGAATGTGCTGATCCTAGGTGTGAACATTTAACAAAATGCATTCAAGGAGTCAATTCACTAACCAACACTATTGTCTGAGTAAATACTTTTGTTGAGATTTTTACACCTTTGTTTTTGTATCCACTGTTTTGGTAACTTAATTATTACAGTCAGGTTGATTGTCACAAAGCCATATCTTTTATAAGCAGATGAACAAAGGATGTATAATTTGCTTATAAAAGGATGCTTTCAAAATAGTAGAGGTAACATACAGCCTGTGTCTATCGTAAAAATGTTATATTCTATTTTATGTCTATACTAGCATGTCTAGTTCCAATTCTCATTTGTTTCATGTTGCATTCAACTTTTCATATATTGAGTACAGCAAATGATATATGCATTTACAAAGGCCAAGAACAATTCATTAATCTATGATAATCTTAGGTAACTGAAGTTCATAACTGATCGAAAAGTAATTAAAATGTAATTGAAAGTAATTGTTAATTACTTCCATTTTTGCCCATGTAATTAATTACATTCAATTACTGTAATTAAAGAAATGTCTTAATTACAATTACATGCAATAACTTTAGAAAATGCAATTAAATTGCAATTAATTACAATTACAATTTTAATTACCCCAACTCTGCTTGAGAAAACTTTGTCATACATTTTAAAGGTTTCCCAAATTTTGACCTCCTGCCCCATCCAGGGACATGAACCATGGGGTTTGGAGTCATGTGAATGCCAATCATCCAGGGCAAATAGTTATGGTCAAAATATGAGTGCTCTCTGACATATCTTAAGAAACTTTTAACCAAAACTTTGTTGTCAATGCATGGTGATGGAAGTATTGACAACCTAGAAATTGTGTTTATGGAACACTATGCCCCCAACCATTAGCTTGTCCACCATTCTGTTCACTAAGTAATCTATTCACCAGCCTCCTTCAGCTGACCAAATCTGAGGCTACTAGCTTTAATAGTTTTCTAAATAACTTTATTGGGAGTTTTCGATGTCCAACTTTGCAAAGGGCATTAATTCCAAAAAATGCAAAGGCAATAACCAAATAAAGAAAAATATTTTTTTCTAATTTTCACAAGGTAATCTACTCATTACCCTCTATCAGCTGTCCATCTTTGGAGCTCCAAGCTGTAACGGTTTTTGAGGGTATCAAGTTTTCTTAGTTCTATGCCAAAATTTGCACAGGGCAATAACTCAAAGTAAAATTATTTTTTTTATTTTCACCAGGTAATCTACTCATTATCCTCTATAAGCTGACCAAGTTTGAAGCTCCTAGCTGTTATAGTTTTTGAAATATCCTGATTACAAAATTTCATAGAAATTTTATTAAAGGGAGATAATCCAGATTTAAAAAAAATACTGCTCAGGTATTTTTTGATGCTGAGTCCATCCATGAAATTTCAAAACCCTATCTTGAACTTGTAATGGACGAGCGCACGCACAGACGGAAGCACAGACAGACAAGCCCAAAGCAATATGCCCCTTCAACTTTTTCAAAGTTGAGGGCATAATAACAAAAGAACATTCTAACCCAAAGATGAAAACTATATACCCCTCGGGTATGAAAATGTTTATCATTTAAACATCTTAAAGAACTAAACATCTTCATGGGCATTTTTCTTATGAAAGTTCCGACTGGACCGCCATTTAAAACCTTTGTTGCATTTTGGACAAGTGTAAGGGTTTTCTTCGTGGACTGCTCTTTGATGATCCTTGAGAGTTTTTACTGACTTAAATACTCCAACACACCCCTCTTTATCACATTTTACCTCCTTTTTCTGATTATGGGCTTTTATGTGTTCCAGCATAGAAGAATGATAACGGAATGTTGCTGGACACTTTGGGCATTTCTGTTCAAGAACTTTTTCATGCGATGCTAAGTGGCCCTTATAATTATACAAAGACATGAATCCTTTGGAGCATATGACACATGTGAACCGGAACTGTAATAGATGCTTGCCTCTAATATGGAGGTTTAAACTAGATTTTGTTCGAAATTTTTTGTCACAGCTGTCACAAATATGTATCCGTTTGCCTTTTCCTTCAACTGTTTTTGAAGCATTCAAATGCACATCCATGTGCAGTTTAAGGTTGGATATATCACATGTTTTATACTGGCAAATCTCACATTCAAACATTTTGGTTTCATCTTGAACACTCTCATCTAAGCCCATTAGCTCAAACGAATCATTCGTTTTTGACAAGTCTGAAAGATAACAACACAGAATGAAATGAGATTCAGGCCTTAAGATTTATGGTGGGCCTGGGCCATTGTCACATGATTTCATAATATGGCACATCACTTTCCAAGGGAGTGAGCCCAGTGGACCCATCCTTTTTAGTTGGGAAAAAATCTCACTTTAAGAATTGTTATCAAGAATCAAGAATATTCATTTTACAGCGAGTCTACGAACTCCACAAAACAGAAAGTAAATGTAGGTTGTCAATACAGTAAAACCTGTCTAAAGCAGCCACTCAAAAAAGACAAAACAAAGATCTTAATAACAAATGGTAGCTTAATGAATGTCGAAAGGACTGCAGAATGCTACCCTTTGAGCATTCTGCAATACTTTTGACTTGCATTAAGCAATAATTGGTCTTCTTTTTTGAGTGGCCGCTTAAGACAGGTTTAACTGTATAATCAGCAGTCAATAAACATATATGCATACAAGTGTCTGTGTCAGTGTGTAGGTAAAGTATACTACCCAAATGTCAACTGTGTTTAGTTTGATATGCTTGGGCCCATCATTTCAGAAAATGACCAACCATTATTTGCTCCATGGGTCACTTTGGCCCATAAATCTTTAAATAAATCTGAAGCCCTGGAGATTGAGTTTATTGTTTGATTAAACTTCATTTTAAGATTCACATAAAAAAAAACTTTGAGCAGTCAATATGATGCTCTAAGTCAAAGCTATGTTTAACACCACAGCCAATATGATACTCTAAGTCAAAGCTATGTTTAACACCATACAGACTTGAAACTTTACAGGTCAAATGTTTTTGGTCACTCTTCATAAACCCTTGAGCTCATATGACATGCGCTGATCCAGAGGGGAGATAGGGGGTCCGGACCCCCCTTGAAAATCACAAGTTCGTTTCTATAGAAATAAGCATTTGGATCCCCCTGGAAATGTTGGACCCCCTCTGGAAACTTAACTTAAGAATTGAGGTTTACCTTAAACAAACCATTGGACCCCTTCTGTAAAACTGTACAATATGTTGAAGACTAAAATTTAAAGAAAAAAAAAAAACGTCAGAGGTTTTTCCTGCCAGTTGAGCCTGTAATAACCCCTCCCCCCAATGAAAATTCCTGGATCCACGCATGCATGAGATCATTATGAGGCCATTAAATGTTTCAATGGCAACTGGGCAGTTTTGATTTTCCTACAGACAGAATTGTATCAATATTATCACAATCACACAGTGGTTGTTATTGTTAGTTTATTGTTTCATGCCTGTAGTTAAAAGTGATCAGAAAAATAATTTGCTTATTTATCAACCAAAACATATGTTACAGTTATGGATACTCCAATAACCGTCTCAAAATGGGCCTGGTCTGGATCTAAACTGTTAGACACTCTCAGACTGGGCCTCCACGCGAGAAAACCTGTCTTCGGAGGGCTGCGAACAAAAAAGGCGCAGACCAGCCTGCGCATCCGCGCAGTCTGATCAGCGCCTTTATTTTTCACTTTATGGAAAGTATCACATCCAAACTTGCTGCAAGCGAAATTTCAACTTTCTAGCTAGTCTCTGTAGCTGAGTATGCTGGTTTGAATCTCACTTCGTCGGAAACCCCGAAGACAGATATTCTCACAATGAGGCCCAGACTGATGGTGCTCCTGAAGAAAACTGTTCAATGACAAAATCCTCCCACTATATGTGAAGGTTTTACTGCGATGTCATTGTGAGTTTTCACAAACAAATACCTCATGTATTTGAGGCGTGACTGTAACTGTAAATGCATTGAATGAATCGAGGGTCATTACTTAGAGGCTGTGGTAGAAGCATAATTCTCAGTTCATTTAGTTTTGTTTTGTTTTTGTTTGATTTGATTCTTTACGCCCCATCAACAATCTTTCAGTTATATAGGGACGGGTCTTCCTGTGTCGAACCAGTACTAAGCTAGGATAAATGTATCTTGCTCAAGGACAACAACGCAGTGACGCCGGTGAGGCTCGAACCCGCGGCCCTTTGGTCTTGAGTCAAGCACTCTACCACTGAGCCACTGCGCTCCCCATTTAGTTTTGTGCTTTAAAGGTACTCATATGTTAAGATAAACAAAAACATTGAGCATAAAATTGTAAGTATTGTCTAATCCATCAGTTTGAAGATGTTTTGTGTGCTTAAAAGAACCGCCTCATAGAGACGATTCACTGTCTCATAGAGACTGTTCTTTGAGTACTCACAAAATTTGTTTTGGTTGAAAAATAAGAAAATTATTTTTTTGGTACACACTCTTAACTAAAGACCTGGTAGTGTATAAAATATGAAATGTGTGCATTATTGCTCAGGTTTCATATCTTGTACATTTTCCTGTGGTTCATGATAACCAGGGTTGGGACAAGTATTGTCCGGCAGGTAAATTCCAGTGGAAAATGCCAATACTCCAAAAATCACTATTGTGGCAAAAACTGGCATTTATGAATAAAGTTGTGTTAAAAACATGCGAAATTAAAAACTTACTACTACACAATGTAAATTTTGCAAAAAATGAATGATACTAGAATCAATCACCAAATAATATTAATATTTATACTTGCATAATGTTTATATATACATGTATAGCATCTACTTTGAAGTGATGCTTATATACATATACATGCAGGGACAAAAATATTTCAATATTACACTTGTCCTGCAGGACGAGTGTCTTACAATTTTCACTTGTGCTGCAAAATACATGCACTCATGACTATTTTAATGTTTGCTCATGCTTTTTCAAAAAGATATGCCATCTGAGCCACAGTCTGACCTCAAACCAAATAGTCAGCTGATTTGCTACAGCTCATTAAACCTGGGTTACCTGAAAGTTTAATAGACTTCTTACAGCTTTATGATGCCATTTTCTGACCACATTGATGTAAGTACAAATCTCTGTAAATAATCAATTTCATGCCTCTCCTTAAGTAAAATCTTGAACTGGTGCTTGTGAGCTAAAGTACACTTGCCCTTTAAAAGCGTATGCAATAAAGAAATAACACAAGGGAGTAATATCTAATATGACTTCCTCAATTAATTCTTCCCAAAGCACTGGTCCTACAGGACGAGTGCTTTGGGAAAAATTACTTGTCTTTTCTAGGTTTCACTTGTAATTACTGGGGCCTAAGGTCTTTAGATTACTGTGTAAAATTTACATGTAGGTGAGAACTGAGAACATTGGGATCTATCAGACATATTCATAAAAACACTCTGGTAATTATACAGGCTTTCTAGTGTTTGCACAATTATATACATGACGTTGTGGCTGGGAGTGATATAACAGCGTGCAATAAAATCAATAAACCACTAGTGGTTTACAGATTGGTAGCAAAAGGTAATGATGTCCATTATAACGTTGCGAAAAAGATGGCAAAATATTGATGTTTTCACGCCAAATCTGTGATTTTTAGGCAATTTTAATGTCATGTGATAAATGGAATCCAACATTCTTGCTCCTGTTTTATTGAATTTATTAAACTTGTTGCGAAAAAGTGATAAAATGCTCGGCAAGCCTCATGTTTTATCTCTTTTCCTCAACTCATTTAATAAAATCAATAAAACATGAGCACTCATCCAAGATCCTCTATTTCTAGTGTTTGCATAATTTTAATTGTATTAAAAATCTTTGATGGGAAACAAGCTCACTAGATATCTTTAATAGTTGAGCCAATTTATAAATGGGGCATCAAGCATCATTGAAGTAATGTTTTATATAGGATCTTACATGAGTGCTCGTGTTTTATTGAATTTATTAAACGAGTTGGGGAAAAGAGATAAATGCGAGGCTTGCCGAGCATTTAATCTCTTTTTTGCAGCGAGTTTAATAAATTCAATAATACATGTACATGAGCACGAATGTTAGATTCTATTTATCATATGACATTAAGGAATACTTTGAAATCTCGATTCTCGTGTAAAACGTTATAATTTTGTCATTGTGTATGCTGTTGTTATGGACGTCATAAGGTTTCCCGTAAATCTGTAAACCACTACTGGTTTATCAATTGTATTGCATGGCGTTATTTAATGCCAAGATGTGACAATGCCAAGATGTGACATCATATATGATACACTGTTTCATTCTATTTGGTAAAACTCCTTCACTCATAATTATGTTCAATGTTTCTCTAGTAACATTGTACCGGCAAAGTATCAAATTGCTCCATCAAATTGCTGTGGTAGGAGTTGGTCGGCCCAAGAAGGCAATATCCATGCATATACAAAAGCAATATCGGGGAATAATTGTCTAAGTTCTCATAGCTGTCATTTTGTCATTTTTTTTCCAACCAGACTCCTTCATGCATATGTTCAATGTGTCTATATTGCATAGGCAAAGTATCAAATTGCTTCATTAAAAGCTGTGGCAGGAGTTGATCGGCCCATGAAGGCACCGTCTATGCATAATACAAACACCTTATTAGGGAAAAATTGTCTAAGTTCTCACAGCTGTCATTTTGTTAAAAATTATTTTTTCTAAACCAAACTCCTTCATGCATATGTTCTATGTGTTTACATTGTATAGGAAAAGTATCAAATTGTTCCATCAAAAGCTGTGATAGGAGTTGATGATCGGCCTATGAAGGCCCTATCTAAGCATATACAAAACCTTTTAAGGGAATAATTGTCTAAGTTCTCACAGCTGTCATTTTGTCAAAAATTATTTTTTCTAGAGCAAACTCCTTCATGCATATGCTCAATGTGTCTACATTGTATGGGAAAAGTATCAAATTGTTCCATCAAAAGCTGTGGTAGGAGTTGATCGACCCATGAAGGCCCTATCTAAGCATATACAAAACCTTATAAGGGAAAAATTGTCCAAGTTCTCACAGCTGTCATTTTGTCAAAAATTATTTTTTCTGAAGCAAACTCCTTCATGCATATGTTCAATGTGTCTACATTGTATAGGCAAAGCATCAAAATGTTCCATCAAAAGCTGTGGTAGGAGTTGATAGGCCCATGAAGGCCCTATCTATGCATATACAAAAGCCTTATTAGGGAAAAATTGCCTAAGTTCTCACAGCTGTAATTTTGTCAAAATTAATTTTTCTGAACCAAACTCCTTCATGCATATGTTCAATGTGTCTATATTGTATAGGCAAAGTATCAAAATGTTCCATCAAAAGCTGTGGTAGGAGTTGATCGGCCCATGAAGGCACCATCTATGCATATACGAACACCTTATTAGGGAAAAATTGCCTAAGTTCTCACTGCTGTCATTTTGTCAAAAATTATTTTTTCTGAAGCAAACTCCTTCATGCATATTGTTCAATGTTTCTACATTGTATAGGCAAAGTATCAAATTGTTCCATCAAAAGCTGTTACAGGAGTTGATCGGCCCGTGTAAAGACTATAATAGCATAAGCATAAAACCCTATATAAAAAGCCATTTAGAACTACAAAGAGAAATAACTCTAATAGAATTGGTCCCTAGCCCTTATTTTTTATCTTAAGTATTTGTCTTGCATATATGAACATGTTTGCAAGGTTTGATGAAAATCCAGCAAAGACTCTTCAAGATATTAAGGAAACAAAACGTTACGGACGGACGCACACACACACGGACAACGTGAAAACAGTATGCCCACCACAAACAAAGTTTGCAGGGGGTATCTTCAGTGGTCTTTCAAAAATAGACAAAACAAAGATTTAATGACAGATGGTAGTTTAATGAAGGTTGAAAGCATTTAGAATGGTCCACTTAGGTCATTCTGCAATACTTTTGACAAGCATTTAATTAGCTATAAATGGTCTTGAAAAACAATTTTTGGTCTTCTTTTTGAGTATGTGGCAGCTTAAGACAGGTTTTACTGCAGTCATCTCATTATTTATTTGTTTGTTTGCTTTGATTCTGTCACCAATACTGTTGTTACCCAAGTCTTAGCTTTTGTCATTAATGTTGTTGTCTTAATACCCGATTTGTTGCTTTTGTCACCAATGTTGTTGTCTCCACTGTGTCTGTTGCAGAATTGTCTGTTGTTGCAGTATCTGCGGATGTTGCAATTGCTGTTGTCGCTGCCTTGCTTGTGGATCACTTCCATGTACCGACTGTCCACTATGCTTTTTTTTGTGTCGCTCCAGATTGAATCTAGATGCAAGCTTCTTATTACAGACTTCACATGTAAACCTAATTCCAAAGTGCTTCATCTTCACATGTTTGTCTTTATTACCAGTATTTGCAAATGTTTTCCTGCAGAACTCACATTCTAACGGATCCACAATGTCTGAAAATATATAGTGGCAGCTAATTATAATACAAAATATATAACTAATGAGTCGCAACATGAGATTTCCAGAAATGTGGTATGTACGACCAGCAAAGACTCAGGTCAGCCTATGCATATGCTAGTCGCTTGAATATTCTATGAGTGTTAAGCTACTGACTGAGTTTCTAAGCTTTAAAGGAGGCTTACAGGCTCATCTGAGTCTACACTTGTTAAATGCCACATTGTTGCCAATTTGTTGGCAATCACATGTCCTGGCTCAGTCTTGGTTTCTTCAATAAGCAAACAAAGAGGCATGTAAGTCTCTCAGAAGCAACTTGATATGGGCTACACTGTTTTTAAATGTTGAAAAAGCTTTACTGTAAATTCAGAAAATTTCAGGAGGGTTTTATTTTCGCGAAATAAAACCCACGCACAATTGCGAAATCACTTCCACTTACTATATAATGTAGGTTCATTCTTTAGTCGCGAATTTTTCACGTTGCAAATATGTTTGTTAACGCCAATCAGGAAAATAAAATACTTGCGACAATTTCTGAATTTACACTTTTATACAGCATGCACAGGTACAAATATGAGGATGAATAAAGTCAGTGTTCAAATTTAATATTTTTATCCATTTGCTTAAATTATCCAGCTTAAAAAAAGAAAAGGTTTAAAAACTAGGGCTGTCACGATAAACCAGTATACTGGTAAATTGCGGTTCCATCTTCTCACAGTATCATATTGTGATGTTTTATTTACGTACATGTACCAGGGATACCAGTTTTAGGTCAGATTACTTAAGAAGAGTTTGGACTGCCTAAATAAAGAGCAGCCTTTCTATTAAACAACACTTCAACCAAAATGAATGAAAACGGTAGCGGCTATGACTGTGCCAAATAAAAAGGCAAAAAGTGAATGATAAAGAAACAAAGAAAGCTATAGAAAGTTTCCCTTCTCTCAGAATTACATGTAAAAATCAGTTTACATGTAATTACATCTCATTTTACATGTTATTACGTGTAATTACATGTAATGTTACTGATTCGACATGTAAGTAACATGAAGCTACACGTAAAATGAGAATTACATGTAAAAACATGTAAAACTCAACAGGTTTTTACATGTAATTACATGTTATTACATGCAAAAGTGAGACTTAGGAAACTTTTATATGGCAAAATATGTAAAAAGTTGGACTTAGCCAAAAAAATAATCTGTAAAATGAACAACCTCAAGACTTAGAAAGTTTTTATCTGTAAAAATGTGTAAAAGTTCATACTTAGTTTTATATTTGAAAATATGAGAACTTAGATTTTCCACAACTCACCAATCTGCCTAATACAAATTAGACTGTTATAATATATTGTTGATTTTTTTTACGAACACCATTGCAAATGCTATTAAGCCATCAAAATACCATGATGTACATTTAATTGCTCAATTAAACAGTCTAAACCTACGAGCATGACCATTTTTACTGTTTGTACTATTCATGAGGTTATTTGTTTTAGATTTAAAATTTAATTAATGTTCAATATATTTAAATAATCTACCATGAAAATACCATTAAAAGTAGTTGAAAGTAATGGCTGACCATGAATGTGATGGCATCTGATATTCAATGGGTCCATAAACTCTTGTTTAATGCCCATTATTAAAATATTTCTATGTAAATCCATATTCAAGTCTGAACAGGAAAATAATGGCCAATGGAAACATGATCCTGAAAATTCATGGCCATAAAAATGCAAATTCCATTCTATATACATGTACCATTATATATAATTTGAGGCCATCAAACTAGCATAGGTAGACATTTCATAAGGCCATTGTTTCTGATTTTAAGCCATTAAAATGCCATGAAATCACATTGGATCGCTCATTAAAAAACTAAACTAATGAAAATGGTCATTTTTCATTGTTTATAAATTATTTATGGGGTTTATATATACATTGTAGCCATTAGTTCAAAAGATATAGTGCAGACACGGCTTTCTCACAGAGTTATATGACACTAGTGACCTTGAAAATTAAGTAAAGGTCACAAAAATTTAATCATGTCCTCTCAATGATGTGTCTGTGCGAGTTTAGTCAAAATTCTGGCCAATGGTTCAGAAGGTACAATGCAGACAAGACGTTTTCATAGTTATATGACCCTGGTGACCTTGAAAATTAGATCAAGGTCGCCAATTTCTAATTAATTCTTAAGATCCTCCCAGTGGTGTATCTGTGCCAGTTTGGTCAAAACCAGGCCATTAATTTAGAAGAAAGAGTGCAGACAAGGCTTTTTCCTAGTCATATTTGACCATGGTGACCATGAAAATTAGGTCAAAGTCACCAAAATCTAATCATTTCTAAAAGTCGTTCCAATGATGTTTCTGTGCCAGTTTGGTCTAAATCAGGCCATTGCTTCAGAAGATAGAGCACAGGCAATGTTTTCATAGATATATGACCCTAGTGACCTTGAAAACTAGATCAAGGTCACCAGTTTCTGATCATTTTTATCATTCTCCCAATGGTGTATCTGTGACAAGTTGGTCAAAACCTGGCCATGAGTATAGAAGAAAAGATGCAGCCAAGGCTTTTTCATAGACATAAATGACCATGTTAACCTTGAAAATTGAGTCATGCATGGTCACCAAAAGCTAATAGTTTTTTAAAGTCCTCCCATTGATCGATGTATACGTGGCAGTTTGGTCAAAATCTGGTAATTGCTTCAGTTCTGAGAGTGCAGACAATGTTTTTTCAAAGAGCTTTATATGACCCTGGTATCATTCAACATTAGGTCAAGGTCACCAAGATCTTATCATTTCCTTAAAGCCATCACAATGATGTATCTGTGTCAGCTTGGTCAAAATATGCCAAATATGGCCATTGGTTGAGGATATAAAATCCAAGTTTTTTTATGCTTGTATGACCTTGATAATGATCCTGGTGACCTTAAAAATCGGGATCACTTAACTAAAATTAGATCAACAGCTCCAGCTAATGTCTGAACTTTCATGGTCATAAAAAAAAAATCTTGAAAAGCAAGCATTTGCCAGGAGGTACATTTTTCGGAAGAATTTATGTATCAATGTTCTAGGGCTGGGGCCAGTCTAAATTTGAAAGTAAGGAATAGAGCCAAGATGCGCACAAATCATCCCTTTGTATGATACATAACTTTTATATAGTATCGTCTCAATGTTCCAAAAGTAAACAATGCGTGTTTTACCAGTGCCATTTTTTTTTTCAAAAAGAAATACTTGTTGATATTGCGTCCCTTGGCGGAAGTGAGGTCGCTTCAGCTTTTGTTTCAATTTTCGAAATTTTCTCAAAACATGTGCGCCAGGAAATAAGTTGCAACGATCATTCTGCACTTGCGAAGCCTCGTTAGTATAGCTGTCCATTGATGAACCTATTGTGTAAGTATTTACTTTTATGTACAATATCGAACGTTTGTGTATCAAACAGAAATATCGATCGTCATTCCAAGAAAGTTTGCTGCACTGTTTGAACTTTCCTACTGCCAAAAATTGTTATTTCCTTTCCACAATCTATTCCATTATGTATTTAATTTAGTTTGTAAAACGAGAGAACAATGTTTTTAAACTTAACTTTACTTTCCTCCATTAATTGTGATGTTTTTGTTCTGGAATTGAGGAAATCTCGACAGGTTCCCCACCCACTAGGCTTGCATTACGGAGAAAATAATTAGTTGTATTTTAGGAGCCTGAGTTTTAAAAATAATAAGCATGATATTTTGATTAAATAAAAGCAAGGTCTTACTACAAGAAAGCAGCAACCTAAATATTTTTGTAAGGCATTTAATTTTGGCAGATTGAAAGATTACCTATCTGTAATTTCAATAACAAGTTGGGCTATGAAAAACATTCTGCAGGAGCAAAGGCATATGGAAGTATCTGTTTGAGTTTCAAAATAAAAGTTAAGCTTTATAAAGGCAAGAACAAGTATAAAAAACAGCATTGTGAGGTAAATGTGATCACTTAATTAATCAATTTAATAAAATGTTTTTAATATTGAGTGAGGATATTTCACTAGAAAGAGTCTGGAGAAAGCGTGATAGCTCAGTGGTTAGGCACTTGCCTCTGGTGCTAGAGGTCCCATGTTCGATCCCCGCTCGCCGCGAGGAAAATTTCGGTGTCCGAACACGCTTTCCCTAGTGTCATTTGCAGGGATGACACTTGATAAGTGCATCGTCCTTCGGATCGGGACGTTAACTGGATGTCCCCTGTGCAGGGAGAGTCACCCCTTGTGCAGGTTAATGAACCCTAGGGTAATTTCGATATGGTTACTTGTAGGCTTTTATCCTGCACCCGGAGTGTTTCAAAGTACACCTGCCGATAATACTCGAAAGAGGGTCTGGCAGTATATAGAGAAAGAAAAGAAAGAAAATATGATATGTCGAATATGGATAATTTTGTATTGATACAAATATCATATCGAAAGATTTGACTGATACGCAGACCTAGGGAAAACCTATCGTATGATATAGCGAATATTAATAATTTTGTATCAATACAAATATCGTATCGAAAGATTTGACTGATAAGCAGCCCTAGTATGCTACAGTATTTTGGTGTATTTCAATCGAAACATGAAAAACAAATGATGTTGATCTAAATATAATCCCTTTTTCTTTCTAAATTTAAAATGCGCTTGCATGTTTCCTTCAGAAAAATGACACATGACATGTACACAAGAAAAAGCTGTGTAAACTGATTGAAGTATTGCCAACATGACGTTTTGCATATCTGTGACTTACGCTGTGAAATAAAAATCACATCTGGGTTGTAATTGTTTTGTTGAGCCTGCTCATGCATAATGTTAAGGTAACTTTTCATTCTGTAGACACAGTCAGTTCATTAAAACATTATTAAACATAAATCATGTTTTTGCTATATTCCGCATTTAAAAAGCAGTTATTTGAAAACATACGCCAATGGGCGTAGACAGTATTTATACGAGAACGAACATGACGAAAATACAAGTCTTTTTTACTGAAGTTTAAAATATTGGCTAGGTACATTGGTAAACTAAAATGCTTTAATAGGAAACAGGTTGTTATGGGGTTCAAAAGCCGAAAGCTGGTTTATTAGTTATTCATATTGTTGGGTCCTTCTCTTTTCAGTGAGAAAATATTAAATGATAATGAATATCAATCATTTTGTATAGATATTCATATTGTTACGAAAAAATGATTGATACCCAGCACTAGTGTAGACCCAAATCTGACTTCTCCTGTAGGAACAATTTGAGCTGGGTCCATACTGTTGACCTCATTAGGTTACCTAAATAAGCCACAACATGAGATTTCCAACATTGTGGTATGTGCGACCAGTAAAGGCTCAGACCAGCCTGCACATATGTGCAGTCTGATCAAGAGCCTTTGCTAGTCAATTAAATATTCCATGACTGTTAAGCTACTGACCGAACATCATTTGGAATTTCTATAGGCTAAAAGGAGGCTGCACACGCTCACCTGAGTCTACACTTGTCAAAATGCCACATTGTTGGAAATCTCATGTCATGGCTCATTAGATTTAAAATTATGATTGTCAATGATGTACAGCAGACAACTTAAGCAGATGACATTTTGAGTTTTTGATGCAGTTTTTTGCTGGCGCTTTTAGGGTTGATAGACAAGGTCTTTAGACACACATGAAATATTTTTTTCAGGGCATGAAAATGGATATTGCTAGACTGACAGTGACACCATCCTTCCCAGCCTTAAACAATTTCCGAAACAAGCACAAATGCCTATAAAGTCGTCAGGTGAAGTGATACTAGAAGTGAACCGTCCTTGTTTGTGTAAACTAAACTTAACAATGTGAGTACAAAATAATCGTCATATTGTTTTACACTATTTGCCTGCGTACATCACACACCTATTAAATGCACAACGGTCTTTTGAGCCAAATCCGCAGGGAAGTCTTGCTTAGAACTCAGTGTAAGACGAACATCGGTTTAAGAGCTTTAGGTTCGCCAGAAGATGCTCAACCCTTTTCATTCTGATTGATTTTCCAATCATGCACTTTATAGAATATAGAATTGCCCATTTTGTATTTGAAGGGTCACAGGTAGATTTTTCAAAATTACGAATATGGTGTATTTCTGCCATGAAGATTTGGTTTTGTCTTTGCAAAACAGTGCAGACCCTGATGAAATGTTAATTGTAGTTGCGGGGGAGTGCAGTGGTAGAGTACTTGACTCGAGACTGAGGGATTGCAGGTTCGGCTTCGCCGGCGGCACTGTGTTGTATCCTTTAGCAAGACACAATAATCCCTGCTTAGTACTTGTTCAACCCAGGAAAAATTGTTGAGTGGGACATAAAGAATCAAGTCAAACAAATCAAATCATTGTAGTTGCATTTCATCATGGTCTTCACTGTTTACCAAAGAATCTGGATATATTGATAGTTTTAGATTTTTATGCCTGCTTTTTCTCTAATTTTGAACTCCATAGAAACCAAAGTCCATCCGTCGTCTGTTTCATTTCTGGTAAAGTTTTGTATCTGCTCCTAAACTGTTGGACGTACATGTAGCAGCTTCAACTTTACAGGTGCAAATAGGATTAGGAAAGGTGTATTTGACGGTTGCCTGGGCAACAATTTGTGTGACCTTGGCCTCAAGGTCAAAAGTTAAATAATGTATTTTCTTGTCAATGCAAAACACTTGGACCTAGCAACTTCAAACTTTGCAGGTGCATAGGTTACATGATGTACTGGACAACATTTCATGTGACCCTACAGCAGGTAATTGCAGTCAAGTCTTAGAAGCAATGTTTTCAAATTTTTTGTATGGAAGATTTATTTTGTCATGAATTAATTTCTGTTTTACTGAAAAATGGCTCAGTGCAATGTGAAAAGAGATTTAATGTCATGAGAACAACATTGTCTCAGATCAGATTATGCATCCACATAATTTTATCAGAGCCATTGTTTGCTGTCTGGATACTGCCTATTCATTTTTTTAAACTAGCCTTTGGCTAGCCAGGCCTATGTAGTAAAGTTAGTAAAGGCTTGTTTTTTATTTTTCAGCTTTTAACCATGTTCACAGATCCTATTAAATAGAAGAGTATACTACATGTACATTTATTTGTTGGTGCTTCCAAAGATCTATTCACAAGTTATAACCTATCAGTCTGGGAAAGGTACCATTCCTTAACATCTGCTAAATCCTAATGCTGGTTTGTACAAAGATGCAGCGCTTTTTGGCTAAATGGAACATCTTACATTCTGCTACAAGACCATAAACTCTGCTGTTAGACACCATCTCATGAACTGTGCACTACATCCAGGTACAAGAAAAGACCTTACAAGAGTTAGACAGTGTTAAGAAACTTCACAAGTTTGAATATTTGTGTTCCTGTAGATCTACCTAATGAAGCTGATTTGAATGCACCTTACAATTTGCATAATGATAGATTATAGAAGACTCTGACACTTACAGGCTGCTGTACAGAATCATTGTGCTTTCTACACATGGGTGAAAGTTTAAAATTTCCAAAATCCTAAATTTTTGAAACTCCACCTCAAAATGTACAAACAGAGCTCGCACAGACCTGGAAAAGTTCTTGAATTTGACCTTGGTCCTGGAAAATTCCTGGAATTTTAAAAAAGTGCCTTTTGTCCTGGAATTGTCCTTGAATTTTGTAAAATCTTGAAAATATGAATTAGTCCTTGAAAAATATAAAATACGAGTCCTTTCGGATTTATGGGATGCGCAAAAAAACTTTCTGAAAATGGCCCAAAACTGAGTGAAAATCACTAGATACACGTCCAAGAGCAAGGTGTGACTCCTATTCTATTCAATTTGTGCGATAGTCTCGTTTTTATCACCGGAATCAGGATCAAAGAAAACAAGCCTTTTCACTTCTATGTTTTCGGCTGAAAAAAGTGCATTTTTTGCGTTGTTTAATACAAAATTGGGAAGAAATTGAGTCCTTGAAAAAGGAAAAAAGCCCTGGAATAGTCCTGGAATTCTGTTTTCCCATTTCTGTACAAACCCTGTACAAACTATCAACATTTTTTTTAAAATTCAAATTCAGAAAATTTGAAATCTAAGTAAGGAAACTATTACAATCTGTTGAATTCTGCATTTTAGGCTGACTTTCAAGATAAAGTCAGCCTCAAAATTCTGAATTCAGGAATAATCTTGAAAACTTTCACCCATGGATGTCTTCAAAGAAAACCCAGAAAGTGCTGTGTAATTGCATAGAGAAGAGCAATGACAATCTTTTTTTGTGTTTTAATGGGACAAAGACAAATTTTTAGTAGAATAAGTAGGCCTCTAAATCAAGCATGTAATGAAAAATTACTTGTTTTATTTTCAACCAAAACATATGGTGTGGGTATGCAAAAGAATCGTTTCAATCGACTGTTCTTATCAGCACCCAAAACAAATGTTAAAATTGATGGCAAAGAAAATATTTTCAAATATTACACTCCAACTTTTTGTTTATCAGAACCTAGCACTATTACATGTAGCTATTTAATAAATTATGATTAATGTTTAACCATGTTAAGTCTTTAAATACAGCCTCATTTTGCATCAGTATTAATTTAGTAACCCTTTGAATGCTAATTGCTCCTAAATGTGTACTTTGGCTTTACAGTGAAGACCCAGATGAAATGCTGCATTATGCAGTTTTTCATCAGGGTCTTATCTATACTATTTGCTAAAACAGAAACAATCTTCAGAGAAAGAAGTGTAGCTAAAATAATATTATACATTGCAGGGATAATGTTGGGATGGACCAGCTCAAACCATTTTGTGAAAAAAAAGTAAATGTTTAGCCAAGATGAACTTCTATTTTTGGCCCCATATATAAGTTATTCAAATATATCCATAGTTTTGCTCTAAGGTGCATATACCTGTAAAGGATTGTACATCCAGTTTTATAAAGGGCCCATTAAAATTTTAATGGGAATTGGATTATCAGCCCATTTAGGGCCTAGCTTTATCATTTTTGCCATTTATGGGCCAACAATATCCCTGCATTATATGTATAATATTCTAAAAACATATTTACGCGTAAAATTGAAATTGTATGTGTACTCTACATGTAAAATTTTGATTTTACATGTAAATTTTGATTTTACATGTAAAATCTGTGCTTTGAGCATTTTCTATTCTATGTGTAGAATTTTAATTTTACATGTAAAATGCTACATTCTTATTTTACGCGTAAAATTCTGTGGGTTAAGCTTTAATATTTACACGTAAAATTTCACATGTAGAATTTTTTTTAGCTTTACATGTAAAAACTCTACATGTAGAATTAAAATTTACGCGTAAAACCCAACATGTCAGTTCAAGAATTTGTTATAGCAGACATTTATTTACGTGTAAAAATCATGTTACTTTAGAGCTTACATGTAAAGATGCGTTATTACATGTAAATTTTTAAATGTTGAAGTCTTCTCTCCTTTTTGTTTAAATTTTTCTACACGTAAGAACCTGTAAACTTCAGTCCGAATACTCCACGTAAATATTATTACATGTAAAAACATGTAAATTACGCGTTATAACATGTAGTTCTGAGGGAAGGGTTAGCGAACTGAACTGAGGCACTGAGACCAGGCAGTAACATATACTGGTAGAGCAATGAATCAAATATATGCATCAGCCATATTGAAACTTATGAATTCAAAACACAAGCTGTGAAACCAGTGTTATAGGTTCAGGTCAGCCCAACAGTATAACCTATTCATCAGTGCCTTAAACGCACTGGTAAATGTATACGTCGATTTGGTGGTATTTACGCGTATTTCTGGTACTTCATAGACCGGGGTGTAAATACTAAATAGAAAAACATGCCATATGCCTAAAGGACTATAGACTTCAATCATTTTTAAGTATTCAATATGTGCATGGCGATTTATGTAAGCATTTAGGAATAGATTTGAGTACCGATCATTCAGATCGGTATTCAAATCTATTCCTAAATGCTTACATAAATCGCCATATGCATGCCAAATACTTAAAAATAATCTAATTCTATAGTCCTAAAGGCATATGGCATGTTTTTCTATATAGTATTAACACCAATATCTACCACTTCCGGTCTATGAAGTACCGGCAATACGTGTAAATACCACCAAATCGTCGTATACATTTACCAGTGTGTTCAAGTAGTTCTACCAAAAATGGTGCAAGGTACTCCAAAATGTATCTTGAAATGTTGGGAGAATATAGAGAGAATACTAGGTGAGTGTTTTTTGATATTAAGTTTACCAGGCAAGGCGTTGACAACGCTTGTTGACATCACGAGGCTTGCCGAGCGATTCAACATGCGTTCTCAAAACCGAGCCTGGTAAACTTGATATCAAAAGTCGCGAACCTGGTATTCTATTTATCCCTTTACCCAGTGTTGAACACTCTTCAAACTAGCGATTATGACGTAATTTTTGATTTTGTGTTGAGATAGCATCATAAGCGACGTCATTCAAAAAGTGCAACGTCATCATGACCTGATAAAGGTAACATGCCGTGAGATAGGAAGCGTTTATAAGGTTATGTTGAAACAATTCAGTTAATATTAGGGACGACTGATAAATTGTGGTATTATTGCAATATGCATGCTACATATCGCAATATGCTTTTGGCATATCGTGACAGCCCTAATAAAAACATAGAGCATTAATAAACTATTAAGCTGAAGTTGGTTTAAGTCCCTGCATGACTTTGTCCATTTTTTTGAAAAATTTAAACATTTACCTACTAGTGTGGTCTGCTGATAACTTTTGCAAACAGTTTGGACCAAGAACGTCGGGCCTAATCCAGATCTAATTTATCTGACACTCAGATTGTATTCCTGTAAGAATTTTTCAAAAAACAGTTGATTTGATAGAAAAAAATCAGCAGACGATAAAAAAAAAGCATGAAAAATTTCCCAGGCGGCAAATAGTCAATTATAACCAAGTTAGAAAAGCGTAATATTGACTCACCTGCTTTGCAATGGAGCTGCATTCCCTGGTTCAGGTAATTCTGTCCAAAAAATATGGTCCGTTTCAATATTTATGTCATGCGACTATGACAAAGGGGTACTTTCATCTGTGCCCACGCATGGATTTTCTTCAAACTTTGCATATTAATAACTCATTATATATGAACTATGAAAATGTATTTATCGAATTAGATAGTTAAGAATAAGGCTTAGGAAGCAAACCTGACATGCTCCACCTTTGAGGTGGTACCTGTCTCTAAATTTCCATGTCCTAAATCTGTAGTTTTGTTTATTTCTATGATTTGTCATCTAGATTGAATCCATAATACCATAAACATTATTTTAATACCACGAAACCATTTGGATAAATTATGGTTTACGTTTTCAGTAGAAGTGATTGTAAAATTTCAATTTTTTTTTTTCAAAAAATTTACAAAACATTCAACACTCAATTCAAAAGATGGATATGTTCTAGTCTTTGTCAAGATATCATATTATCACAAAAACATGCTATATATATACTGCTGATCTGAGCCAAATATCATGAAAATCCAAAACCGGTAACTTTGTCATTTCCTACCTCTTGTGGGTATAGGCTGAGTTTTGGCAAAATTAATTATTTAGTTCAAATGAATCAATAACTCGACATTAGGAGGTTGTTTTTAAATCTACTTCCACTTTTCTTAAAGAAAGACATGTTTAGACAATTTTAAATGATTCAATGGTCAGAAATGCCAAAGGTCATGGCCCTGTGTCATGGCACTATGGGGCCAAGACAATGTGTATCACTTCCTCAAGTCCTGCATGATATTGTATAAGAATCATAATATCCTAACAATAAACATGTGAAAACAAGAAGACTAAATATTTCCTTTACATCCCAACTGAACTAGAGGAACCACATTTTGGTGCCGTGACCAGGATAACGTGTAACAGAGTCTTATCAAAGGTATCATAAAACAGTGTTCTACATGAATAAGTGAGGTCCAGAAACAAAACTGTATGCCTAGAATATAAAGCCAGCTAAAGTATAAATGTTTCTATTTGATGGAAATCAGCATTAGTTTCACAAATCAGAATGAACAGAGAAGATTTAAGCATTAAATTAGCAATACCTTTGCAGCCAAGAGCTGTTTGAGACCAAAATGGTTAATTTAAACCAATTTGACAGGGGGTTATTTTTGTGAAGCAGGTTTATTAATGAGTCTTACAATTATAAAATCATAGATATAAGGTTCTTCTCCTGTATGAACAGGCTTGTCATAAGGTTTCTCTTCTGTATGAATTAAAATTCTTAATAATGTTACATATTAAGTGTAACATTGGCTAGATGTAGTTTTAATGTTAGAAACTAGATGTGTTAAGTACAGGTGTCAACATATTGTATCATTTTGGCTAATATTATTGTGTAAGCACTTCATTAAATAAGAATCGTGGCACTAAATATCAAAGAATATTGTTTTACATAATAGGGGAAACACTGAACATATCAACTTCTAACAATAAACGTACTAGCATGATGATTCAAACTAAGCAAGTATTCAAGTATGTTTTACACTGAAACATAATTATTGTATTTTTTACATTTCGATGAACTAGGGCCATGTGTTTACATCAAGTTGAAAAAATATGTTACCGGTCCTTGAATTTCATGAAATTTGGTCTACATATTCTTCACATATATGGATAGTTTACAAAATGTATATGTTGAAATGGTATCTTGACAAAGACCACAACCTGTAAAAATGTTAATTCCAAATTTGACAGAATACAAAATATACAGTCGAAAATTGGGGCACCATGCTATAAAAATGAATGCCCACCCAATATCCTAATACATACAAAGCCATTTTAAGTAACAACGAACTTATCAATGATATAGCTATTCAATAAAACATTTCTCCCCCCATTACATGATATGTCAATTACTTTAGAAATGATTATAACTGGGTACCCTAAGGTATTATAGTGATATCATTCATGACATCATAATTAGCAATCGAATTGCATAAAAACTCAAACGCACCATAAATATTAAAGTTATACCACAGACAATTAAATTACATAATACAATGTATTATCAAAATCCAAGCGTGGGCAGACGCCCATGTTAATTTCTCATACCATGCAAGAGCCCCTTTGCTCTGCTTGAATGGCGTATCCTTGCAGGTATCGCCCTTTATGTCCAAATGGATTCTTCCTTCTGGTTTGATACAATAAAATTAGGATGGTCCATTTTATATATGGAGGGGTAACAAGTTATTATTTCTTTTTATCTCTGTAGACCATTTTTGCCTTACTAAAAAGTATAGACATGCGGTACTTCATCTGGGTCTTCACTGTTTGTCAACATACTCAAGTCACCAGTATACAAAGGGATATCAATCAATAACGTATCACAAATGATGGTCATCAGCTCTTTGCCTATCCTTGTGTAGTATAGGCTGTATAGCAATCAAGCAAGAGAACTTTTTCTTAAATTTGGCAGTTACCCTCTTTGCCTCTTGGGTAATTTTGTATACTTTTTTGTCGTCTGCTGATTTATATTCAACAACAAATTTTTTGAAAATTTCTTTCAGGCATATTCCATTAGAGTGTCAAATAGATTATTCCTAGCTTAGTAGTGGCTAAACCCAGGAAGACCCGTCCCTACATTATAAACTGAAAGATTGTTGATGGGACGTAAAAAATCAAATCAAACAAACAAAAGTGTCAAACAGTTTAGATCCATGTCAGGCCTGATGTTTTGTTGGGCATGATCTGGATCTAAACTGTTAGCAAAGATTATCAGCAGATGACCTTGTACCCAAAGCCCTAAGTTCTACAGCAAACTGTGGTCACCAAACCTAATCAATTCTTAAGAACTTGAATTCATGGCAATTTTAAAAATCAAACATCTTAAAAATTAGGTCAAGGTCTTCAAAACTGAAACAGCACTTCATAAAATGTACGATCCTGCATGCAGCCTTTTCATTAAATTTTAAAGTAGACGGCTCAAAACCTTGCGTAAATTTTGCAGAGTGTATGGTAATTTTATTTTTTAAATCCTCTGTTATATTTGCGAGAAAGTAGATGGCACAGGCATTAAATTTAGCCTCCCGCAAAGGCTGTGTTCCACTTTTATATATCAATTCAAAATTGCCTAATCAGTTAATCTACCAAGCAAAGTGGCTTGCTGTTGACAATTAAACAATAATAAACTTATTTATCATGTGACGTCGTGTCTGGGAGTGATATAATGCTATGCAATAAAATCGATAAATCACTAGAGGTTTACAGATTTTTTGGAAACGTTATGACATCCATAATAACGTTGCGTTAAAGATGGCAAAATCTTGACATTTTCATGCCAAAAATGCAATTTTAAATTAATTTTAATGTCATGTGATAAATAAAATCTATCATTTGTGCTCCTGTATTGTTGAATTTATTAAACTCGTTGGCAAGCCTCGCATTTTATCACTTTTCCCCAGCTCGTTAATTCATTAAAACATAAGCACTCAATGACATGCAAGATCCTCTATATCTGCAACAAGAGGAGCACTGATGTAAGAGCCTCTATATCTGCAACAAGAGGAGCACTCATGTAAGTTCCTCTATAAATTTCTACATACAGTACAGTGAGTCCTTATATAACACACCTCCCATAACAAAGTTTTCGATTTTAACATGATCATGATGTGGCTCCCAATTTTTTTACCAGATTACAAAACATTTGGAATCATAGGAAAATGACCATAAAATGGTCATTTTCCAAAAAATTCTTGGTAAAATTATCCCTTTATATTACATGATTCACTTACAACACAGTCCATTCCAATGGTCAGCAAACATAGAATTTAAGAGACTGCAGAAAGTACTTGTAAATGCACCAAAACAAACATCTGTCTGACCTCCCAATGTGTGGGGACATAATCACAATCTACAAAGTGTCTGTATGAAGTATCCATCAAAATATAGCATGTTTGTCCTAAGGGGATTGAAGTCCCTTTCAACAATATAGTCATATATATACAAAAGGGCCATACTGGGCCACATAGCGCAGTCGGTAATGTGTCTGGCTACAGATAAGTGTCTGACTGAAGATCCAGGGGTCGCGAGTTGGATCCCTGCCCGGTCCTATACTTTCGTGGAGATTGAATGATCATGAAATTATTTCTACCGTCATTCTCCTCCCTTCGGCTGATTCAAGAAGGGTTGTTGTCAGTTACAAGCGAAAGTATGTGCACAAAGTACTGGTCAACTGCTTAGTCAAGCTTGCTCAGGAAAAAAGTGTGGTTAGGTGAACTGACCATAGCTGTTGCTGGGATGCAAGGGATCAAACCAAACCAAAACAAGAGGGCCCTTTGGGTCCTGGATCACTCACCTAGCTGAATAGAGGATATTTAACAAGAACCTTAATTAATTTTTTTAACAACTGGGTACGTTACCAACTCTTTTTTCATTCATTTGGGTATTTCAAATGTTGATTGGGTATTCAACATTTCTAATAAAAAAAACTTTTTTTTCGCTTTTCATTTGGGTATTTTTGTAAGTGTTAATACTTTACTTACCAATTGATAAGTTTTAGGACTTACAGATATTGCTGCTCTGAACATTCTGCTCATAGTTGACTTTCTCTCATACAGGCTTTGATTTGGAAGCCATTTGTACAAAAACAAATATCTGATACTGGTACTCAGTAACTCTCAGATCACATTGATTGAAATAACTAGTAATCAAAACACTTCTTTTATAATTTCATTTTAAACAACCATGTATCCGCCGTTTAATTCGTAAAAAAATAAATGGATTTATTGGCATTAGTGATGACGTCACTACTACATGTACCAGGGCAATAAGACGCCTCAATAATGAGATGTTTTAGTGTTTTGATACTTCACTCATAACAAAACAATTTGCCAAAAAAAAACTATTTGGTTATAGTAACTGACGTTAATATGATGTCAAAACGAGCATTTCTTCGAAAAGTAACAGTGTTATTAACTTCAACGACCGAAAAAGGGGATTATATTGAATTAAACAATTGTTTTTGGTGTTTTTTCTGTCACAACGATCACCATGGAATTCCTAGCGCAAAATGCAAATAGAAAATATAGACGTTCAGGTTGCACAAGCATTTTTGTCAAAATTGCCGTTGACGTTGCAGAATGATTCGCATGAGTGATTCTGATATTTATTCTATGTCATCAAACAGATAAAAATGCCAATAAGTAAATGATCATAGAGAATGCTTGATTCCAGCATTTTTGTCAAAAAAATGTGGGCCCTGAAAAGGTGGTGCATAACTAAAAAGGCTCACTGTACTGAATTTCTTTTGCTTTTTTTTACCCTACCGGATCAATTTTAATTGCTTTTTTTGAAAATTAATTTGGGCAAATACACATACTAATTAAGGTACTGGGCTGGTTTAAGTTAGATAGTTGTCTGAAAACAGGCCTTTTAAAGTTTAGTTAAGAGTGCATAACAAAAAAATATTTTTTTCTTATTTCTAAACCAAAATGTATGTTGTGAGTACTAAAAAGAGCCGTCCGTCTCAATGACCACGAATCTTTTGAGAACCGAAAGCTATTGTTAATACTAATGGGCAAGAGTAGATTACAATTCTTAACTAAAAATTGTTTATTCAAACCTTGGTTTAAACAGTATTTCATTTGATCAATCACTATTACATAAGTACAATTTCATAGAAGTAGGATCTGACAGTTAATGGTGAGACTTATTTTGGTCGTTTATTCAAACCTTATGAGGTAAGTACAAAAATCTGAATGAATCCTGACCATGATTCTCCTAGTACAGGTACTATTGGAAAAAGCCCTGGAGGATTTGTGCCAAAAACACTATTTCCCCCTCCTCTTTGGGTAGTGGACATCATTAACACTTTGCATGCTGGGTATTTTTTTTCCATGCTTTTGTTGTCGTCTGCTTACTTTTTCCAAAAAATAACTTTTTCCAAAAATTGTTTCAGCAAAACTATCAGTGTCAAACGGAAACTGTTTGTAAAGTCCTAATCTGGGTCAAAACTGTTTGCACAGCTATAGGTTATCAGCAGATGACAAAAGTTAATGCTAGCAAGGAAAGAGCTAGAGCTAGAGGCACATAAAATGGCATAATATTTGGACACTAAAACAATAAGATTCTGAAAGGTCAACCTGTGTCTGAAAGCCAATCAAATGATACAGATAACATTCTTGCACAACGTATAAGAATATCTGAGATTTTAGCCTGGGTCAGAAATTCTTATGGTACCGTACCCATGTTACATGTATCTTACACATTTGAGCACCCAAAGCACATGTTTAAATAGGAGGGTAAGAAGACAATTAGAAATTAACGACAAAAAATACTTATCTTGACCTTTGCTGCAGTGACTCAGGATATGAGAATTCATTTTGATTCTTTACGCCCGAGTCAACAGTTTTTTCGTCAAGTTTGGACAGGTCTTCCAGGGTTGAATCAGATAAGCAGCAAATGAAGTGTCTTGCTAAATACAGTGATTCTGCCGGCGGTGAATCTCAGCAAGCAATCCTTCGAACCCCAGTCTTACGCTCTACCATCTGAGCCACTGCACTCAACAACTCAGGATATGATGAATCGAGCTCATTTCTAAGTTATAAATGAGTTTTTTCATACGTTTAGTACTCTAATGTACCAGTTGACCTTTCAGGACTAACAGGCCCAGGTGGGCCTGACTTGCACACTATGATGCGACTGATCACGATATGCAAAATAACACAAAGGTGGCCATAATGGATGTTTGATCAGATCAGATTGCATGAGCACTTCTGAGTTTCAGTGTTCCCCAATGCCTCCCATCAAGTTTTGTTTAAATATGACATATGGTTCAGGAGTATAAGAATCCATCATGAGTGTGAGGGTGGGATAAAGAAATCCGTCCCGAGGATCACAGAATGTCATCAAGAGGCTTGCAGAGTACATGTCATAACAAATGGTGATCATGAGGGACGGATTTTTCTATTCCATCCTCACACATATAATGTATTCTTTTTCTTGCTCAACACTAAGTACCGCATTTTGTATTAAAGAGACTTAGTCTGCAACTATGAGCATTTTTCGAAAAAGTTTCTTTTCTTTTTAAATCATTTGTAAAAGCAGAATTAAGTTAAGTTTTTACAATAAATCTGTTCACTATAGCTGAAAAATGCATGAAAAAGTGAATTAGCTTATAAAAACAGGTGTATTTTCTCCTGTTGGTAATTATTTGCGTCCCTCCAATAATTATAGACAGTCAATATTAACATAAATGCTGTTGTTTTGATACTGATAATTTGTAAAGATTTACGAAATTTGTAAAATGTATACCTGAATTTTAGTTTTTTTACTGTGTTCTTGAAAATTAGAAGCATTATTTCAAAAATTAAAAGATCAAAAGTTACAGACTATGCAGCTTTAAAAAAACACAAGAAAATGCTTCCAGAAAATCCTGAATTTGCTAAGATGCAACATGATGACATCATTTTAACATTACAAGTTACAACAATGTCAATGATCAACTTGCAGCCAGCTTGTAGCTGTTCATTTTTTATCTTTCCCACAGGCTGGTTGAGTATGTGATAGAATTATCTCACATGGGTAAGAACAACGGAAATCCCATTCCGGTGTGCGAAAAATGTGGCATGTCAGCCTTGAAGAACTTAAAAAGGGTTCATACAGGCAAGTTCGTGTAAAATTCAAGGACTTTTCTAGGACTTTTAAAAGACTTTCCTACTGTTTTCAAGGACTGAAAACTTATGAAATACTAGACTCCAATAATAAAGATACAAATTTTAGAAAACTAGTGTAAAATATCGCTGCCTTTCTTTGGTGCAGCATATGCTGCACCAAATAAAGGCACCACAATTTCATACTGATTTAGGTCTCCAATCACGGTGTTGAATCCTCCTGTAAATGGTAAAATTCAAGGACTTTTCAAGGCCCCTGAGTGTTTTTAAGTACTTTTCAAGGCAAATTTAATTTTCAAGGACTTCATGCATAATATTCAAGTACTTTCAAGCTTGTGCAAACCCTGTGTAAACAATCCCCATAAGTGCTTTTGGCCACATACAGTAAAACCCATGTAAAAACGGCCACTCAAAAATAGACAAAACAAAGATCTTTAGGCAAAAAAAAATATTATTTGTTTCTCAGGCCCTTTTTTAAAAACAGATGCGGCAGGGCGGGTTTTTATTTTAATTTTTATTCAGCAGCAAAAAAGATGCAGGAACTTTTTTTTCGAAACTAAAACGATATCTTTTTTGCTTTGCCGGTTACTTCACTAGATATTATTCAAGTCAGGCCATAAAAGTTGATAGTGAAAGCCTCTAGATTTGACTTCATCACCGATGCATAAAACTTACACTGTTGGGGCCTCTTTAACTAACAAAACACATTAGAAAAACATCGAGAGGATAACCGGAAAAGGAGTCGAGAATAAATAAACTACCCAACATTACCTGCAATGGACCACAACGTCCGAGTGAAAACGCATGGTCGTTACCAATAACGATGTTATGAAATTGGAAATGCGGGGCGTTATAATTTTAGAAAGCAATCAAAAAAAGTAATGCGGGGCTTTTAAAACAGATGCGGCGGTGCCCGAGAAACAAATCAATATTTTTTTTTGGCCTAATGACAAATGGTAGCTTAATGAAGGTCAATGCTCCCCTTGGAGCATTCTCATTCTGCATGACCTTTGACCTGCATTATCATAGGTTTAGATAAACAAACTTTTTGAGCATTAAATTGTCAATATTTTCTTACCCTTCAGTTTTAACATATGTTTTGGGTGCTCAATAGAACCGTCTCATTGAGACGGTTCTTTTGAGTACCCACAATATATGTTTTGGTTGACAAATAAGAAAATTAATTTTCTGTTCCGCACTCTTAACTCAAGTCCTGATTATTTTGAAAAACAATTTTCGGTCTTTTTGAGAGTGGCTGTTTTACACAGGTCTACAGTAGTGCTTCAGTACAATTGTTAAGCACATTTAATAAATATTCCAATGAGATTTATTTGGTTTGGAAATTATCACTGATAATTTCAAAACCAAATAAATCTCTTTGGTAAAGCATTGACATTTGTCATTGACATTGTCCTCAAATTTGGACAAAATTTCCCTTGCCACCTTTGTATCAGTTTGTGTTTAAGCCAGAATTTTCTTATTAGTTGATTTACGGGATTTTTTTTTTTCAGATTTAGGGTCAGGGGGACGAAAAAAAATTTTAAAATCTCTGAAAATTACCAGTTAGCTGGTCATTTTCAGAGCTTTTTTTATTTTTTTTTATTTTTTCAGAGCTTTTTTTATTTTTTTATTTTTTTTTTATATATATCTCCAGAAAAAACAGCAAAACTAGTA
The DNA here is from genome assembly GCA_964019695.1 of Loripinus fragilis. Lineage (NCBI taxonomy): Eukaryota > Metazoa > Mollusca > Bivalvia > Lucinida > Lucinidae > Loripinus > Loripinus fragilis. The sequence continues at coordinate 47,955,956 of OZ026529.1, forward strand.
AGGTAAACCAACAGTCTGTATTAAATCCTTAGATATCTTATCATTTTCCTAAAAATCTGGACAGGACAATCAGTTTTAACAGTGTCACTCTCAAAAATACACAGACAGAACCTCAAAATATATTATTTTTTTCAACCAAACAAATAATATTAAGAGTCGGCGGATAAAATATAAAAATAATTTTAGAAATTATTTTTTTTTCTACTTTCTGGAAAATTACAGTAAGGGTTTGTAAATCAACTTATAAGAAAATTCTGGCCTTAGGGACAGACAAGACAATGGACAATATTAACATTAGCCAGGGTTCCCACAGAAATTCAAAAACACAATTCCATGATTTTTCCATGATTTTCCATGATCAACAATGTAATTCCATGACTATTTAATGCACGGCCTCCAACCTCTCGTTTTAGCAGCATCTTCATCACGCTGAGCATAAATGCGGAATGCAGCAACAACAGCATGCATGTAGACATTGCATGCATTTTGAAATAACTAAAACTTGAAACCACCAGTAGCCAGAAAACTAGCTGTCAGACACACAAGTTTTGTGTGTCTGACAGCTAGTTTTCTGGCTACTGTTGGTTTCATCAAATTATTTCACAAAAGTCCATGATAGTTCCATGATTATTCAGGTTTGTTCGAATTCTATGATTTTTCCATGCATGGAACTTTTTTTTAGTGATTTTCCAGGTTTTCCATGATTTCCAGAGCTTGTTGGAACCCTGATTAGCTTACGAGGAGTGGAGCTTCACTCCATGTGAACTTATGATAAAAAAAACTCACCTATTTGAGCTCTACGCTGTTCCTGTGGATCATTCTCATTTACAGTTGACTGGAAGCTTAATTCATTTATGCTATCCTGTCCCCAGTCTTCCGACACTCCCATCGACGCTCCTGATAATTCTATCCCAGTGAGTTCTAATTCTGAATCCTCTTCTGTTGTTGGTTCTATTTTGACATAAATTCTAGAATCGTCATTGGTTGATTGCCTGGCTTCTGATTGGATTATCTCTTCAACCTCCTTTTTGATGTTATCTGACACAGAAGTTTGTGTGTAATTCAGATCAATAGATGAAAGCAAGTCAGTGGAAAGGGGATTCCTAACAGAATGCTCAACACTTTCTTTGATGCCCATATTCATAATAATATTGTTACTAGTCAATTCGTCTTTTACACCTAAGGCACCTTTAGTGTTCTGCTCTTCATGAGAAGTATTAGAGTCTATTCTGGAGTCAATCAATGATGTTGACTGAGGTGTGTTAACACTTTGAACACTGGAAGAACCCGAGCGGGCAGGGGATTTTCTTGTTCTCGGACTAGGCTTTGATTTGGAGGTTTTTTGGTAAGAGCTCTTTGTCTGTGGACCTCTCCCGAGGCTTAAGCTATCACAGGAATGGGACCCAGTGTTGTATCTTTGTTGCTTGGGCGTGGAAGGACCATCTTGAAATGAATCTGAATCTTGGGGTCTCTGATATTCTGTTCTTGGCTGTGGTCCATCTGGTCTCTGTGTTTCTGCTACTAGCTGAGGTTCTTCTGGTTTGTGATATTCTGCAACAGAGTTCATACAGGCAAGTATGAGTAAAATTCAAGGACTTTTCAAGGACTTCTAAAGACTTTCCTACAATTTTAAAGGACTCTAAAGTTTATGAAAAATCCCGATTTAAGTGTTAAAATTCTACTTCAGAAATGCTAGACTGAGATAATGGAGACATTAGTACTGGAAAATCAGCATAAAATTGTTGTGACTATATTTGGTGCAGCATCTCTATCAACAGTGCTAAGTCCTACAGAAAATATTAGAAATCAATGACTTTTCCAGACCTTTGAGTATTTTTCAAGTACTTTTCAAGGCAAATTTAATTTTCAAGGACTTTTCAAGACAGTCCCTTATATCCAAGTACTTTTCAAACCAGTGCAAACCCTGTGCAATAGTCCAAATACAGTGCATAGTTTAACCCTAATCATGCCGTACTCATGGGTGAAAGTTTGAAATTTCCAAATCCTGAATTTTAGAAAATCAGAATTTAAAACTTGCTGTATGCCTCCAAAATATTAAAAATTCCAAGTTTAATGGTCAAATACATTTAGATACATGTAAACTGAAAGTAAATCAGAAAAGCTATTATTAGCAGAATTCAGCATTTTGAGGCTGACTTTCAGCCTCAAATTCCTGAATTCGGGAATAAACCTGAAAACTTTCACCCATGCCAAACTTGGATAAATCCTGCCTTGACAATAGATTAGATCCAAATTCCAATTGATCATGAACCACCCTGTTTGCAACTTTACTTGTAAAAACATGCTAATAAAGTTGAATCCTGCAAGTTAATTGCATAAAAACTACATAGAAAGATCATTCAAACATGATATTGTTTAATAGAATAACCTTTAAAAACAGTCTGGACCCAGATCAGGTCCAACATAACCGTGGGCCTGATTTGGATTCAAACTTTTTGACACTCTGATGTCAATCCTGGAAAAACTTTGGGAAGGTAAACTTTGAAAAAAAATCAGCAGATGACAAAAGCAAACATGGTGACATGCTCTCCACTGGAGGAAGCTGTCGTTATACACTGCAAATTTGCAAGGGCAAGCCCGACCAACTTCTCTTTTTTCTCACCAACCTCAACCAAATGTTGGGTGTATTTAGCATGTGTAAGGAAAGCATACCCAGAGAAATGAGCCAGGAAAAATCATCTGACCATAGCCATCTACTCTTTACACCACGGTTTCGATGAGGGTTCATCTAAATGCTGTCAGAAGTTACTGAGAAGTCATACACACACGATTTACATGAAGGAGAAACAGACAAACCAGCAACCCTTCAGGGAGCATAAAAACTATGGGCGACAGTAATGAGGAATGACCGAGTGATGCTTGGTATGGATTCAAAAGACCTTCAAAACCACTCTTAGAGGAGAGGATGTGTATAAAGAGAAGACAACTCAGATTGGCCCAATTCTCAGGAAAATGAATTCTGGCCTGTATCAAATGAATTTGGGTTATGATGCTCATGATTATGATGATGATAATAATGATAGAGTGCACATTTGAAAATTACTTTTCTTATTTCTCAACCAAAACATATGTTGTGGCTTCTCATAAGAACCGTCTCTATGAAAAGGTTCTTTTTAGCACCCAAAACACATGTTTAAACTGAAGGATAAGGAAAAAATCATCATTTTACGCTAAAAAATTAGCTAAATTGGACTCTTGAGGATTCTATTCAGGATCTTGCAATCCCTGTATCAGAACAATTTACTCACTATTAATACAGTATCCTAGAAACTGTGATTTTATTTCATCTCTGCCTTCAAAGAAACCTTTGCCCATGTTAGACCCCAGATGTGACAATGTTCCTTCATTGATACTAGCTGTGAGAATAATGGATTCTTCCCCTGTCTGATCTGATAATTGCTCTATCTGAAACAAGAAGTATTTACATGTTAGACCCCAGATGTGACAATGTTCCCTCATTGATACTGGCTGTGAGAATAATGGATTCCTCTCCTGTCTGATCTGATAATTGCTCTATCTGAAATGAGATTAGAAGGAGTATTATAAGTACATGTATGGTACTTGAACAAGGTTGGCAAAATGCCGGAAAATTAGCATATTTGCCATGCCAGTGGCATTTACCGGGAAATACCGGGAAATAATGGAAAATACTGGCAAATATAATTCACAACCTTCAACATAAAGATTGGTAATTTCAATGATAGAGGTTATTTGTCTTAATATTTCATTTCTACTACCTTATCAGGCTATCAGCTAAATAATCTTAGTTTAAGGCAAAGTCTCATTCTTTAAACATTTGAATTTAGAAGAAAAAAACCCTGTTTCGTACCTACCAAAGTGCTCATCAGTTGACTTGTGCATAGTTACAGATAAGGTTGGGTGAGTGACCCATATCTGTACTATAAATCAATTAAAGACACTCCTGTTTGTGGTCACCTGGACTTTAATTGTCTTAATTTAAAATATAAAGTATTAAAGTTGGATGTTTGGATGAGTGACCCTTATCTGTACTATAACTCAAATTTGTGGTCACCTGGACTATAATTGTCTTCAGATAAAATATGATAGTCAATCATGACATCCTATTGTTCTTCCTTGCCCCTGGCTATACAGTATCCACTTGGGGATATGTTGTTTTAACAGTTAATGAGATGCACAGGTGTCAAACAATTTCCAGATACACAGGTAAATTTTCTCCCCATTTAAAGGTCAAACTAGAATTAACCCATGTCCTGTTGATTCCATTCTTGAAAACACTAGATCCTGATCAGCTGGTTTCTTTCAGAGGCCATCTTATCAGGATCTACACTGTTTTCCACACTAATTGAAAATACAGATTTAAGCTGTAAAGGATAAAATTTGGAAGAAGTGTTACTGTGTAGTACATAAAATATTCAGCATGATAAGGGCCAAAGATATTATTTATTTATTGTTAAAAATTATTTCAAAATTTCAGTCTTAGATGCATTTTTGGCTGTTTTAACATATTTAAATGTATTCCAAGGTTTTATGCTGATACTGTAGCCTCATATTCAATATTTACATTTTCACTCATTTAGTTCAATTATACTATTTTAAGTCAACTTCCTAAATATATCCGCTGCATTTACAGCTAAAAATCATATTTGCCAGTATTTCGCGACAAAAAAGTTATAATATTTGACATTATTTGCCAGTAATTTCCACTTGAGCCTTATTTGCCATGCCGGGAAATACCTGTAAATTCCACTGGTAAATACCGGAGGTGGAATTTTCCGCCCAACCTTGTATTTGAAGTGCATGGTATGATAAACTTTTCAAAATTCTGTACTCTCTTTTGGACAAAGTTAAGTCCCAGTTCAGCTGGCTTCTAATGAAGCCAGCTGAACTGGGTCCACAGTTTTTCTATCCACATGGTGAATCAATTTTAATAATGAAATCACATCACTGGACTGACTAGACATCAGTTACATGTAGTACACCAGCCCACAGAATGCTTGAAGTGTGTGCCAAAAAATTTTAAAGTGGGGACAAATGTTCCAAGTCTTCAAAGTACTGTGAGACAGTGCCGTATAACTATAAACAAGGGACAAATAATGAAAACATTAGGAAACAAACACAAATTTCTTCCCACTAAACCCAAATTAAACTGGACATTTGGAAATTGTACATAGAGAGCCAAAAGTGAATTTCAGAAAATGAAATGGGAAATGTAAATTGTTCTCTTTGTCTAGTAGTGTCGCCTGGTGATAACTTTTGCAAACAGTTTGGACCCAGATCAGGACCGACATTCTGTCGGTCCTGATCTGCATACAAACTGTTTGACACTGAGATGGTATTCCTGAAAGAATATTTATAAAAAAATTGATTTTGAATAAAATCAGCAGACAACAAAAATTCATGAAAAATTTCTCAGGAGGTAAAGAGTTCAATATTGATATTTTGAAAGTATGTCAGGCCTCCAGATAAATGTGCGTAACTGAAAATTATTTTTCTTATTGCTCTACCAAAACATATGTTGTGGGTACTCAAAAGAACTGTCTCAATGAGACGGTTCTTTTGAGCACCCAAAACATGTTTAGATTGCTGGGTAAGAAAATAATTGCAATTTTACGCTCAAATTTTTTGCTTAACTGGACCATTGTATGTAGAACAGATGCAATTTGCCAACATTAACTCTTTACATAATTGGTAATTGTTCACGGCTGTTTTGTTGTTGTCTGCTGATTTTTTTTCAAACTTAACTTTTTCAAATCAATCTTTCAGGAATCAAACAATCAGTCCTTACCTACTGATCTACCAAAAGCTTTGAAGCGTGACTCTATTTACCAAATCGATATGTTGTTCTAGAAAAAAAGGGTTTCCGGCATTTATTTACATTTATTATAAAAGCTTTGACATACACATATGTTCTATCCAGACTGGCTCATTTTACGCATTCTGCATCAATCATTTGAAATAGAAAGACCCAAAGGTCATTGGTCAGAGGTTGTGGTACATCTATCGGTCCAAACTGTTTGCAAAGGTTATTAGCAGACAAAAAAAGTTGCCGTCAGCAAGGTAAGAGTTTAAGTTGGTTGTGTCTTGTGTGCATACACAGGTCACATGCACCAACAATATGATGCCCAGGGGATTTTCTGCCCTTCTCTAGGGGCCGAATTTCAGCCCCATTCCCAATAAAAAAAAAATGGCCACCTTTTTTTCTCAATACCATGTCCATTTTCCATTTTTCCCAAATAAAAAAAAAAATACATTTTTTTAGAGACCAAGTTGAGTGCTACTATTTATGAGAAACAATGACCCATATCAGAATGATACTTAAACACTTGTGCTTAAATGGTATGCTTGGCATAATACAATCAAAAATAATTTGATTTTGAGGAAATATTTTGCTACCATTGTTGTGTTCTATGTCATTAATTTCTCCAAATTATGATGTTTAGTCGATCATTTTTCCCAGTTTTGGCCAGGGGCCTTTTCCCAAAATTGCTGGAAAAAGCCATGAATTGCCCCGATTTTCAATATTGGGGGGACTGGAGGACTGGTTGGGGGTGGCATAAAATTTTTTGTAAAAATGGTGGCAAAATTGGTAGTCTTACCAGAAGCTGTATTTGTGTTTTTAGGACAGACTTCAGAATGGCCTTGTATCCAGGAATCTCCTTTAAGACGTCTAACTCCATTGCGAGAGAGTGAAGCCCTTTCAGCCAATCTGTCTCTAAACTGTTGATGTAGTGTGGCCCTATTGTCTGAAAACCAAGCCCAAATAAAATACCGAAATTAGTCTAATTATCGCAATGTGTGTGTAACAGGGCTGTGGAAATACCATGCCTGACTTGTCCGACCTGGTCCCATTTCACTCAGGACAAGCTGAAAATTTCAATTTACTTGTCCTTGGACAAGTGCAAAATTTGTAAAAAGTTAATAAAATTTTGTATTTCATATTTTGATTAATTATTATGAGTTCACATGTTGCAGTGAAAACAGTGTGGATCCTGATCAGCTGGCTTCTTCCGAAGCCAGCTGATCAGGATCTACACTGTTTACTAGAGAGTTGATATCTGCATGGTTTCATACTGTTTTCGAAAGTGTATGTTGTTTAAGCACAGAAAGGTATAAGCTAATCTGTACTATCGGACAAGTAAAATATTCTTTGGACAAGTACATTATGACCATTTACTTGTCCCTGGACAAGTAGAAAACTTGACTATTTCCACACCCCTGGTGTGTAACTTTTTCAAGTTTCCGCTTTTGAAAACAATGTAGATCCAGATCAGCTAGCTGATTAGGATCCACTGTTTTTTATCCATATAATGAACACATGGGTGAATGTTCGAAATTTCCAAAATCCTGAACTTTTGAAATTCAAAACTTAAAAGAAGCAGTATGCCTACAATATCAAAACAATTTCAAGTGAAATGGCTAAATGTCTTATTACTCTTAAGGCATACTCATGATACTGAGAATTGATCACTGATCAGAGAATCTATTATAATCTGCTTAAGTCAGCCTCAAAATCCTGAATTCAGGAATAATCCTGAAAAATTTCACCCATGTGAACCATAATATTAAAATTTAGTTTTTAATTATAAAACTTATTTTAACGAAGATACTCACCAATAGGCTTAACTATAGCAGTTTCCCTTACTCCCCGCAAAGTTTGAGGACCGTTCTGTATGTTATGGAACCAGTCCAGGGAACCATAATAAGAGCGCGAAAGCGCACGTGCATCAGAAATTCCTTTGCCCCAAAGAATGAGGGGCGGGAGGATGGGCAATATAAGTTAGCCTATTGGTGAGTATCTTCGTTAAAATAAGTTTTATAATTAAAAACTAAATTTTAACTTCATCTCCTCACCAATAGGCTTAACTATAGCAGAATCACATTTGGAGGGTTGGATTCTTGACACACACACAGAACGATCCTCTTATCCAGGGATTAATCCTGTAGAAACTTAAGATTCCATGATAATGGAATTATAAAGGGTATTTCTAATAAAGAAACCTAAATTTCCACCATTTCAATCCCTGGATGAAACAAAACTATTTATATCCAAGTACCTTTGAACTGGTCTTGCTTGGCCTTGGACGATAGTCTCTTCAGATTAGCAGTCTTGGTTGGAAAGACCAGATGGTCCCCCCACCACCTTTTGCGCAGAAACCACTGGACCCAACAGTCTGAGGTTCTCTACTTGTCTATTTAAGTCTCTAAGGTAGAACTTAGCAAAGGTTGACCTAGATGACCATACAGCAGCCTTAATAACATCCTCAACTGGAGTTTTATTAAAATAAGACCAGGAAGCTGACAAGGCTCTCAACTCATGTGCCTTAATCTTAAGTAAAGCTACTTTTGATTTTGACAAATTCTTATAGGCTAATCTAATAGTATAAGCAATCCATCCGGAAATAGATCCCTTATTGATGTCATGATTTCCCTTCAAGGGAAGAAATAGCCTTGTCCTATTTTTCCGGATAGGCTCTGTTACTTTTAAGTATCGTTTAATAGCTCTAACAGGACACAAAAGCCTGTTAAAGTCATTGCGTTTAACAGTTTTAGCTAAATTTTGAACCAAAATATCATCAGGACAAATGGATGGTAATTGATTTTTTGCTAAAAACCCTGGCTCTGTTCTTAAAGAAACGGAGCCATCAGATTGGTTGAATCTGAGATGACCTGGATCAATAGACAAGGCATGAATCTCACTCACCCGTCTAGCCGTTGCCATGGCAAGCAGAAAGACGGTTTTTAAGGTGAGATAGAACCTTGATGCCCGATGCAAAGGTTCAAAAGGCTCGCCACATAAAGACGAAAGAACACAGGAAAGGTCCCATTTTGGAGCTAAAGACCTTTGAATTGGTCTCTGTAATTCCATATACTTAATAAGTTCAGAAATTATAGGATCTGAGCCAATATTTTGCCCAGACTTGAACTTTAGGGTATTAGAAATAGTAGATCTGTAGCCCTTTACAGTACTAACTTGACATTTCTTCTCCTGAAACATATGTAACAAAAAATCTGCTACGTTTCCTGGAGATGCCATGACTGGATCAATCTCCCGGATACGACACCAACGGGAGAAAATGTTCCATTTGAGATCATAGACTTTTCTAGTAGAAATTCGTCTAGCTTTAGAGGCGTGTTCGGCAACTTTCTCCGAAAAGCTTCTATCTCTGATTGATTTGCGCACAATATCCAAACGTGGAGTCTGAGGTTTTCGATATTGTTTCTCACAAACTGCAGTTGTGTTAACAGATGCTGTTTTACAGGAAGCCTGATGGGAGGTGCTACTAGTAGCCGAAGTAACTCTGGGAACCAAGATGCTTCGGGCCAGAATGGGGCTACTAGAACAATTTTGCACTGATGTTGACGAATCTTGCTGATTATTGCCGGAATCAGAGCGAACGGAGGAAATGCGTACGCATGGATCCGGTCCCAATTCATTGATAGAGCGTCTATTGCTAGAGCTCTGTCGTCTGGAATAGGGGAAACATAAACTGGTAGTCTGTTGTTGAGACGAGTCGCAAACAGGTCTATGTTTGGGTAACCTGTAACTGATAGAACTAGGTTGCAAACAGCCTGATCCAAACACCATTCTGTCGAAATTGGCTTGGACAGACGACTCAGCCGATCTGCCAGTATGTTGGATTTGCCGGGCACGTGGCGAACAAGAAGGTTTATGTTTCTCTTGTCGCACCACCGAAGAGTTTCCCAAACCTCCATGCAAAGAGATGGAGAATGGGTACCCCCCTGCTTCCTCAAATAAGCTACCACTGATGAATTGTCCGTGGCTATCATGACTGTGGTATTGTTGACATGTTGATGACACTGTTTTAGAGCTAACAGAATGGCTTTCATCTCCAAAACATTGATGTGTAGCGCTGATTGGTCCAAAGACCAAACACCATGAAACAGAAGTCCCTCCGGTTCCAGATGGGCACCCCATCCGGAGAGACTGGCGTCTGTGAAAAGAGTGTGAGATGGCAGGGGTGGTTTCAGAAGTACACCCTGGGCAAACCTTTCTCTGCTGTTCCACCACTCCAAATGACTCTTGATTTGCATATTGATCAGAATGCAATGTTCTAATGGTAGAACATGAGGTTTCCACTGAGCAAAAAGAGCCATTTGAAGAGGACGTAAGTGTAGCCTGCCCAAAACAACAAATTGAGCAGCTGCACTTAACTTCCCCAGAAGAGACAGGAATAGTCTTGCTGATACTTGTTCTTGTTTCTTGAACCAGAGTACAAGACTCAGAATGTCTTGTACTCTGTCCCATGGCACTCGAACTATGTTCTTGTGAGTCAGAAATTCCATCCCTATAAAAACAAAATTCTGGGCAGGAATTAAATCTGACTTCTTTTCGTTGATTATTAGTCCTAGAGATGAAATCAGCTTGATGGTGAACTGCTGATCTCTGAGGATATCTGCCCGAATTTGATTTCTGACCAACCAATCGTCCAAATATGGAAACAGAACGACTGATCTCCACCGCAGATGAGTTGCTATGGTAACCATCAAGCGTGTGAAGACAAACGGACTCGTGGCTAGACCGAAGGGTAGAGCCTTGAATTGGAATTTCTGACCCTTGATACAGAAGCGGAGGTATTTCCGAGACCGCCAATGAATAGGTACATGGAGATAGGCATTGGTTAAATCCAGTGAAAATGCCCAGTCGTTGGGTAGAATCGATTGCCTGACTTTGTTTGCCGTTTCCATTTTGAAAGACTGAATGTTCAGAAAGGAATTCAGTTTGGACAGATCTATTATAAGTCGTAATTTCCCGTTTTTCTTGGGAACCAGGAAAATTCGAGAGTAAAATCCTGGATCTTCCGGGTTTATTTTCTCCACTGCCCCTTTGAGTAGGAGTTCTTTGACCTCTTCCTCTAGTGCTGGACTTTCGGTCTGCCTGAGAAAAACAGGAGTTGGGGAAAGAAAGGGTTTCCTTATAAAAGGAATCTTGTACCCTTTTCTTATTACAGAAAGGACCCATGAGTCTTCTGTTATATCTTCCCAACGTTTTTGAAAATGGGCCAATCGTCCTCCTACTGGAAGATCCCTTCGAGGACAAGGCAGTGGAGAAAGCGTTTCATTGATTGGGATTGTTGGAGGCACTTCCTCGGGAGGGGGCATGATAACCCCTTCCACGAAAACTAGAACCTCCACGTCGTTGGCCTCTTCTTGAGCCACTTCTCTCACGTTGCTTAGGTGGTCTAGATAAAGAAGCACCCCTATTGTCAGGTTTCTTGGCTGGGCGCTTAGGAATCCTGAAATTCGAAAGAGCCGATTTATTACCTCTTGCTAAAGAAGAGGCAATAAAATTCTGTTGCTGAGATTCAGAATTAGACTTCTGGATTTCAGCAACCTGACCCCCAAACAATGATTCAGCTGCAATAGGTACTGTACGAAGCTTGTCCTTTGCTGAATCAGTCAGGATTTTGGATTTATCAATAGCAGATTCTCTCCTAGCCTGTAGTAACTCGACAGCTAAGAGAACTGCCATTGAAGAGGAATGCTTTAGACAATTAACCAAAGAAGTAAGCATTTTCTTAAGTACAGGAGCATCAAAATTCTCTGATTGTAAGGATTTAACAGATGCTGCTGCAAAAAGATCAGCGTAAGAATTTATGGTTACCATATTCCGAGCTTGTCGCTCCATGGTTTCCAAACTCTTAACAGGTAAGGAGACATTCCCAGAAGATGACAGATCTAAAAGGGATGCATCCTTATCCAACCTTGGTACACAAGACGGAAACAACTGACTGTGTGTACGGTAAAATTTTAAACTAATACCTAGATCTTTTTCTAGGGATTGATTTGAAACCCAACCAGGTTCAATTTTGACCTTTTTATTTATCAAAGATTGTAACAATTGGGTTATATCTTTAATTAGTAAAGATTGGGGTAACGAAGCCAATTCTTTACCATCAGAAGGATTCAGAGCATCAAGAGTAGATCTTGGTTTCTGAATAACATCTGAGCACTCTTTTTTCGGACAAATTTCCGGAGGTAATAAAGACATTACCTCGGAAATAGCATCAGCGAAAGAAATAGTGGGTTCTTCCTCCTCATCAGAGTCGGAACCACGTTTGTCAGGAGAAAGTTTTCTGAGTGATTTAGACCTGTTATTAACAGGAGATCCAGTCATACTTTCACCTTCAAATTCATTATGATCTACTCTCACTGAAATGTTATCATTGTCTGAAGATATACTCTCTGACCTAGAAGTATGTCTTCTCACAGTATGGGTTCTGGATATATGAGATCGTCGGTGCTTCCGATCTCTAGATCTAGGCTTCCTAGAACCATGTCTTCTATGACGAGAAACAGAAGAGTGCCTATGTCTCTTAGAATGTCTATGGCCAGAAATAGATCTGTGTCTATGAGACCGTTTCCTCTTATGACGCCCTTCACTATCTGACGAATTTGTCCTATAAGAGCTATATGAAGAGGATTTAGATCTAGATCTAGACGAAGAGCCAGAATGACTCAGACTACTAGAATAATGTCTATGATGTCTAGAACGAGAAGATCTGTGATTAGATCTTGACCTATGTCTCCTAGGGGAAGACCGGTAGTCTCGTTTCCTAGATCTGGTGTCAGAACGGCTGGTGCCTGGTTGACTCTCTAAAGGCTGACTGGTACCAGTTTGACCGGTTGACCGGTGACAGGTTGACCGGTGACAGGTTGACCGGTGACTGGTTGACCCGTGAACCAAGTCTACATCTATTTCAGGGGACTCATTTGACTGATATCCCTTTGCCTGAATACCAGGTGACCGGATGTCTGGAGACCTAGTAAATGACCTATGTCTGGTTGACTGGTTGACTGGTGACCGGCGCCTGGCTGCCTGGTCAACCTGTGACCGGTGCCAGGTTGCCTGGTCGACTGGTGACCGGTGCCTGGATGTCCGTTTGACTGGTGACCGGTGAACCGATGACCGGGATGGTACCGGTGAGGTGTCAACCCTCAAGTCCGTAGACACTGGAGTAGCCAAGCTACTAGATCGGTCAGGAGTTGCCCCCTTATACCGAAGAGTGTCAGACAGGAGATTTTCCCGATTGTCTCGGTACTTCTCCCCTAAGGACTTTTCAGACTGAGACAATGTCTCAGACTGGGACTTCCCAACCGAAGCCCCGGAGCCTGTGTGACGGTTGTCACTAGAACCCTCTACAGTTGGACTAACTGTCTCTAGGGTACCAGGGGCTCCCATGTCCCGCTTCTTCTTGTCCTCAGTGGACTTCTTCCGCCCCATGGAGGTACGGCGTTTGGCAACTAAAGTCCAAATCGCACTAGTCCACTCCTTGCAAGTTGAACACCTGGTCTCAAAACTGCAACGAGAACATGAGAAACATGTTGCATGGTTGTGCCAGGAGGCTTTGACGTGCCCACAGGAACCACGAATTTGGGACATAACAAAAAACTTTTGTAAAAGAGAAAAATACAAAATAACGTAGTCACGAAAATATGTGACAAGGAGTCACGGAAATATGTGACAAAGCCGGATTTACGAAGCAAGGTAAAAAATACAATAAATACCTGCACAGATAAATTCCGGTATAAGAATAATCGATAATTATAAAATTTTCTGCGGGGAAAACACGCGAACAAACCAGAAAACAGAAAAATTAAAGTTGAAAAACTTCCACTAAAGTTCTCTGTCCGTCAGTCGGCTCGCAAAGGAAATTTCTGATGCACGTGCGCTTTCGCGCTCTTATTATGGTTCCCTGGACTGGTTCCATAACATACAGAACGGTCCTCAAACTTTGCGGGGAGTAAGGGAAACTGCTATAGTTAAGCCTATTGGTGAGGAGATGAAGTTAAAACTACACCACTGGGGGAGGGGGCCTGCACTTGTGTAGACAAATACCACATGTTCAATTAAAATAATTGTCAATCACTTGCCATTAAATAGTGTTTACTCCAAATATACAAACATGGTGATAGTCTTATACTTGCCATATAGAGAATTGAAAACTAGCAAAACAGTGTAATTTTTGAAGGCTCTAATCAACTTCAATTAATTGGACGTACTGCCAGACTGGCCTTCATGCCATTTTGCAGAGAAACACATATTAAAGAAATTAGCATAAAAAGTGGAAATCCCATGGATTACAGTCAAAACGTCCCCAAGTCAAAACGTCCCCTAGTCAAAACGTCCCCGAATTGGTCGAAACGTCCCCAAAAATTGGTCAAAACGTCCCCATGGTAAAAATTGTTGGTCAAAACGTCCCCAAAATGATTTTTATTATATTTTTTAAGTATTTTTAGGCATATTCCATTATTTTGTTTCAGTAAAATAGCATTAAGATTGCAGTTTTTCCAACATATCCTTCAAATATTACATTATTATATATTCACTAGCTTTTGATCATTTGCTTTGTGGTAATTATCAGACTATGCTTTGAATGTAAGTTTGGAGTAGAACTTTATTTAATTTCGAGCAAACATATGCATAAAGTTTAAATCTAAATCTAGGTCTACGCAGTATTTAAATCTCTTTTCCAACAGGCGCAAAATTTGCCTAGGGGAAATGCTTTTTGGATAAATAACAAAAATGATAATAGATAATTAACTCTATTAAAACAGGTGTCTACTACATGTATAATTGACTGTATGATAAAGACGTGTGAAAACCCTTCAGCTCAGAAATGATGACAGTGACTCCTCAATAGGAAACTTAATTAAGAAACTTGATAAGTTAGAGGTCTTTCATGCAAACCAAATATCTATGTGTCTTGATCCACATCTGAATTAAGGGTGAGGTTGGCGCCGTTAAACCGGTTTAAGCCCTCAGTAAAATATTTTACTGACGTTCCAAAGCGGTATTTTTTGTGGATCTTTTATGTTTTTGTTCTGTCTTGTGTTTGCTATGTCTTTGTGCGCGTCTGTTTTATATGTATGTGCTTTGTGGTCACCTGCTGGGAAAGGGCTGACCTCTTGGCTCTCGTTTGTGGTGTCTAACTGTGAGTTTGTCACTTTTTCATTGGTATCCTGGGTCAGGTGTGGTACTTGATTGTATCGATTCCTGATCTTTGCACCCTTACTTACTTTCCTTAAGCGATATCCTATACATCGGATGTATACACATATCGCATGCAAGAAAACATTATGAACCTGTATCTGTTGTGTATTGTTGCACTGAGCATCAGTGTTATCTTGCAGTCGTCCGTCCATACGTCAGATGGGTGGAGGCATGCATTTACTTATCGATGGATAAACGTCTATATAAACCGTTATTTATTACGTGCGTACGTACGTACGCATGCATATATGTCATTCTGTTCGCATGCACGGATTTTCGGTCTAGTATCTTGTTTGAATCTACACTGTACAGTATATCAGAATACAATTACCTAGTAAACCGTCAATTTTATGAAAAGAAAAAAGGGAAAACGTTAAATTAGATTCTTATATGTGGGGGCTAAATTCTACAATGTCGTGTTCGATAAAGATGTATTTAAACAAATTTAAAGTGGATATCTCATCCCTTCCCCGAGGATCACTGTCCAAGTGACGCGACCTTATTCTTGCGATGATCCATATGTACAAACTATAATGCTGTACATTACATAGATACTTCATCAAAATTGTTAACAACATTATTAATGAAACAAGCACCCTAAATGCAAAAGAACATTTTCTCAATCTGTGTGGAACAATTTTATTTGTTACTCTTGTCATAAAGTGATTAATAACCGCACCTATCATATTACACGGATGCGCAGTTTGATCTGGGCCTTCCTAAAAAAAAATATGAAGCCAATTTGGATAGTATATACTTTGTATTGAGCGAATAACAACTGCGGGGATCGGACTGCATGAATGCGCAGCCTGGTATGCGCCTTTGTTGTTCGCATACAACTAAGTCAGGTCTTCTCGCAACATGCCCTCCTGTTACGTTATAAATGAGTATATGATTAAAAAGTGAAAATTAAAAAAATAATGTCTGTTTATATACATGATATACTTGTGTTGTTATGTCAGTTCACGTCTTCCTAATGATGTTAGGTCTACCGTGACTAATTACTCTTGCACTTTATTAATCGGTCATACGGAACCAAAGTCGGTGTATAGTAATAACTCTTTGCATGCTGGTGTCTTCTGCTGATAACATTTGCATGTGGCTTATACCCAGATCAGACTTGACATAATGTGAGATTATCTGGACATTATGATGGTATTCCCGAAACAGTCCTTTAAAACCGTTATTTTAACTGTTTTGAAAAAGAAAAAGAAAAGCGGACAACTAAACACGCGAAAAACTATTATGCTTTAACGTTGATCTATAGCAGCATGAACATAAAATACCCTCCCAAAACTTCATTTCAAACTTTCATACATTAGTACCAGACACTGAAACAAGCTTTTTCTTTGTTAGAATCTCGTATTTCTTTGAAAAATCTCCTTTGAAAAATGGGGACGTTTTATGGGGACGTTTTGACCAATCTGATTTTCGTCTTTGGGGACGTTTTGACCAATTCGGGGACGTTTTGACCAATTCGGGGACGTTTTGACCAATTCGGGGACGTTTTGACTTGCACCCAATCCCATAATACAAAAGAATATTCCAATTCAAAATATAGGAGTCCCAGCACCTAAATTGAGAATTCAGAGCGACAACTCAGAAATCAGCAGTTAGAGAGCTCTGATTTTGTCTGTAATACAACCCTTGTGCGAATATCTTCGGGGCGAATCTTCCACCGTGAGCTGGAAGAAAAATGGCCGCGGAACCTTATCTAACCTACTTTTTCTTCTCCCAACGCAATTCTTACATTGTCTACGCTTTTATAAGCAAATAGTGTTCAGTAATTGCTGAGTAATATTACCTAATTTCCGTAGCCTTTGTCTCGGAAGATGACAGTGTTTCGTTTTTCTTTTTTTTGTAAGCACAATTTTCATGCCTAGCCGCATCGGTTCATAATTAAACGAAACGCCTCCATTCAGACCGCTTATGAGGATAACAACCCAAAAGCAAATTCTGCGGTAGGATAGGACTTACTATTGCCCCGCCACTAGCTAGGGGTGGGGCGGGGCGGGTATGGTATAGACTTGTCCAAGTCCTTACATATCAGAATTAATTTGAGATGAACGGTCCCTTTAATTGTTTAATAAAGTGAAAATCCCCTTAACCTGGACGTCAAATTCAGTTTTTCGAACATTGAATTAAAGGGAATAAAAAGAAACTGAACTTTATGAAAAAAGTAAAAAGACAAAAAGACAGAAGAAAAATAACAGACTTTGAAGGTGTCTTCGTAGTGTAGGGTAGGGTAGGGTAGGGTAGGGCAATGGGTATGGGCAAAATACCTTGGTATTACTATTACAGATAACATGGATTGGGGTCAGCATGTCTCTGAAATCTCTTCCAACGCAACTAAGACACTTGGTTTCCTTCGCAGGAATTTGGCTTTTGCATCTAGGAGTACAAAGGAAGTTGCATACAAAACTTTGGTTCGGCCTAAACTAGAGTATGCAGCACCCATTTGGAGCCCTCACTTGAAACTTCAGATTAATCAGATTGAGAAAGTTCAGAGGACAGCAGCCCGCTGGACCTGCAGGAGATGGCGAAACACCAGTAGCGTCGGCGAAATGCTTGATGAGCTTGATTGGCCATCTCTTGAGGCCCGTAGGGACCAGTCCTCCTTGCTTCTCTTTCACAAGATTCATTGTGGAGCAGTGTCTATTGAAAAAGACAAGTATATGACCCCTGCTCATAGTTTGAAAACTACCAGGTCATCACATAGTGCTCAATACCGCAGACACCAGACATACAGTGATGCCCTGAAGAATTCTTTTTTCCCCCGTACTATTCTACATTGGAATAGTCTGCCTCCTTCTGTGGCAAATGCCCAGTCCACAGAGGAGTTTAGGGCACTCCTTATTTAAACAAAAATTCAGCCAAAAGTTTTTGTGTTTTTTTGTGTTGTTTTGTTTTTTTGTGTTTTGTGTTTTTTATTTTATCAAAATTTCCAAATTCGCACTCCCTGGTGTAATGCTCATATATGAGCGAACCAGTAAAGATAGAAAGAAAGAAAGAAAGGCAATGGGTTGGGAATGGGTACGGTTGTGTAGGGATGAGGGCAAGGGGCAGGGGCAAGGAGTAGGGGCAATGGGGGTAGGACAAGGGGTAGGGGTAAGGGAAAGGGTAGAGAGGGGGATGGATAGGTGGGCTGGGTTAGGGTACAGATAGCTGAGATGGGGGGGGGGAGATGAGTAGGACACATGATAAGGACAGAGCAGGACAGTGTATCTAAGTACATACGTGTGTGTGTGGGTACATGTAGGTAGGTACGTATGTAGGCAAAATGCTTTCTAGACAACAAGTGTGAAGTGAAAAAGCCAGATTACTTTTACATCTACATATTATGCAAATTAAACTGTCAAACTTCTATAAATTATAAACTATGCAAAGCATTTTATAATTCAGATTGTTAAATATAATGCTAGTTTGAAAACTTCTCTGTAAAAGTACATATCAGAGTCAGTATTTTATGGTGATTTAGTTTTCAAATTCAAAAGAATTGTGGGAAAGATATTTTTCCGTTAAGTTCAAAGAGATAATCAAACGATATAATAGAGCCAGCTCTAATATAAATATTATAAACTTAGTGTATGATTAATATCAGTACCTTTCCAAGTTACCTATCTTAGCATGAGCAGTTAATGCCACTACAACACCAGCTTTGTCAATAATGTATTGAAGCTAACAAAAATCATACATTTTGTCACCGCAAAGATGGCTACGCCAAAGGGCCACCGCCTAGATAGCTTTGTCACAAGGACCTGTGGCCCTAATCTATCAGGGGTCCTTCAGGTCCTTTCTGGCTTTGCACTAGTGTAGGAGTAACCAGGGGAGTAGCATCAGTACTTTTTTCAACTTACCTGTCTTAGCCTGAGCAGTTTGCCACTACAACACCAGCGGTGTCAATGACGGATTAACGCTCAAAAATCCTCCATTGTGCAACAGCAAAGATGGCCACACCAAAGGGCCACCACCTACATAGCTTTGTCACAGGGGCCTGCGGTCCCGATCTATTAGGAGGCATGTGGGTCCCTCTGGTTCCGTATCCTACTAGTGTAGGATTACCATCATAACTTTTTTCTTTTACCTGTCTTAGCCTGAGCAGTTTCCCACTACAGTACCAGCTTTGTCACCTTTTGTGAATATGGAAAAATCTAGGTGATGATTAGGCTTCGAAACCGAAGCTTTCGGACAGGAAGATTTTTCTTAATTATTGTTGGTTAATTGTTTTTGTTGCTACCACTGTGTTGGGTTCTGTTTTTTGTCCTGGCTTTGTGATGTGGTTCTTTGTGTTCTTTAACCCTTTTAAGATCAATGGAATTTCCCATATAAAGTTTGATACAGTTCAGTCAGGATGGCCGATTGTATATATTGAGGGGTCAAAGGTTATAATCCCCCCCCCCAAAAAAAAAAAACAAAAAACACACACACACACACAGACAGACACAATCTTTCTCTGAAGATCATTTTGGTTTTCCAAAACAGTTCAGACCCTGATAAAATGCAGCATCATTATGCGGCATTTCATCTGGGTCTTCAGTGTTTGCCTAAGTATCCGTTTTGGGGTTTCTGATCTTCAAAGGGTTAACATATTATGAGGGTCTGGATGGGGTGTAATGAATAGTGAATAATGGCCCTTTTTTATAATGAATAGTGAATGATGAGAATAATGAGCCAAAAAATAATGAATAGTGAATATTGAGGGCCTAAAAATAATGAATAATCCTATTTTTTTTAATGAATTGAAGAAAAAATAATGAATAGTGAATAATCAGATTTCTTTGCCACCTTTTTTACTGTTAATGAATAATTGGTCTTATTTTAATGAATAACCCAAAATTTTGATGAGATGAATAATGGGCTAATTTTCTAATGAATAGTGAATACCAGACCCCCATCCAGACCCTCATATTATTCCAGCGCGTTTTGATAGTCCAACTAAATTACGAAAATGGCTGTTACGACTGCTCACCCCATATAGACATAGCGTCCTTTATATGGGACACAGGGAAGCAGTGCATACTCGGTTCAGATGCCACAGAACGCGACGTTTTATCAGGGTCATTACTGTTTGATTACGCGACATTCTATTAAGATTTTAATAAGCATAAAATACCATCAAACAATCCTAAATTTGGAATAGAACTCATTCAATTGATACGGTTGGGAAGATCAATTCGGCTTAACTTGATTAAAAAAAAGA
Source organism: Loripinus fragilis (assembly GCA_964019695.1). NCBI lineage: Eukaryota > Metazoa > Mollusca > Bivalvia > Lucinida > Lucinidae > Loripinus > Loripinus fragilis. The sequence goes on from OZ026529.1 coordinate 47,976,172, forward strand.
TACATTAAGTATTAATGGAATTCGAACTTGCAGGAGAAGGCAAAAGAATACAGTGAATTAGTACCGATTAATCGATAGGCAAAGGACAATAAGTATCAATACTGAGTACATGACATAATTCGAACTTGGTGTCTTGTGTTCTTCCCTTTTCCCTTCAAAGCTTTTAGAAGGGGTCTGGGCGGTGATAGGCTACAAACGAGAAGATATAGGTCTACATGTAGAATCTTTCTGAAGAGACATTATAATTATTTACTATTATAAAAATATATATTTCACGCATTATCATAAACCATTCTATATGCCCTGACTAAGTTTGTTTGCTATAGAAATTTGATATGCACTTTCAATACCTATATGCTCGTTTGGTTTGAACAAGGCTACCATTAATATGACCCGCCAACCTGACATTAATTTTTATAATTATTTTTTAAGATGTACCTAGCCGTTTAAGTCAATACTTCTATAATATATCGTAAACGTGTTTAAATTATTGTTTTGTCTACCTCGAGCCAGTCATGACGAAGCTAACAAAATGACATGTGCGGTCAGCGAAGACTCAGGTCAGACTGGAAAATGCAATGCCCAGTCTGATCAGAGTCTTCGCTGACCGCACTAAGCAACCGTTAGCCCTTAACTACGCACTGGACACAAGGCAACTACTACAACTAGGCTAATGTACCGGCTGATCTGAGTATATTCTGGATACGTATGTCGTTTTGTTGGTTTGTCATGAACTGGCATTTTTAAGTTCAATAATGTCTTTTGTGACACTATAGCTATTCCATTAGAGCTAAACAAACCATTCTATAGCATATATGCCGTGTCATAAAATAATGGTTACATCGTCTCCCGTTATGTTATGGTTTAACTCTGTTAAAGCTGCATAGTCTGTAACCTTTGATCTTTTAATTTTTGAAATAATGTTTCTACTTTTCAAGAACACAGTAAAAAAAACTAAAATTCAGGTATACATTTTACCAATTTCGTAAATCTTTGCAAATTATTAGTATCAAAACAACAGCATTTATGTTAAAATTGACTGTCTATAATTATTGGGGGGACGCAAATAATTACCAACAAGAGAAAAACACCTGTTTTTATAAGATAACTCACTTTTCCATGCAGTTTTCAGCTATAGTGAACAGATTATTATGAAAACTTATCTTAATTCTGCTTTTACAAATGATTTAAAAAGAAAAGAAAAATTTTCGAAAAATGTTCATAGTTGCAGACTTAGTCTCTTTAAGTGGATTCTCCCTGTTGAGGACCTGGGCTAGTCCATCTAAGTTACCAATAAAAGAAACTGCCGAGGAAAGCAAGTAAATATAGTCCCTGGCCAGACTGCTCATTTGATCTGGTTCTGTTTTGTGTGCACATGTTTTCCCTGTCTGAATAACTTGGTTTTGGCATGTAAATACTTTAATATGCACACACAGTTGTCTATTATACCTTCATATACTGCCATACTTTATATGTATAGGGAAAGCTCTGGTGAGACAATGCGGATGCGTAGACTCGTTTGAGCATTTGCTAGCCGTATACGTGCCATATGAATCGACAGACCCACGTGGACACACCTGCAATTAAAGACCTACATTTCTGCACAATAGAGATCATTAATGGATTAACTGATAAGGGACAGTTTCATAATCTTACTGGATTTAAGGGGCCCCAAGAGGGGACTTACCTGTTATAACACAATTTCTTTCACTAAGATAAATATCAATATTTTATCAGAAAATACATAAGCCCTTCACGGGACCACTTTATTGTTCCATGTAAGGAATACATAATCACATCATAAAGATTAGCCTTTGATATGTCTGGAAAAGCCCTCAGGCAGTAGTACCACTTTTATTGTCTAAAGATTTAGGTCTTTAACAGAACAATGAGTATTCAGACGCGGGACAGCGTTTCGTTTGGTGTACGTCAATTCTCTGATCAGAACGCATTAAATTTTATAATAGTTTAATGCATACAGCCTGATCTGGGACATCTTTGTTCGGGTTATTAAAGCAAACCTACATTTGTCAAGCGTAGTACAACTACACAATAAAAGTAGGACCACGTCGATATTGGAGAAGACAAATAAAACATATCGACTCCATTATTGGGTACAGTATTGAAAAGAAGTTCAAAATCAATGAGAAAACGGATATCTTGTTCTATGAGCTCTTAGACATTCAAACATTGACCAATCTACCCGACAACCTGGATAAGGCGACCAGCTTGCTTTAACTATGACTATATTTAGAGTTATATGGATGCGCTGTCAAAGAACCGATTCAGCTACCTAATAAGTGCTGATTGTCAGCACTTATTAGGTAGCTGAAATGGTTCTTTGTCATCATTCGCCGTGGCACGGTTGAAATTGACTAGTAATTACTGGTTGGTTTGATTTTTTCATCGGTCGCCAGGACTCCTTGCAGACTGTATACATCGTAACAGTCTGTGTACATATTTGACTAAACAATAACACTTCAAAATGGAAATTTAGTTATGTAAATTTTACTGCTGTAAAATATGTCGGATAAATCGGACAAAAAGGTAAGAGTTTGTAGTATAGTTGTATCATTAAACCACTTGATCAGGGCTAAATGCAAATAAGTGTATGCCTATTGGGTTCGCGTAATAAACAAAACAATAGTTAACCATTTGAACACCAATATGTGCTCTTTGTGCTCGGAGGAAAATAAAGTTGCTTTCTTAGACGCACGCAGATCGTTCGTACAAGCTAAGCGTAAAGCAAAGAGAAAATTTTCTAATGATCAAAAGTTTGAATTGTCTGAATTGGGGAAAACCGTTCCAAAAAAGTTCTGGAAAAAAGTCAATCAATTTAGAAATAAAAAAGTATCAATGACTGGGGATCTGTCGGTTGGGGAATCTCAAGAGCATTTCCATAGAATAATGAATAATCAAAATTTAGAGGGACATGATAGATCCTATGTATTTCCTGAAAACAATATTCAAGTTGAAGAGTTGGATAAACATATATCCGAGTCTGAGGTCTTAAAAGCTATACACTCGCTTAAGCGGGGCAAGAGCCCGGGCTTTGATGGTATTTTAGGCGATTTCTTCATTGATGCTAAGGACTTTATGGTACCCTACTTGGTTATAATTTATAATAAGATCTACGAAAGTGGTGTTTATCCGGAGTCATGGTGCAAAGGCTTAATTGTACCCATCCATAAGAGGGGCGATAGGAACGATCCAAATAATTATAGGGGTATAATGCTTATAAGTGTCTTCGCTAAACTATTTTCCCTTATACTGAGAAATCGTCTGAATACATGGTGTGAAGACAATGAGGTCTTGAACGAATTTCAATTTGGATTTCGGGTTGGCAGGAGCACGTCAGACGGTATCTTTATCTTGCACTCATTGGTTCAACATGTTTTGAAGGATAATGGCAAATTATACTGTGCTTTCATTGATTATGAAAAGGCGTTTGATACGGTCATAAATGAGGCGCTTTGGCTCAAACTTGTTGAAAATGGTATAAGCTGTAAATTTACTCGTATATTACAGTCTCTGTATGGCAAGGTGTTAGCAGCAGTTAAGATACAGTCTGATGTGTCCAGCTTCTTCGAAATCGCACTGGGGGTAAAGCAGGGTGAGCCGTTATCACCCTTACTGTTCATTCTCTTTATTAATGATGTATATGCTGATCTTAAGAATGCAGATAATGGTGGTGAAATAACTGGCATAAGTATCAATCATATATGTTTCTTTCTTCTGCTTTACGCAGACGACATGATTTTGTTCACCAAGACCCCAACAGAGCTTCAGACCCTATTGAATAAGCTACAAAAGTATTCCACTGAGTGGGGACTTCGTGTAAACACAAAGAAAACAAAAATCTACATTTTCGAAAACAGAAGATCGCAACAAAACCAGCTTTGGTTTTACGATGGTGAGCCACTAGATATAGTGGATTCATTCTGCTATCTTGGTATGAAATTTCACAAAAATGGTAATTTAGAACCAGGTGTTAAGGCTCTGTCTGAGCAAGCGCTGAAGGCAGCCAACCAACTACTAGCCTTGAGTAAACGGATGAGTTTTGATGTTAAAACCAAACTAAAACTGTTTGATTCTCTTGTATCCTCTATACTTATGTATGCATCAGAGGTATGGGGAATATATGAGTACGAACACATAGATAAAATCCATATTAAGTTCTGCAAGAACTTACTTGGCGTGAGAACCCAATCCCCTAACTATGCTGTATACGGAGATCTGGGTCGCTACCCTCTCTCTGTTATAGCAAAGGAAAGGTCAATTAAATTTTGGCTAAAAATTTTAGCAAACAACAATTCATTAACTTTTAATCTTTTTCAAACCCAGATTGATGACTTAGATGCGCTCGCACAGCCAAGTAGGTTCAAGCATAAACGCTCGTGGGCTCAGGGTATAAAGAGCTTACTGGATAATCTTGGATTCAGCCAGATGTGGCATAATCAACTTATCGAGATTCCGTGCTTTGAGGTAATAAGGAATAGAATTAGAGATCACTTTACTCAACATTGGTTTGCCAATATAAGTAACTCGTCCAAACTCGAATACTACTGCCAGTTTAAAACGGAGTTTAAAATGGAGAAGTATGTCGAATGTATTTCAAATGACAAATTAAGGTCGGAGCTCGCTGCTTTCCGAGTAAGTGCACATAATCTTGATATCGAGAGGGGAAGACATATCAATGTTCCCTGTGAGAACAGGATCTGCCGTCTCTGCTCAATGTCAATGGTGGAGTCAGAATTTCATTTTCTCCTAGTATGCCCTCGATATAGTGACATTAGAAGAGATCTTTTGCCAAGTACTGCATGGCCATCTGTTGCAAAATTCATTTCTATTATGGCTACAAATTCCAAAATGTTTCTTCTTAAGTTGTCAAAATTCATTAAGTCTGCAAACACCTTGAGATCTCAAACTCTTGAAGATTTAGCTATCTCTTGAAAATAATGTAGTTAATAACTTTCTTTCACATGACACGGATGGTTGCAAAGACGACGTAAACATCTTAATTTGACCCATCCCAGTCCCTAATACATATGCGTAAGAACATGCGTATGTGTATTAGTAACGGATGGAGTGGTGACGTTTGTCTCTGCAGCCGACTGTGCTTGTGTTTTTGTATAACAGACTAGCTAGATGTGTCATATTGCTTTGTATTGTATATAGCCAAAGGCATTGTTTTTTTTGCTGATATGCTAATAAATTTGTATTGTAAAATTTGTATTGTTTAAAAACTGTTTTGGTACAATGGATTTGGCTTGATCAATGGGATATAGGTTAGAATGTTCCTGAAGATAGTTGATCGTTTGTGTGGAATTTCATCTTGGTCTTCAATGCATAGGCCCCCGTTATTGAGTTCCCTGTATACAAAGGGTAAACAAGGGAAAAGAGGAAATACGTTTTCACTGGTGAATCATTTTATAGTGACACGTTGAACATTTCGGATGTCACATATTAATCTGATATCACGAAATTTCAAGTTTCGAAAGTCAATTTCCGATTTGTCACATTGAAAAGTCGAGTTTAGACTATCAAAATATCGATTGTTAACGTGCAATTTCAAGTTTCGAGCGTCAAAATTTCGACTTGCTACCTTGAAATTTCGAGCTTACAATGTTTACAAACGAAAATCGATTTGCACCTTAAAGTTTCTAGTTTCGAATGTCAAAGTTTTAGCATGAGCTGTATATAGGTTTTAAGCACATGCGACATTGACGTTGACTTCAAGGTCACATCAGCGATATGAAACCTTATTTTAAACTACACTTCATAAGCAATCATTTAGCTAAATATGAAAGCACTCCATCAATGCATGAATGAGGAGTTTGTGTTATGAGTCGTAAGACAGATTTTAAGAAATATTTGACTTTGACCCTTAACTTCAAGGTCATGAATATATTCTGAGACGCTTGATGTAATCTTCATATGATATGCAAACATTGTGGTGAACACGAACACCCTCAATCAAAATAAATGAAGAAGATATTTGTATTTCCAGCAATTTAACAGGTTTTCAATATGTGTGACCTTGACATTTGACCACAAGGTCATATCAGCGATCTGAAATCTTCGTTTTATTCTAAAATTATCCTCGTGTCTCCCGCTTCGATTCTTGTGGGTGAATGATTACAAAGGCAACGGCATATCGGGGCGTGACCGTTATATATTCTGTTCAAGTGTGATGTTAGGCACCGCCTGCACTGCTTTCTTTGTACAGACACTCATTTGTTTAATTTTACGAAGGGGAAAACTGACCTTGTAAATCAAAGATGGCGCCGTACTACGTGTTTACAACATCAATGCTATGACGTAGGTTGTTACCCTTGATGTACACACAAGGTCCAAAAAATGAAAGAGGTATTGAGCGGTGGACAAGTTCTTAGTATGTGTGACCTTGACCTTTGATCACAAGGTCATATCAGCTATCTGAAACCTTCATTTGAATTTCAATATTTGGGGGGGGGGGGGGGTCCGTTAAAATGAATATTTTTAGGGTATGAAGATTTTGTGGATATTTATTTATTTATTTATTTTTTTTTTTTGGGGGGGGGGGGGTCATCTCAAAATTGGACTAGTTTTAGGGATCATTTCTATGCTTTTAAGGTCTTTTCGGTAAGTGTACAGAATGGGGATATTTTTGGGGGTTGCTAAATTTTAAATTATTTTGGAGTGCTTGATATTCCTGGTATTTTTTGGTAAACAGTAGATGCTTGCTCCAAAATAGTGAGTATGATCAGGAAACACCTCAATCACAAACTGCAGACAGACCCATGGCACTGCGAGGAAGAGCCACACAACAATCACGAGACACCAGGAAGACAAACGAAACAAAGCAACCAGCTCTCTCTAAGCCTACGTGTCAAGGAAAAATGAGAGTACTCACACCACCTATAGGATGCAAAACAATATTTAACACCACCGTATGTCACGTCAAGGTCTACAATGATTGTATAAGAACCCCACATTGTTCTTATACTTTGTATAGCATATCCGATTTTGATTGTTCTCGTATTCTATCATTTAAAATCTATGATCTATAGTATTTTGTATTATGACATATCATAGATAGTGTACTTGTAATATTTTGCTATAGTCAGTTATCCTTGGTTTAGAAAAGAGATAAGAGTACAAAGGACCTTTGTTTGGTATCACGGAACTGGTCATGATGCATTATTTTTGTGACTTATTAACGATATATGGAATACCTCAGTTATCAAAGGACAAGAGCTTATGCAATTGGGACGAAAATATCGTGATTATTTGGCAGTAAAACAACTGTCGTCAGCACTCCTTCACAAATTCGCCACGTTTTGAAGCCCACGCCTAGTGAAAAAGCAATTGCTGTAATCCATAATATCCCAGCTGCTACTATTTCAGTAATTACAGCATAATTTTCATATTTGTGAATATTTCCTTTATTATTATTTTTCTTAGAGCGGTTCTATTACTGTAAGCCCAATGTTTACTGTCGTCGCCCTGGGCCCTGTCGCCTGTTAAACTAACGGTACCGGGAGCCAACTCACGACGGTAAACATTGAAGGCATTATAATATTCATGTATATGCAAATTATTAAAATGCGAGACCATGGAGTGAAAGGCCTCTCGTCAAACATACCTGAGCCGTGACATGAGATTTCCAACAATGTGGTATGTGCGACCTGCAAAGCCTCAGATCAGCCTGCGCATACGCGCAGTCTGATCAGAGCCTTTGCTTGTCGCTTGAATATTCTATGAGTGCTAAGCTAATAAGTTAACATAATTTGGAGTTTCTAAGCTTAAAGGTAGGCTGCAAAGGCCCGTCTGAGTCTACACTTGTCAAAATGCCACATTGTTGGAAATCACATGTCACGGCTCAATTATGTCTGGAAAGGAGCTCATGCCTATCTGGTAGATTGGTAAACTGAAAGTTAACAATGTGAATGAGAAAAAAAGTCATTGGAATGTAAGTATGACTCTTATGAGACCAACGTTGAATTATAACGCAGTCAACCCTTTTACAGCAACAGTGGTTGTCTCTAAATAATTTGATTTTAAACTGAGAACTCTTGAAGCTAAACTGGTGCATGAGGGTCTGGATGGAAGGGGGGGTCTGGTATTCACTATTCATTAAAAATGTAGCCTATTATTCATTTCATTAAAATTTGGGGTTTATTCATTTAAGTAAGACCCATAATTCATTAAAATCTGATTATTCATTATTCATTAATTTTTTCTTCTATTTATTAAAAATAGGATTATTCATTATTTTTGGACACTCATTTTTTACTATTCATTATTTTTTACTAATTATTCACTATTCATTATAAAAAAGGGTCATTATTCACTTATCATTATACCCCATCCAGACCCTCGTGCATTGGTACAAATTACAAATACTACCGACGTTGTAAATAATTTTGCTGTTAAAAAGAGTCTCAACACAAAGGGTATATGGTTTTTCTAGGATTGGTGTATCTATTATTACCTAAAAGGGGATAGGTGTCCCGGTATCATATTGGCACGTTCCTCCCTATTTCGATGTTGAGTGTAATGGGAATAGTTCACAAATACTTCGCTTCCTCTGCTTAATTTCAGACTGTGTTTGTAAAGGCCAACTTTCTAAAGGTCAGTGACATCAACACGATAAAGGAAGAATTCGTGGCTGAAGTTGTTGTAGCCGTGAGGTGGCGAGAGCCAGCTCTGGATAATACTAAGGTAAGCTACGCTATATAATGGAAATCCACGTGCAGTTCATTTAAGAAATGAATTAAATTTTAGGAATGTTCATGGAATCATGAATGCTTCACTTACTTTGCAAGAGACCCGAAGTATTCATGATTCCATGAACATTCCAACATTTGAATTTATAACTTATATTTACATTTTATTAAAGGTATCTAAAATATAAAAAATATTTTTAATTAAGGAATTAAAACAGTTTTGCATTTAAAATATAATCGTATTAAATAATGGTTTAATCGGAGTGTGAAATGGAAAAGCGGAACAGCCAGCTTGAACATGGACAGCCAATGAAGCAAACGCGAGGCTTGTTTTGCACGAGCGACTCAGGTGTGGCTCGCTGACAATCGCAACACCAGTATCACTTCTGGCGAATGAGTTCAATGTTCGAAGCATATTGCACGGGCAAGTGAGCTTGGCAGCTGTCAGTAGTATAGGCGTCACTATAGAGTCAATGACGTCACTTCCGGTCCAAGATGGCGGCCCCCACGACACCAAGATGGCGGCCCCCACGAAATCAAGATGGCGGCCCCCTGTGACGCATTCGGTTACACCTCGGAGGGTGAGTCAACGCCCTAGATCACGAGAAGGTAGCGTCACGTCCTAGAGCGCGGTGTCGTTCTTCTATATACAAGGGTGAGGGGCCTCTCAATTATTTCCGGGTGGTTTTTTTACGAAGTTCAGAACGAGATCCAGTCTTTAATGATGTAGCGGGTCGCAGCGCTCGGTTTATCCCGTTCCCCGGGCGGACCCTTTTTTTCAGCACGGTCCTTTCACGTCTTTTTCCACGTACGGATCGGCTTCGTAATTGGGTCGTTAAGGCTGAGAGGGATATGATTGTCTATCAACGTAGAACGGGTTCCTCGCCATGCATATGGCGTCTGGCTAACTTAGGAGCATATTGTGCAATTATTTGCCGTTCGTCCTTTAGTATCTTAATGAATTCCAGTCCCAAGTTGCTGTCTTACGCCCTCTGTCCGTTATACTATCCTCTCCTTTTCGCTTAAGCTCCGATTTTGCCATTTCTAAAGCTTGGGCTACTGGGGTGACCAGGTTCACTACGGGTTTTTCCTTTTGTCTCATTTCTTTCAACTCTCTGTATTTCCGTCCACTACCCACAATATAATGACCCTGACTGTCGCGTTCCGCGTAGCCATCTCTAACATCCAGCAAGTGCTGAAACCATTTGTCGGGATCCGAGACGTACGGAATCCACTTCTGCTGTTGGTAATCGTAAACGAGTCTAGTGCCCATCTCTTTCCATCGATTTCCTCCTTAGTGCTCGAGTTATTCTTACGCTCTATTCATACGAACGGGCGAGAGTCCAGTTCACTATCCTCAAGCACCTCAATTAATCGCTCAGCAGCCTCTCTGGCTTCGCGCCGTAGTTGTCTACATCTCATCCGAAACAACAGTTCATCAAACAAAGCTATACACATAAAAGTAATGGCGAACATATTTACGCCTACTCAATACTTAATCCCTTTTCTTAGTTACCAGTTTTGATAGTCATTCGGGTTACACTCGGAACACCGTAATGCCCCTAATGACTAGATTGCTGCAAAGCGCCTTATATAGTGAGAGGTCTCTTCTGATTGGTCAATTATCCAGCCATCCGATTGGTCAACCTCCTCACTCCTGATCCCTCCTCCTCATTCTCCTTCACGACGTAGTAGAGTCCTCTTGGTCTTCAGAGGCTTTCTCGGTTTCTATATTATGATTCGGCCATACGTCCATAAATAAATCTTTTCTGAGTTTGATGGCTTGTCTGATAGAGTCCGCCTGATTCATATCGTGTTGGTTCTTAAACGTTTTAGCCGATTCCAGTAATCGCTGTTGAACAGGATCCTCTTGTAGCTCGTAATAATCTATTAGAAATTGAGCGTAATCTCGTCTGAGTTTTTTGCGGAGAGAAGGCAAATCATCATTGGCTGCGAGATGAATAGCTTTATCCGAACTAAAACCTCGCTCTTCATAAGCATTCACTTTAGCTTTAAACTGCTCTACGTTCTCCTGCCTGATCGGATCTTGAAATCTCCTGTTCCAGATGTCGAGTTTAGAGCGCTCATCTCTTTGTTTTCTTCCTTTACCTGGAGGGCTTAAATCGCTTACCCTCCTATTCCATATATACGGTTTATAACTTTCATCTCTTTCTTTATCCGGAGGGCTGATAGAGCGTATATAATCTAGGGACTCCAGACTGTCAGCATCTTCATCATCAGAAATATCTCCGTCATCGGGAGACTGTTGATCGACAAATATGTCAGTTTGTAGTCTGTCCTGTTCGGATGTACTGGATTTAAGATCTAGGACGAGGTAACCATAAGGTCTTGCCGTGGCATCTTCAAATTTCCTCATAAATGTGGCGCAAGTGGACGGATAAATTCTTCTTGCCAAGGTCGCAACTTGTTGTCTGTCGATCGGATTATTAAACAAGACCAAATATTGCGTATTTAAAGCGATATCCCTGCAAGCTCTACCTTGAGGAAATACGTTTTGAGTCAAATACACGATAGATATATTTCTGTGGTGACTGCCTTTCGTAAAAAGGTCGGCAATTCTCTGGTCACACTTTGCTTCGGTCATCAGGTCATCAAAAATGATTAGGTTCCTTTTTGAGGGATCCATAAACTGAGCATTATCTAGATAGTCTGGGATACCCCGTATAAATTCTATACACGGAATTCTCTTCTGAAGGTCTTCGTACAGGGGCTGCCATTGTCCAAAACACCATAAGATTCGTTCCGGTGGCGGTTGTACTAACGAGGAAAGTAACAGTTTTCTAGTCCATTCCGTTTTACCCGATCCGCTGGGTCCAGTTACCATCATAGAGAATGGGTGTCTTAATGTCATTTCCTTCAATGGTTGTGACTGGTCGGTATATTTCCCACTGCCATGGACATTGCGTTCATGTCTTTGCAATGCATCACGCCTACTATAGGACTGGTTGCAGATCAAACACCTGATCATTTTGTCTCAGTTAGTATTATTTCTCTACATTCATACGGGTGTCATCCTTCTTACGATCATTGGATCATTGTTACCACCACCAACGACACCACCACCACCCACCACCACCACCACCCACCACCACCACCACCACCCACCACCACCACCACCACCACCACCACCACCACCACCACCACCACCAACAACCACCACCAACACCACCACCACCACATGGTGGACCATTGTTTCCTGACTGTACATTCACTGTATCCTCACTGTGCCCCAATGTACCCTCACTGTATACTCACTGTACCCCACTCTACTCTCACTGTAACCCCACTGTATCCTCCCTGTATCCCACTTTACCCCAACTGAACCCTCACTGTATCCTCACTGTACCCTCACTGTATCCTCACTGTGCCCCCACTGTACTCTCACTGTATCCCCACTGTATCCTCCCTGTACCCTCAATGTATCCTCCTTCCCTCCTCCTCCTCACCCTCTCCTCCTCCCTCCTAATCTCACTGTACCCAAACTGAACCCTCACTGTACCCCAATGTACCCTCACTGTATCCTCACTGTACCCCACTGTACCCTCACTGTATCCTCACTGTGCCCCAATGTACCCTCACTGTATACTCACTGTACCCCACTGTACTCTCACTGTAACCCCACTGTATCCTCCCTGTACCCTCAATGTATCCTCCTTTCCTCCTCCTCCTCACCCTCTCCTCCTCCCTCCTAATCCCACTGTACCCCAACTGAACCCTCACTGTGCCCCAATGTACCCTCACTGTATCCTCACTGTACCCCACTGTACTCTCACTGTATCCCCACTGTATCCTCCCTGTACCCTCACTGTATCCTCCTTCCCCCTCCTCCTCACCCTCTCCTCCTCCCTCCTAGCTCCATTATGAATTTGAACTATCATGATCACTGTTTTTACGGCCATTATACTCGTTGTAGAACGGTCTATCATCGTAGGTTCACCGGTAATTGTGGGTTGACCATGATTATATAATGATTAAGCATAACAATTTCGCTTTAAACAAACAGTCGTCAGCATTTACGCTATGTATAGTCTTAAGATGATGTACTATATTTAGCACACCCTTTCTATGGCATATTGGACACTGGAATTGTATCTATGAGGCATAGTTTTGATCTGTTTTTAAACACCATTTAAAACGAAACTTTATGTATATCAGCTTGCTGGGCAAGCCTTTCCTTTTAAATCGAAACTTTTATAATACAAACGCGAACCTTCCTTTAAAAACGACACTTTTATGTATAACCTGGCAAGCCTTTCCTTTTAAATCTAAACGCTTTTAATACAAGTGCGAGCCTTCCTTTTAAAACGACACTTTTATGTTTCAGCTTCCTGGGCAATGCTTTTCACGCGTTCTTATAACGCGAAGATGAATCACGCTATAAAAAAAACAACGTGTGGCGTTCGAAAACACCAAACGTTTGAGCTAAATAGTATTATTTAAACTGTTCAATTTGCATGTTTATTGTTCGACTGTCATATTAGCTATGACTCGATTGCATGCGATGCGCATTATATAGCGAGAGATCTTTTCTGATGGGTCAATTAAAAGTAATATCGTTATAAATGTATATCATAAGCCATACATTTCGCAATTCGTCTCTAGACTATGAACAGACGATACGTAAGTTGAATTTAGGGGTTAATTGTCTCATGTACCTACCTGTACACGAACAGCGCAGACTCGCCCCAACCAAAGAGGAATTGAGACAGGCCCACGGAAAACCCACCTTTTCAATACGGACGACTTTGTTGTATCATTGCGTTGGGTCTTCGCTGTTCCACATCGAATTTACTGATCAGAGTGCGTTATTCAAGCAGATGAGCCTGTCCATCGGACCAGACGTTTGATGTATCTATAGCGTGTACTAGGAAAGGCGATGGCGATTTTCGCCCTTTTCATGTTAAATGTCTAGGGTGTATAAATACACCAACTCATTCTTCGCCTTTGTCAGAGTCTATATTTACCTGAGAACTAATGTACAAAGTACGGATATAGATGTTGTTTAATTAAATGCTTTCACTGCGCATGCGCGACGGCCATTTTGGATGACATCATCGTATGTAGACATTAAATAGTCGACTCATGATCGTATTACAGAGCTAGCCTAACTCGCGCAGGGGCGAGTCTGCGCTGTTCGTGTACAGGTAGGTACATGAGACAATTAACCCCTAAATTCAACTTACGTATCGTCTGTTCATAGTCTAGAGACGAATTGCGAAATGTATGGCTTATGATATACATTTATAACGATATTACTTATAATTGACCCATCAGAAAAGACCTCTCGCTATATAATGCGCATCGCATGCAATCGAGTCATAGCTAATATGACAGTCGAACAATAAACATGCAAATTGAACAGTTTAAATAATACTATTTAGCTCAAACATTTGGTGTTTTCGAACGCCACACGTTTTTTTTTTTATAGCGTGATTCATCTTCGCGTTATAAGAACGCGTGAAAAGCATTGCCCAGGAAGCTGAAACATAAAAGTGTCGTTTTAAAAGGAAGGCTCGCACTTGTATTAAAAGCGTTTAGATTTAAAAGGAAAGGCTTGCCAGGTTATACATAAAAGTGTCGTTTTTAAAGGAAGGTTCGCGTTTGTATTATAAAAGTTTCGATTTAAAAGGAAAGGCTTGCCCAGCAAGCTGATATACATAAAGTTTCGTTTTAAATGGTGTTTAAAAACAGATCAAAACTATGCCTCATAGATACAATTCCAGTGTCCAATATGCCATAGAAAGGATGTGCTAAATATAGTACATCATCTTAAGACTATACATAGCGTAAATGCTGACGACTGTTTGTTTAAAGCGAAATTGTTATGCTTAATCATTATATAATCATGGTCAACCCACAATTACCGGTGAACCTACGATGATAGACCGTTCTACAACGAGTATAATGGCCGTAAAAACAGTGATCATGATAGTTCAAATTCATAATGGAGCTAGGAGGGAGGAGGAGAGGGTGAGGAGGAGGGGGAAGGAGGATACAGTGAGGGTACAGGGAGGATACAGTGGGGATACAGTGAGAGTACAGTGGGGTACAGTGAGGATACAGTGAGGGTACATTGGGGCACAGTGAGGGTTCAGTTGGGGTACAGTGGGATTAGGAGGGAGGAGGAGAGGGTGAGGAGGAGGAGGAAAGGAGGATACATTGAGGGTACAGGGAGGATACAGTGGGGTTACAGTGAGAGTACAGTGGGGTACAGTGAGTATACAGTGAGGGTACATTGGGGCACAGTGAGGATACAGTGAGGGTTCAGTTGGGATACAGTGAGGGTACAGTGGGGTACAGTGAGGATACAGTGAGGGTACATTGGGGTACAGTGAGGGTTCAGTTTGGGTACAGTGAGATTAGGAGGGAGGAGGAGAGGGTGAGGAGGAGGAGGGAAGGAGGATACATTGAGGGTACAGGGAGGATACAGTGGGGATACAGTGAGAGTACAGTTGGGGCACATTGAGGATACAGTGAGGGTACAGTGAGGATACAGTGAGGGTTCAGTTGGGGTAAAGTGGGATACAGTGAGGATACAGTGGGGTTACAGTGAGAGTACAGTGGGGTACAGTGAGTATACAGTGAGGGTACATTGGGGCACAGTGAGGATACAGTGAATGTACAGTCAGGAAACAATGGTCCACCATGTGGTGGTGGTGGTGTTGGTGGTGGTTGTTGTTGGTGGTGGTGGTGGTGGTGGTGGTGGTGGTGGTGGTGGTGGGTGGTGGTGGTGGTGGTGGTTGGTGGTGGTGGTGGGTGGTGGTGGTGTCGTTGGTGGTGGTAACAATGATCCAATGATCGTAAGAAGGATGACACCCGTATGAATGTAGAGAAATAATACTAACTGAGACAAAATGATCAGGTGTTTGATCTGCAACCAGTCCTATAGTAGGTGATGCATTGCAAAGACATGAACGCAATGTCCATGGCAGTGGGAAATATACCGACCAGTCACAACCATTGAAGGAAATGACATTAAGACACCCATTCTCTATGATGGTAACTGGACCCAGCGGATCGGGTAAAACGGAATGGACTAGAAAACTGTTACTTTCCTCGTTAGTACAACCGCCACCGGAACGAATCTTATGGTGTTTTGGACAATGGCAGCCCCTGTACGAAGACCTTCAGAAGAGAATTCCGTGTATAGAATTTATACGGGGTATCCCAGACTATCTAGATAATGCTCAGTTTATGGATCCCTCAAAAAGGAACCTAATCATTTTTGATGACCTGATGACCGAAGCAAAGTGTGACCAGAGAATTGCCGACCTTTTTACGAAAGGCAGTCACCACAGAAATATATCTATCGTGTATTTGACTCAAAACGTATTTCTTCAAGGTAGAGCTTGCAGGGATATCGCTTTAAATACGCAATATTTGGTCTTGTTTAATAATCCGATCAACAGACAACAAGTTGCGACCTTGGCAAGAAGAATTTATCCGTCCACTTGCGCCACATTTATGAGGAAATTTGAAGATGCCACGGCAAGACCTTATGGTTACCTCGTCCTAGATCTTAAATCCAGTACATCCGAACAGGACAGACTACAAACTGACATATTTGTCGATCAACAGTCTCCCGATGACGGAGATATTTCTGATGATGAAGATGCTGACAGTCTGGAGTCCCTAGATTATATACGCTCTATCAGCCCTCCGGATAAAGAAAGAGATGAAAGTTATAAACCGTATATATGGAATAGGAGGGTAAGCGATTTAAGCCCTCCAGGTAAAGGAAGAAAACAAAGAGATGAGCGCTCTAAACTCGACATCTGGAACAGGAGATTTCAAAATCCGATCAGGCAGGAGAACGTAGAGCAGTTTAAAGCTAAAGTGAATGCTTATGAAGAGCGAGGTTTTAGTTCGGATAAAGCTATTCATCTCGCAGCCAATGATGATTTGCCTTCTCTCCGCAAAAAACTCAGACGAGATTACGCTCAATTTCTAATAGATTATTACGAGCTACAAGAGGATCCTGTTCAACAGCGAATACTGGAATCGGCTAAAACGTTTAAGAACCAACACGATATGAATCAGGCGGACTCTATCAGACAAGCCATCAAACTCAGAACAGATTTATTTATGGACGTATGGCCGAATCATAATATAGAAACCGAGAAAGCCTCTGAAGACCAAGAGGACTCTACTACGTCGTGAAGGAGAATGAGGAGGAGGGATCAGGAGTGAGGAGGTTGACCAATCGGATGGCTGGATAATTGACCAATCAGAAGAGACCTCTCACTATATAAGGCGCTTTGCAGCAATCTAGTCATTAGGGGCATTATGGTGTTCCGAGTGTAACCCGAATGACTATCAAAACTGGTAACTAAGAAAAGGGATTAAGTATTGAGTAGGCGTAAATATGTTCGCCATTACTTTTATGTGTATAGCTTTGTTTGATGAACTGTTGTTTCGGATGAGATGTAGACAACTACGGCGCGAAGCCAGAGAGGCTGCTGAGCGATTAATTGAGGTGCTTGAGGATAGTGAACTGGACTCTCGCCCGTTCGTATGAATAGAGCGTAAGAATAACTCGAGCACTAAGGAGGAAATCGATGGAAAGAGATGGGCACTAGACTCGTTTACGATTACCAACAGCAGAAGTGGATTCCGTACGTCTCGGATCCCGACAAATGGTTTCAGCACTTGCTGGATGTTAGAGATGGCTACGCGGAACGCGACAGTCAGGGTCATTATATTGTGGGTAGTGGACGGAAATACAGAGAGTTGAAAGAAATGAGACAAAAGGAAAAACCCGTAGTGAACCTGGTCACCCCAGTAGCCCAAGCTTTAGAAATGGCAAAATCGGAGCTTAAGCGAAAAGGAGAGGATAGTATAACGGACAGAGGGCGTAAGACAGCAACTTGGGACTGGAATTCATTAAGATACTAAAGGACGAACGGCAAATAATTGCGCAATATGCTCCTAAGTTAGCCAGACGCCATATGCATGGCGAGGAACCCGTTCTACGTTGATAGACAATCATATCCCTCTCAGCCTTAACGACCCAATTACGAAGCCGATCAGTACGTGGAAAAAGACGTGAAAGGACCGTGCTGAAAAAAAAGGGTCCGCCCGGGGAACGGGATAAACCGAGCGCTGCGACCCGCTACATCATTAAAGACTGGATCTCGTTCTGAACTTCGTAAAAAAACCACCCGGAAATAATTGAGAGGCCCCTCACCCTTGTATATAGAAGAACGACACCGCGCTCTAGGACGTGACGCTACCTTCTCGTGGTCTAGGGCGTTGACTCACCCTCCGAGGTGTAACCGAACGCGTCACAGGGGGCCGCCATCTTGATTTCGTGGGGGCCGCCATCTTGGTGTCGTGGGGGCCGCCATCTTGGACCGGAAGTGACGTCATTGACTCTATAGTGACGCCTATACTACTGCTGTCAATCAAAGTTGTGTCGTTCATGAGGCTATGAACGACTACAAGAATCTATAAGGTTCATTAAAGGATTGCTTCAAAAATGTAAAAAAAAAACGTTTCTAACAATTTCCTGCCATTTACAACAATTGTCGTTTGCCCTTTAACCTTATTGCAGGTACATACCATGAAACAATTAATGTGCAATCAGAAATTCAGTGGACATCGTTTTTCTTTTTTAAAATGTCTTTAATGATATCAATTTGAACTGAAATTTTGCACATGCATATAATATATCACCGCCTAATATACAATTGCATGTTTGGACATTTTTGATTGGAAAATAAGTCTGGAATATCTTGTAAAATAAAATAACTTAGTCGTTTTCGATTTAGAAAACTCCTCATTTTCCCTCAATGTATTTCATATGGGTGGCACGTGGTTTATACAGTTCAATGATTACCATGTTTACTATCGTATATCAGGTTGTACGATAAAGAAAATGGTCTCCAGCAGGATAATTCTTGGTGATTCTACATACACACTGCAAATGCATTGAAGAGCCTACGCAAATAACAATTCTGTCCGGGTTATATCATATTTCACGAATATCAAATTTCGCATCTTGCTTTCTAAGCGCTCTAAAGCAATTGGACTGCGACTGAGGAAAAACTGTCTTCGACGATTTGTAACAACAAAGGCGCAGGTCAGCCTGCGCAGTCTCATCCGCAACTTTGTTATCTGCGTTTTGAAAGAGTCATATCTAGACTCGCTACGAGCAAAACTTTAATTTTCTAGCTAGCCTGTTAAGCCGAGGAGACTGGTTTGAGACTCACTTTGTCTGAAAACCAGAAGACAGGCTTTCTCGCGTCGTGGCCTCGTATCTCGACAGCCCTAGGACAAATATTACTAGGGCAACAGATAATAATATTTAAAACAAAAAAAAAATGAGGAGGCTTTTCATCAGATAAGGGCCTCGTCGCGAGAAAACCTGTCATCGGGGGTCTCCGACAAAGTGAGACTCAAACCAGTCTCCACAGCTACAGAGACTAGCTAGAAAATCGAAATTTCGCTTGTAGCAAGCTTAGATATGGTGCTTTCCCAAAACCGAGTTACAAAGGCGCTGATCAGACTGCGCGGATGCGCAGGCTGGTCTGCATCTTTGTTGTTCACAAAGCTCCGAAGACAGGTTTTTTCGCGCGCCGAGGGCCATATGTAAACGGGGGGTCACATCATTTGGGTGTGCTCTACATCGTCTATAGTCCGTACAGAAATTCAGTGAACATCGTTTTTCTTTTTTAAAATGTCTTTAATGATTTCATTTCGGACTGAAATTTTGCACATGCATATAATATATCACCGCCTAATATACACTTGCATGTTTGAACATTTAAGATTGGAAAATAAGTCTGGGATCTCTTGTAAAATAAAATAACTTAGTCGTTTTCGATTTAGAAATCTCCTCATTTTCCCCCAATGTATTTCATATGGGTAGCACGTGGTCTATACAGTTCAATGATTACCATGTTTATCAGGTTGTATGATAAAAAAAACGAGCACTAGCAGGATAACTCTTGGTGTGTCTACATGCACACTGTAAATGCTTTTGACGAGACTGCGCAAATATCAATTCTGTCTGAGTTATATCATATTTCACGAAAATCAAATTTCGCATCTTGCTTTCTAAGCGTTCATGGTAAATTGGCTTGCGACTAAGAAAAACTGTCTTCGGTGATTTTTAACAACAAAGGCCCAGATCAGCCTACGCATCTGCGCAGTCTCATCAGCAACTTTGTTATCTGCTTTTTAAAGTCATATCTAGACTCGCTTCGAGCAAAGCTTCAATTTTCTTGCCAGCCTGTTAAGCTGAGGAGACTTGTTTGAGACTCGCTCTGTCGGAAACCCAGAAGACAGGTTTTCTCGCGTCGTGGCCTCTGTTGTCTGTTGCTTGCTCGACAACTCCAGGATAAATATAACAAGTGCAACAGATAAAAATATTTAAAATTTAAAAAAAAATAAAGAGGAAGCTTTTCATCAGATATGTTAACGGGAGTCACACACATCATTTGGCTGTGCTCTACATCGTTAACTACAGCCCACAGAGATGGGGAACGGCGGGGATTTTCTGGTTGCAGGTCCCTGGTATGACCCTGTACTAACAGCTCGTTTACCCGACTTTGGCGTCGTTACAAATGACTGGTGGGCATAATTTATTTCGCCTTTATGCACTAGTCATTTGTGTCCACTGCCCCCCCCCCCCCCCCCCCCCCCGCCCAGGGGAATGTCGAGGACTTTGATTTTGTTTCTGCAGTTCCCCATAGTAACCAACACTCTGTGGGGGCAGCTAGCTGGCAAAACCATGACAGTTTTCCCCCGCAGTCTGTTATTATACTGCACTGCCATGGTTGCCTATGTCTATCAAACACCTACATTTCCTCCGCATTATGGAGACAATATATAAGTAAAATCACAGCACATTTGCCAGGCTAACCCCGCCCTGCTCAGGGGCTTGGTTGAAGCTGTGGTTACAAATAAATGGTGCATAATTTATAGCCTATGATATACTTCACATGAAAATTTAGTTTTCACCCCCCCCCCCCCCCCCCCCCACAAAAAATATATTGACCCCAAACACAAAATATGACATCCGCTGATGTATTTTCAAGTACATTCCAACCCCATCACTAGGTTCTCTTTCTGACCTCAACTGTTAAAGGGCTGAACGAGCATTATTTTTATTGGATGAGTCTATTTTCACTTGGGTCACGCCTACCGGATGAGCCCTGTGATCTTAATCTCTTATTTATTATAGTTGCCCGGAATTACGATGCATATTTTGCGTTGCCTGGTGTCAACACATCAGTATTTAAAATAAACAGATAGAAATCTCAATTTATTTTTAAAATAAGCAAGTTGGAAAATTGTTTAAAATCTGTTTATCAGAGGGATAAAACTTTCAAGGAGCAGGGAACACAGAAAACAAGATTTTGAAATTGAGGAACAACTGAACACAGCGATTCATTTCATAGGAACAAGCGGATGAGTACCCACTGGGAAGGCCTCAGTATTTTCTTGCATGCCAAAATTCAATGAGCCCAAAACTATGACCATAATTTGCATTTGGTGGAACTATTTTGATACGATACGAAACCCTTCTCCTATATAACACGTTACTTCGTCTTACAAAACTGTATAAGTATTCATGGATAGTCAACTAAAGGCAATGATCCATATAAAGGTGCGTTTAGGGTAAATTAAAAAATGCAGATGCTCAAATGAGGACAAATTCCATCATATCACAGCCCATATGGCAACCCCCTTTTGTAACGAAAAAAATATCACCAATTAGGCGGTGTATAGATGTATTAAATTCTGATGTTTATTCTGTGATTAGTCCGCACATAATGAAATAAACGCAAAAAAGCGTTGTTCACTGAACTCCTGTACGCACATTAATACACAAATCATTCGTAACTACAGCCCACAGAGCAGGGGAACGGCAGGGACTTTGATTTTCTGTTTGCAGGTCCCTGGCATGACCCTGTACTAACAGCCCATTTGCCTGGCTGGGGCATGGTTACACATGGCTGGTGAACATAATTTATTTCGCCTTTATGCACTAGATATTTGTGACCACTGCCCCCCCCCCCCCAGCACAGGGGAATGTAGAAGACTTTCATTTTGTGTCTGTAGTTCTCCATAGTACTTAACCACCACACTGTGGGGACAGCTAGCTGGCAAAACCATGACAGTCTGTTATTGTACTGCGCTGCCATGGTTGCCTATGTCTATCAAACCCCTACATTTCTTCCGTATTATGGGGACAGTGTAAAAGTAAAATCACAGCTCATTTGCCAGGCTATTCCCGCCCTGCTCAGGGGCTTGGGTGAAGCAGTAATTACAAATGACTGGTGCATAATTTATAGCCTATGTTGCACTTCACATAAAAATTTAGTTCTCAGCCACCTCAAAAAAATACAATGACCCCAAACACAAAATATGACATCCGCTGATATATTTTTCAACCTATTTCCAAGTACATTCCCACCCCATCACTAGTTTCTCTTTCTAACTTCAACTGTTAAAGGGCTGAACGAGCATTATTTTTATTGGATGAGTCTATTTTCACTTGGGTGACGCCTTCCCGGTGAGCCCTGTTTTTTTTTTCTTATCAATTATAGTTGCCGTAATTACGATGCATATTTTGCATTGCCTGATGTCAACAAATCAGTATTTGGAAACTCAATTATTTTAATAAAACAAGTTGAGAAATTGTTTACAATCTGAAAATCAGAGGGATAAAACTTTCAAGGAGCAGGGAACACAGAAAATTAAGATTTTGAATTGAGGAACAACAGAACACAGCGATTCATTTCACAGGAATAAGCGGACGGGTACCCACTGGGAAGGCCTTTATATTTTCTTGTATGCCAAAATTATGTGAGCCCAAACTATGGCCATAATTTGCATTTGGTGGAAATATTTTGATATGATAAGAAACCCTTCTTCTAACACGTTACTTCGTCTTACAAAACTGTATAATTATTCATCGATAGTCAACTAAAGGCAGCGATCCGTACGAAGGTGCATTTAGGGTAAATTAAAAAATGCAGATGCTCAAATGAGGACTAATTCCATCATATCACAGCCCATTTGGCAATACCTTTAATAACGAAAAAAATATCACAAATTAGGCGGTGTATAGATGTATTAAATACTGATGTTTATTGTGCGATTAGTCTGCACATATAAAAATAAACGCAAAAAAGCGTTGTTCACTGAATTCATGTACGCACTATAATAGATGTGACCATTCAATGAAGAATCGATTGTCTTTCTGATGTCAACCAAAATAGCTCTTCACGTCAGTGTAACCTTGGTATGAAACAAAACATTTAGAATAAATAAGTTAATTTCAGGGTGGGTAGTCACGTGGTTTTTGCTTGGATACACTGTACGGATGTTCGAATACACTGTACGGACATTCAGATCGAATGTAGGTAGATTTCTCTGTTTTCTCATCTATACCCAGAAAGTTATACACCATTTTCCAGCCCACATTTCCCCTATCAAACGCTACCAGGATAGCATCTTTAAGCTTCTTACTTTGAGTACTAACTCTGTCACAAATGTTTTCCGTACAGCTTATTTCCAAATTCAGGCCTGATCTTCGCCGCTTAAAAATTTGTGACAGAGTCTGTACTCAAAGTAAGAAGCTTTATGAGGATATCCTGGCATCGTTAGATCGGGAAAAATTGGGGCTGGAAAATG
This sequence comes from Loripinus fragilis, assembly GCA_964019695.1. NCBI lineage: Eukaryota > Metazoa > Mollusca > Bivalvia > Lucinida > Lucinidae > Loripinus > Loripinus fragilis. Next base: position 47,999,550 of record OZ026529.1, read on the forward strand.
GTGTTTAACTTTCTGTGTGAAGATGAAAAAAACACGCAGAAATATCTACTTACTTTTGCTTAAAACATCGGTGTGGAAAGAAGTCCGCCATTTTTCCGTACAGTGTATCCTAAAAGAAACCACGTGACTACCCACCCTATAATTTGCAACAACTGCAGTCGAAATTGATATAGAACACAAGCTTTATACCAACAAAAATGAACAAAGGATAAATATTACAACGACAAATAACACATTAAAAGGTGTTTGGTATGTTTTTCTGTGCTGATATCTAAATATTAGCATTCGAAGCCAAGTGGAAATTGGCAATTGTGGTTTCTTTCGGCTTTCTTGCTGTTACATAAGTGTTTCTCTTTAACTTAGCCTAACCGTACAATTTTGGTATAACTACAGATTTTCAAATGAGATTGTTATATTTATTTTTGAAAGTCCAAATCGATTTTATCAGAACATTTGAATATAAATGTTCTTGATTGTTGTAATTTCATTCATTATTCTCCATAGACCATTTGTACATAACTTTTAAATTCAGTTTATGATAGGAAAACAAAACAAAAACACACACGAAACCAAAACAGCACCAGCTTCCATTTTTTCAGAAATAATGTACCATGCCATTAGAAGTAAGCAGTATCATAGTTTACAAATCAAGCATGATCATTTCAAAATTTTGAAACATTCCGTATTCTATAGAATTAGTTGAACGCTATACATCGTTTGACGAACTACATACGTTTTAAAGTTCTTTATAACAAGGCTTTGCAAATCCTTGATCCATTTGCATTTCAAATAAATTCCCCATTAATGAAACAATTTAGCTGGTTCAGACAACAATGCGTTTGAGCTCAAATTCAAATAACAATGTAAACATTTTTTCTCATAAATTTCAATACATTAACAATTTAATCGAACTAGCACTAATGGGGATTACTAGCTTGGCATTATCAGCAATAATGGACTCGGAAATAACGACGCTCTGACGAGATTGCTTATCCTTTCTCATTCTGGTTACCACTAAACAGGCACTTTGGCAAACAGTGAAAACCTAGATGAAATGCCGCATAAGGCGGCATTTCATTAGGGTGTGCAATGTTTGCTAAAATAAAAACAACCTCCAAGGACAGAAATATACTTAACCAAAAGGTTTAATGAGTAGAATTTGAATTAGAAAACGGGATCTAATCGAAACTATTGTTACATATTGTACCTGTCATGCGTTATGGAAGACGTTCACTCAGTCAGATAATGATTGAAAATGAAAGATTTGACTGAAAAAATACTACTTCCATATTTACATTTTAGATAAAATTGTGTTACAATGGATGAAATAATATATGAAATATTCAAAGTTCAGTTGATTTTCCGTTTGAAGTGTGGGTCAGTATACATCATTTATAGAATTTTAAATCTATGTCTTGTAAACCAGGGGTCGCAGGTTCGATTCCCGGCTTCTCCCAGTCTGTCGAATGAGACTAAGCCGTGGCCCCGTCTTCTGAGACGCTTTAAAACCAGAACCACTGCATGTTGAGCCCTCCGGTGTTCCTGGACATAGAAAACACAAAACCATAAACCCACCCGGCCAGTACTGGTTATAGCCAAGGAATACGCCACAAAAAAGAATTTTAATGTGACAGGTATTGTCACACCGGCAACCCCTTAAAATACAAAATGAACTATTTCATACTTCTTGTATCAATATGTATACGCCAATCCACCAGAATGAAAATGATTAAATGTGCAGACTCGCTTCAGGAGCATTCATTGTCGCCTTTCAATTCTTGCTCCAGGATTTAAAGAGCGCGGATTTAAATACTTACTGGAACCCGAAGATCATAATCAACAACACTGCACCAAGTACATCACTGAAGCGGTGGAAGACTGCCAAATCAGCGAAGAATGGAGACGCTTATATCATTGAGAAACTCAGACTTAAAGGAGTATTTTCTGAGAACATGGAGCTTCATGAGTTCCCTTTCGACATACAGGTAAACCATAGGGCCAGTTAAACAAAAATAATTTGCGTAAAATTGCGATTATTTTCTTATCCATCAGTTTAAACATGTGCTTTGGGTGCCCAAAAGAACCGTCTCATCGAGACGGTTCTTTTGAGTACCCACAACATATGTTTTGGTTTTGAAATAAGAAAAATAATTTTCAGCTACGCACTCTTATCTGGGGGCCTGGTAAACACTTCAAGCAATTGGGTATTTCACTCGTCCTTTTTTTATTAATTGAGTGAGTCTTGATTTTCTGTTTTTTATTGAACAATGTAATCCCAACAAATTGCAATTAATTGTATGAAAATTGTAATGTAATTGGATAAACATTGTAAAAAGACTAAAATGTTGAAAAGCAACACATTTGACATAAAAACTGCTAGTAGAAATCACAGGAAGTCCAACACATACTTCAAATTAGTAATGCCATTTGTTTTATGTATACTAAAAAGCATGTAAGGGAGCTTTTTAATTCAGATTATAAAGAGTGAAAGAATTTCCAAACCCATGCTTCACCCATTTGATTAAGAATCAATAGATTACTCTTGTCAATCAATTGGGTATTGATACCACATCTATTGAAAAAAAAAGTTGAGTATTGCTAAAAATAATTGAGTATTTTACTCCCAAAAGCAGCTTATCTGTTCCCCTGACAAGGAGTAGGAGGACAGTAAGAGAACACAAATAACTTACCATGTGTTGGTGCAGTGTATAATATTTATATTGGATATTTATATAATTCCTTGTTCATAAGGTTCTTTCTTTGGATTTGCACATCCTCCGTAACCCAGGCGTGACCCATTTCGTTAAAAGAATGGGTCACGCCTTGGTAAAGAAGAGGATGGGGTATGCTATTACTGAACGAGTGGAATAGAATCTTCGAAAAATACCAACTCTGGAAGTCATTTGCTCACTCTTAATCCCAAATATATAACGTATTGAATGTCATGTACATGTATAATGACACTGATTGGGCCAGCACACGATATTTTGGTAGCTAGCGCACATGCTTAAATGTCTCCAGTAAACGCCTAGCTGACATTGAATAAAGGAGACCAGAGTCATAATCTATATCCTTATCTTAGGCATGCTAGGAGCGAAGGTTCTGGCGATTCTGTGCATATGTACACACACGCATTGTTGAATCATAAGTACCAAAAGTTAGTTTCTTGACCAATATACATTGTAGATTAGTCTCAATTCAAATTCTATTCTTGCACACCGGATACGCATATCTGAGATTTTACCCTGTGATAGAAAATCTTATCTAACCCATGCTATCTTACCCAGACCGTCACGTGAAAGCTGTACATTGGTTGTATTGTCATTGTTATGTTAAAATGACGTCAGCATGTGAAATTGTATCTTAGCGTATTCAGGGACTTCTGGAAGCTTTTCTTTAAATAAGAAAAACAGTGGTGAGCAAGAAAGAGAATCCATTACTCGTGTGAGGGTAGGATAGAAAAATCTGTCCCTCAGGATCACCGTTTGTCATCACTCTGCAAGCATCGTGATACCAAACAGCCATCCTCGGGACCATTTTTTTTATCCTACCTTCACACTCATCCTGGATTCTTATATTCTAGGACCTGTCAGTAGCAGTAACATCCGAACTGACGACGGAGAAAGTAGATATCGTTGAAGATGATGAGGAAATATCGGCAGTGAACGTCTCGTGTTTCGTTGATGAGACGGAATGGACAATCTGTGACCTGGTGTATTCGGAACCAAAGGTTGTTAGCAGAGAATCAGAAAGTCAGTGTAAAAATCCGCTTCTAAATGTGAGGTGCTGTGCAATCAGAAAGGCAGGATTTTTCATGTACAACATCATTCTCATAATGGTAAGGATACAATCATCTCGAAAAAGTTTTCTAAGGTTATTCTCCTTTTCATGCTAACTCAAAAAGGACTGTTGTCAATTATAAGAGAAAGTAGGCTTAACGCTTAGTCAAGCTTGCCCAGGAAAAAGTGTGGTTTCATGACCATAGCTGTTGACTGGGATGCAAAAACCTTAAACCAAACCAAACGAAAAAATAATAAGTCTTTATCCCTTTCACACATAAGTGCCTGAAGTGGAGGTTTCTATTCATAAATGCTGGATTATATCACTTTCTTAGAAGGAAATGTGTAAACCAAAAAAGATCTCAAGCTATATATAGCAGTAATGAATATATGTGCAGTGTGTGATCTTTTTTATATCATAATCTAGACTAAATTTGTTCACTTGGCAGCAAAATGTTTTTACCAATTTATGTGACCAGAACACAATTGGTTTAGTAATTAATGTTTTCTTTTCAGACGATGATAACAACATTATCCTTCACAACATTTGCTGTTGATGTTACTTTAACACAGAATAGACTTCAACTATCATTCATCGTCCTGCTGACAGGGGTTACTTTCAAGTTGGCGTCAAACCAAAGTTTACCAAAAATTCCTTATCTCACACATCTGGTAAGTATTGTTTAACTGTTCAAGCACTACATATATAACAATTCTATATGGTATCTTTTGCCATGTCTTTATTGCATAAAGGTGCACATATTTATGGGTTTAAAAGTAAGTAATGGCGCAAAGATCAGGAATCGATACAATCAAGTACCACACCTGACCCAGGATACCAATGGGAAAGTGACAAACTCACAGAAGACACCACAAACGAGAGCCAAGAGGTCAGCCCTTTCCCAGCAGGTGACCACAAAGCACATATAAACAGACGCGCACAAAACATAGCAAACACAAGACAGAACAAAAACATAAAAGATCCACAAAAGAAGTACCGCCATGGAACGGTCAGTAAAATATTTTACTGGAGGGCTTAAACCGGTTTAACGGCGCCAACCTCACCCTTAATTCAGATGTGGATCAAGACACATAGATATTTGGTTTGCATGAAAGACCCCTAACTTATCAATGCATCATCTCCTAAAACATATAAATCAAGATATAACAAGGAGATAAAGCAAGGATAAGGACTCAACAGTAAATTAAACTGAATACCGGAGCAAAAGAAATCCAACAGGTAAACCCCGGTGGGCCCGACAAACAGCCAAAGCATCAGGCCCCTACCATCTCATCAATAGATAAGTCTTTAAAACTCATCTGTCTCTTTAAAGAAACAACGATGACTGTCTTTCTAGGCCATTTGCTGAAAGCATGGACAAAAGGCTTAAATCCTCTACCATCTATCTATCTACAAATAATATGCTGGTTCAAGAAACTAAGTGAAACAAATTGCTAGTAAGTTATAGTCCGACCAGTTAAGAGAGACTGGGTGGTTCTTAGCAAAGACACACCCATGGAATTTCCATTTAAAAACCGGTAATCCAGAGTGGATTTATTCACCTGTGAAACGCTTTACAGCTGTATACCTGTATAGACCTGTTGTGGTTTCGAGCCCATTGTGAGAAAAAGGCATCTCGAATTAATTTGGATTACAAGGAGACTGACTAGTCTAGATATATGCACTCTGACAATGTTTCAAAATTTTAACTGTTCAAATTATGATACTGAATAAGAAAATAAAATAATGGTCCGCAATGAAAAAATAATACTATAAATTGGTCAGCACACGAGATGATGGTTCTTATAACATCGGCGTGTGGCGAAGGCTCCGACGAGCCTGCATGTGTGCATGGCCTCGCCAGGGCTTTAGCTTCTCGCATAAACAAAGTATGCAAGCTGAAGAAGACTCCAAACCATTTTTACACATCTATAGTCTCTCTGGGCGCGACGGAATGAACGATTATAAGAGGCTTGACCAAATATCATGTTTGTATGCCCTTTTCTCATGATCCAGATACTTTAACCCTTGTCCCGCTTAATTATCATTGGTGATTTATTACATTTGTATCAAGCTTAAAAATCAAACCAGTTTTGCTATACAGACAGAATTCGAAGAGACTGAAAACCTACCCTCCCCAAAAACTTTCACAACATATCCATCCCGAAAAATGAAATGCAGCAGGTCCCCAGCAGCATACTAAAGATACACGTTTACCAGGCATGCTAACGTATAAAGTTGGTCACCCTAAGAGAACCAAACCGCAAAAACGTGCTGCACATTCAAAGCATTTTGTTAAGTGCTTCCCAACAAACCGCTGAAACAAGACACAAAACTATGTTTCATTTGCGTGTTGTTTGTGTGTTTTATGCGCTTTTCTTCATATCTTTTTCATGTGGGTAATATTTTCGAGTAATGATAACATTTCAAAGTAACAAAGAAGGCAAAGATCCTTTTGCATGTCCAAAAAATTACCCACTGGAGCCTCACCAGACAGCAGCATAGTGAGTTTAGTTGCCTCCTATTTTTCATTGATCCAGTTTATTGTAGCAGATTACATGTTTGCTAATAATTGAACAAAAATAGCAGGTATTTAACTGTTCAGATTCAGTGTTCAGATTCAGTGCTGATTGAATAAACAAAAATCTAATATACTGATGGACGTTAAAAACGCACCACCTGCTTAAATGTTAATTTATGTCGAAAATTGTATATTTTCATTATGTGAAAATTAAAATTGACTTGTTCCGTCATTTACCTTGCATTCAATAAGAAAATCGAAACGCTATGGCTTATGATTGCTGTGACGTGGCGATAATTCTGAGACAACTCAAATTCAAAAAGTCACAGAGTACACATACCTTCCATAATGAACGAAAAAAGGTTTTCAAACCGATGTTTGTTCTTGAAAGCAATAGGAAAAACAAAATCAAATCATGAAGTTTTAGGCCTCTGGCAACATTCATTACGTCTACATGACGTCATTGATTTTCGATGTAATTGGCTGTCTATATCCTAAGGATCAGAAATAATCAAAATCTTTTAGTTGCCAACAGATACTCCTCAATCAGTTGCATAAAATGCAAAAGTATCGCGACATACGTGGACGTCATCCGTCTGTTATTGATGTTTGAAAATTTAAGACTGACGTTAGCAAAGAAATGCTGTGAGTGGGAGTGTAATAAAACGAGTATTTCTGAAAACGTTTGTGTTTTTCCATTTGTTAAGACATCTGGCTACCACCTAAAAGTGTTTGTTTTCAAATTGAATCAAATTCACATTTGTCAGACGACATTTGTTGAAAAACACTTACGTCCATATTACGTCAGAATGAACAGCATGAGCAAATCGAAATCATGGCAAATCATCTACATCTACATTTATGTTGTACAAGCTGTCCGTCACACTTGACGATTAAAGCGCGGGTGGTTGCAGCTTTAGAAGAGTGAAAAGAAATGATAGGAAAGATAGAAGTGAAAACAAAAAATAAGAGTTGATAGGAAAGCCAGAGGAATGTAGAATCATGGTCCATTTTGCAAGAGGATAAAAGAAAACATAAAGAAAGAAAACTCAAATCATTCATGTGGAAGAGACAGAGAATGTAAAATGGTGCGTTTTAAAGTCCCTCAGTATAGTTTTTATTGAATAGGAGATCATTCAACTACAAAAAATGTTAAAAGTATTTATTTTTCAAATTTAATCACTAGTAGCTTACCAAAAACTAAATTGGAAATTAGATGTACAGGTAATGTTAGTTCTGGTCATGTGACTAAATCTTAGGTGCACTGAACTTACTTGCGAGAAAATGTGAATATGTAGATTTTTTAACCAACATAATGGAATGTTTCATTTGAATGGGCCAAATCGGAACAAGGCATTGAGAGACAAAAACTCGTGGCTTCAGTGCTATAGTGTTCAAAGTGACATTTTGGTCAAAATTGAGGTATGCAAACCGTTGGAAAGGGGATCAAATGTTCTATCTACTGGTAATCGCAGTAAGCTTAAATTAGCTGTGCTTTTCTGTTCTATCTACGAAAAGATAATCTCGTTCAGTGCTTTAGTGTTCTAAGTGATTTAAATCAAACGAACGGTGATAATTCACAGCACGTGACCAAATAACTCAGTGTCATACTGTTCTAACTACCAACAACCACTTCCCTTGGCAAAATTTGCAGTTACCTCCCTTACACAAGTTTTAATGGCCTAAATCGAAGCTAACTGATATTTTTGTATAAAAAATGGCTAAATCTGATATGTTTAGGCCCAAATAATCAGTTTGGTCTGAAATATTATACACATTGACTCCATGGACAGAGTAATACGCTGGAGGAAAAGATTACCTCCCCTTACGCAAATTTTAACAGCATAATTCAAAGCGGTTTCTTGGTTTAATACAACACAAAGGCTTAACCTGTTACTTTAAGATGCAAATAATCAGTTCAGCCAAAATATTATACAGGTTGACTCCATGGACAGAATAAGCTGTAGAAATTATTACCTCCCTTGCACATTTTAAGGCCTAACTTCAAGCATGCTGTTGCTGTTGTAACAAACTCGAGACTAAATCTGCTACTCTGAGGTACATATAATAAGCTCAGTCCAAAATATTATACAGATGGACTCCATGAACAAATAATAAGCTTTACAAAAAGATAGAACATTATAGAACTAAACGCAGTATCCGATTTTAGGTTATTATGATCTATCTGAAAATGCCCATAGATTCCATACTACTGAAAAATAATCTTTAAGGCAATGTCATGTATACTGTATGGACATATTTTCATCCTCTGGAATAATTGTTAGGTTTATGATAAGTGAGACATAAAAAATCATGATACCAAAATTTTCAAACATTTAGAACACTATAGCACGGAAGCGACGAACTGTCAAGTTAATTTTTGTTATGAGCAAAATTACGTTACCTTTTTTTCTTTGTTTGCTGTTGAAACTTTAGTGCTATAGCTCACTTCACAATTTTCTTATCTGTTTTTCAGGATCGCTATATTTTGGGTGGTATGGCATTCAACTGGCTTGTTTGCGTATGGCATGCTATTGTATCACGGTACGACCACCTCCCAGATTACCAGATGCTCCTTGACTTCTGGGCATTTATAACACTTATTATAATCTACGCACTTTTCCAAGTTGTCTTTTACGTTCTTGTGCTTATAAAGGTAGGTTTAACCAAAATCATAGCTGAAATTGAGAGTACTACTTAATAAATTCATGCTCTAATACCTACAACATTAGACCAAATTATAACTGAATTTTGATAGTCTTTATAAAGCAAAAGCACACATAGTATCATTGCATAATTTAGTTTTTGTCTACGATTATTATGCTCTGATAGTAATTGGCAGTGTATTGTTATTTCGTTAGATTGGGCTTTATATATGGTAGCAATTATTAATGCTGTTACCATATATATAGCCCAATCTAAAATGACCACATAATTGCCAAAAAAGAGAGAAAGGCAACCATCAGGCGTCATTACAATAATGTACCACACCTGGCCCAGGAAACCATATAGGAAAGTGACAAAAACAAGAAAACATCACATCAAAGAGAGCTAAGAGGCCAGCCCTTCCCCAGCAGGCTGCAAGGAACAGACAAGACAGCATAACAAAGACAAACATGGAACATAAAAAGCAAAAAGAATTCACAAAAGAACCACCATCTTGGAATGGTCAGTGAACAAATTACTGTTGGGCTTAAACATGTCTTACATGTAATTATGATGTGGATCAGGAAACATAGATGTTTAGTTTGCATGAACGATCCCTATCTTATTGATACTTCATCTCCTAGTACATACAATTCAGGATATAAACGAAGATAAAACAAAGATAAGGAATCAAAGTACATACAACTTAATACCGAAGCAAATGAAATCCAACGGTTAAACCCCAATCTTATTGAGTATGATAAGGAAGTACCACAATAACATACTGCGGACCAAACCATGGTACCGTGAGGAAGAGCCACAGAACATTTATAGAAACAATACATCTGTAAGACAATTATAGCAAAGCAAAGCTTTCTCTTCCTCTTCAAGATGATTGCAAAACTAGAATGGACACAACGTAACGCATAACAAAACAAAGACAAAAACAGAACTCCCACAAACAATGGGAAGTACATTAAACAATAGATCAACAAAACAGAGCCTCCGCCTTACGAGGTACAGCAGCCTAAGCCACCATGGGGGGGGGGGGGGCTTAAATGCATTTTACTAGCCCTAAATCTTCGGCCTAGATTGTCTTCAAGGTTCAGGCTCTAAAACATTTGAGTTCTTTTGTTTAAAAACTCACCTGGGCATGTATATCCATTGTCAACTTTAACAAAGGACCTCTGACACTTTGATAGGGTATCTGCCTATTTTTCAGATGCTTCCCCAAACTCCCATATGCATAAGATATCACTAGTATCCTTTTTAATAGGACACTTGTTGTATTAGGACCGAATTAAGGTTATAATTAGACAGTCAGATCCCTACGACAAAGCAGGATATGCTATCAAAGGGGGTAGGGGTCGCAAAATTTGACTTCACCAAAACATTTAGAAATCAATTATTTTCACGTGTACGGGTATTATATCACCAATACTCAAATAACAAATCACAGTGAAAGTATCTTAAAGTCCAAAATCATGAGCTTTTAATGATTATTTTTGTTGTTGTCAATGTTTTTTTTTCTATCTGATTTGCTAAGAAATATTTTGAAGTGCACCTGTTGTCGATATTCAACCTTGATGTCAATGTATTTACCTGGTGCAATCTTCTGCAGCAATGTACTATAACCATTCATCCATGCGTGTTGTACACCTAGTCAATGGCCATGTAGTTTATGTGTATTGGATAGATACAGTATATGTGCAAAATAATCTACAAACTGAATTTAGTAAAAGGACAATTTTCATAATCTAAAGAAAAAAATGTTAAAACGTTGTAATATTTCATGACTAATGGGTTATGAAAAGGAAGCTTACTTGTACTAATTATTTCATTATACTGGAAAAAAGATTTCAAGAGGGCACAACAAAAATCCAAATGCTAATGTTCGGGCTCGCCCAGACGTCACATTTTGGGCTGTGGGATATCATTCCCCCCCCCCCCCCCCCCCCGAGTCCCAACTAGCTTTTCACATATATTATGTAAAATATGAGTCCACACTAACGTGCAAAAGGATTAGTTGGGACTCAGGGGGAAAGATGTTTTAAAAATATTTTTCTATTTCCTATATGTACGAGGGTTGTCCCAGAAATTCGTAGAGTTTACAATTATAACTAGCATGGTCATGTGCGCATTCATTTTCCAAAAATTAATGTGTAATGCATCTTGCAGATGTCTGTGCCATTTTCAAGTCTGATTTTAATATAATATGCACCGTAGGGTTACCTCAACCTGTCCTTTCAGCTAGGTAGCGCACCTTTTGTCTTCTGTCTTTGCTGACGACTGATTCGACTGCCGTGCCTTTGCCAGTATTTCTTAGTGGCGGTTTTCCCATACACCCGTCTGCAGATTTCTCCACGCGAAATATCGAAAATAATTTGTATACTAAAGCCTGTGATACATTCAGGTGGTATTCGTCTTGTTTCACTTTGCTTAAAGTATCGAGTGGTGTCATTCCGGAGTCATAACAAAACTGTATTATTGTCCGCTGCTCCGCCCTTACGTAAGACGTCGCCATTATTTCACCGATCGAGCACACCCCTACTTGTTTTGATCGTATGCTGTCAGTTCGTAACCTGTGCAATCGCTTTGAAATTTTGTGACAATACGCACAATTTAAAAACGTTTCCTCCAGGATGAATGATTAACGGATATCATTTCCAGTTTCAATACAACCACTTATCAAAAATGAAATATACTATTTTATTTCTTTCACTTTTTGCGTGCGCTGGTGATGCGTACCTTACCGAGATAGAATGACCATAAAAATATTCTTTTTAATTTTGGTTGTCATTAATACACTAAAATTTGTTAAAAATAGATACTTCAATATTTCTACAAAATATAAGCATGCTCACGCGTCAACTTTTCTTGCTATTTGACAAGTCTACGACTTTCTGGGACAACCCTCGTATAATACAAAAAGTGACCATTTAAGCCCCAAAATAAAGCCGTACATTTATGGAAATAGGAAATCAAATGCAAAATCATAAAATATAGACCAAAAGCGAGCTTATATATGAAGATGGAAGCATTTAATCGACCTTAATTTTTATCAAAATTATAGGCAGCTATGCACTACGATTCCCATTACCACCGTCAGAGGTCCTTGCTTAAGTTGATATTTAGTCCTAAGCAAAGGGCTAATTTTGACCATAGTTCACAGTAATGATTCCACTAAACAACGCTAAACAGCGATTTGAATGACAATGTCTAGGGCGAATACTTGGACATATATCTTAACCCCCATAGCAACGGCTTTTGCCCACAGTTTGATTCGTTGCTGTCTTTTTATTGTTGTGTTGGGGATGTTTTTAAAGTCATGGCCTCCAGTTCTAGTATTTCAAGCTGAACTCAACTGGGAATACCATCAATCCTGGTCATAAATGTTAAAATGTCAAAGAAGAAAAATCTTAACTATAAATATTTTAGAATTTATTGCAATACAAAAATGTTTTATGAACTCCAGGTCTATTTTTGTACTGCAATGCTTTGCCACTTTTCTATTTCTCAATCAAATCATAGAGGGAAAGATGGCTTGATATTTTACTTATTACTCTCATGCTTGTTTACCCATGGTCTTGGGTGTTTTCTTCTTTATGTGTTTGCTAGGATACGTGTTCCTGGTACTGTAAGCCCAATGTTTACTGTCGTCGCCCTGAGCCCTGTCACCTGTTAAACTAACGGTACCGGGAGCCAACTCACGACGGTAAACATTGAAGGCATTATAATATCCATTTGTTTTCGATCCATCATGCAGCATGACAACCCTTAACTGATATAAACTAAGTGCAACTTACAAACATCTCCCTTGAGACTGTAATTCAAAGCATTTTGGCAAAATATGATCGCAAGGAGACGTATAAAAGTAGTTGAAAACGAATATGAGCCATAATGGCTAACAAACAGAGGTTATTATCCTCTGAAACTAATGGTCAGAACTGAAAGCAATTTGGAAGAAAGAACATAGATAGCAAACTACGAAAATAGCAAAACCATTACAACAAGAGATGCCGGTTTCTAGTATATGATTAATTAGTACGTATGAGGTCATTTCATGACTAAACCTGTGGTCTAAATTCAGAGCAATTTAGCAGAAAAGATCGCCAAGCTTCAAGGTGGCAAATCACATAGTCAGCATGACTGGGTTCATGGATTTTCTGAACCAGTAAAATCGTTCATAACTTTCGTAATACTAATCCAAACTTCATGTGGTAAAGTGCAAAAAAAACCCTCATATTTTTCTGCACAAGACTGTGTCATTGTTTCTTTTGGGTTTGCTGTAGTTTCACAGATTACCTCGGACAACTGAAGAAAAAACGGAAAATTCTCCACGATTGAAAAATTCTCCAGGATTGGGTTCACACTTCAGTTGGTTTAGGTAATCTGGAAAACTGCAGCAAACCCAGGAGAAACTTTTACAGTCTTGTGCAGAAAAATATGAGGTTTTTTTTGCACTTTACCGCATGAAATTGACTTAGTATAAAGTTATACCTGTGATGTCCGATTAATGGTTCGTAAAGTCTGTGAACCCAGTCAGGCAGACCATGTGACTGGCCACCTTGGCGTTTCAAAAGTAGCTAAACCAGATAAAATTATGTTGAAACTGAAACGTTGGTTTCCCCCTTCCCTTTAACTCTTTCCTTCTCTGAATCCAATGGTAAAACTTAAAAAAGGTCAACTGCTTTAAACAGATAGTGGCCCTATCCATTATCTCTAAAAAAACAAAATCAATGAATCACAAGTTTTCTATGAAATTAATTTATAGCCAACAATTCAAAATCAAATCAGTTTGATAGAAACAGAAGCTTGGTAACCTTTGAAATTGGGTAAAGTCCATTTTAAATACTTATCTTATACGTTTACAAATCTTTCATTGAACAAATACTTAAAATTGAAAACAATTCACCATAAATGGTTACTAAATGACTTCTTACAGAACATTAAATTGAATTGTGTCCCTTGAAAAGCACAGTGGAGACAGCATTACTCTTGTAACCAATGTATAGAACCGAAATTAACCTACTTTATTACATTTAACAGAACACTTAAAATAATATGATCCATTGAAAAACACAGCCATCCTTTGTGGGACCATTTACCTTAAAATCGCAGAAAGTCAGACATCATTGGTCAGAATTCAAAACAATTTGAAAGAAAGACCAATTGATGTTTTATTCCAAATGAGAGCTAACAATTCAGTTGAACTGGCTGGTTTTCCTTATACTATAATATGAAAATGCTGGTCATAATCAAAATAATATAGCAGAAAGAGACCTTGTTAAAATACAACAATACCAACTTCAGCGTACGTAGATAAGTTTTGGTCAGTAAAATATATTAAATAGATTTTCTTAATTCAGTATTGCTTGATTTGTTTCAGAGAATCATACGAAGCATGAGTGTTAGTGAGAAAGAAAAAGCTTATCAGGTAAGCACAATTAATTCAATATATACATATATGCTGGTCAAGGTACATGTACGAGGGACATTTTTTATGTTTGTAGAACCAGGGTGTATCTCTACAGATATATAATTTACAGGATTAAAATTATGCATCTGTTGAAAGGTCTAGCTTACTTTTACACGTGTCTATTAGTAAAATACAGTATTCAGATTATAGATACAGAGGATTTTTGCAATATTTCATAGTTGTTTGATAAATCTTGTGAGAGAAATAGGTGGCATTGTTGCATTAGTTCAATGTTGGTCAAATGCTGGTATGTCGACGTCCACATTTCCACCAACTACCGGCCTGGGCCAAACGTATCCTTGCTATTTGGGGCACTCCTAGCATCCTTAAGAAGGACACATAAATGACTTTATACTAAGCAGCTGGTTCCAACTAGGTTGCCAGGAACCTGTGACATGACTAAAAAATTGTTGACTTAGATGTAAAGCATAAACACAAACAAGGAGTTTAAACACAGCCTACAAACACTGACTACCAGCTAGAATCTGCTGACTATAGCCCTTTTTACTTCTTGGATATTGCATCAGACTGCATGTTTGGTGGTCATCCCTATCATGGTTGACAACTTCGCTTTCCTCTATAATTGCATGACAGTGGATTGGACTACAGACTCTATGACGGCTCAGACTTAATTTTTGATGAGATATTAGGGGCCTGATGCTTTTGCTGTTGTCAGACCCAACGGGGTTAACCTGTTGGAATTCTTTTGCTCTAGTATTCAGTTTTATGTACTGTTGAGTCCTTATCTTTGCTTTATCTCCTTTTTATATCTTGATTTATATGTTCTAGGAGATAATTCATGGATAAAATAGGGGTCTTTCATGCAAACCAAACATCTATGTGTCTTGATCCACATCTGAACTGAGGGTAAGGTTAGGGCTATGAACCTAGTTCAAGCCCTCCAGTAAAGTAATTTTTACTGACCGTTCCAAGGTGGTGCTATTTTTGTGGAACATTTTTTTGTTACTTATGTTTTGTGTTTGTCTTGTTTTCTTGTCTGTTCTTTGAAGCCTTGTGGTCACCTGCTGAGAAGGGGTAACCTCTTGGCTCTCTTGTATGTGATGTCACTTTTCTATGTGGTGTCCTGGTGTGGTGCTTGATTGTATCAATTCCTGATCTTTGCCTTTTTTCTTACTTTCTCTAGCAAATACGACAGGCACTGACAACGTCACATTCTCTGCAACATTTTTGGTTTTGGCTAACTGTTTGTAGTTCAGATCAATGGCCTCAGTTTGGCTATAAACACTAAGTGGGATATCATTTGGCTCTGTCTTTTTATAAGACTGCAAAAATGTCATATGAATTACATGTATACAGCTATTCGGTCACTGTATCGCAATGTGGTATGCAATGTCCCGGACTCTTGTAAAACTAAGGAGATAGGAACTAGTGTGGGCGTTGCTAGAAAGTGACCCATAAGCCGATCTACTATTTGGTAGGTAAGGGTAAAGCAATTTCCTTAGGTCTCTATAAAATATTATTGTGTGCTCATTTAATATTTTTGTCAAATCATGTGACTATAAATATCATCATTATAAGAACATCTTTTGAGCCATATTGCTAAATTTTTCTAGTTCTTCTAGTAAACCGTATTTCACTGCTTTCATTTTTTACCAGGAGAAGGCAGCAAGATTAATGGGTTCCACATGGAAGAAAGAGAGAAAAGAAAGGCTACATGCCCGACACGGAAGAAGAAGAGTTTTCAACAGTTCATGACATTAAATGATCTATGTCCTTGATCCTTTTAGAGCCAACCACAACTGACTGCAACAGATGCCATTTCTTAATTTCAGTGGAAAAAAAGGCTTGTCATTTCATGTGAATCATCTGCTGGCAGATGATTCACATAAATTGTCAAGCCTTACTTTTATTAAGACGCCAGCAAATTGTGAAAACAAATGTGTGTTGCAAATTTTTGATGGCGCTCTTAAGGCTTAGTTGTCACTATCTAGAAGGGCTAGATTTTCATTCTTCGGTTCTTCTACATTTTATGTGTGTGATAAATTAAGGCCTGTGTGTGATAAATTAAGGCCCTGGTAAGACTGTGTGATTGATAAAATGTAGGTTGAGACATCTTATCTAGCTTCACAAGCTAGCTGGATCTGCATAATGTAAAGACTGAGTTAAAGCAAATGTGATAAATACCATGTGTCAATTTACATAAAGAATCTTAAAATTATTTGTGTGTTTTGGTTTCAATCACATTAAATAGTTTATCAGGCCAATCCATGCAGTTACACAGTACTAAGTATATCAGAAACACGATAAGGTCAATTTGTTTTGCATGTACTGTAAAGAACTTGTATTTGGGGCATATATTTATTTGGCACTGTTGACGGTAAAAATAAAATTGCCTATGTATGCAACCATGAAATACAATTTCAAATGAATACAGTTACATAATATGCAATAAATGGACACATGCCTTCAGTATGTTGCTATCTGTTTCGTCAAAAATCAACTTTTGAATGGTAGGGTGTGATTCAACGTTTAATCACTTCTTAAAAATGACTACTATTAAAGGAAAGAATAAGGGGCTCATATTTAAGGAGATAATATAGGGATCATAGTCTTTCCTTTAAAAGTAGCCCCTATTTGAATAGATAATAGCTTTAAAGGAAATTAAAATGATAAACCATCAAAATCAAACTACGCCAATATGTCAGTATTTTAAACTCACCTATTTTTGATGCCTCAACTATTAAGTGTTTGACAGTATTCCAAGGCAAATATAAGCTGTGACGTGATTCCCAACAATGTGACATTTTAACAAGTGTAGACTCAAACGAGCCTGTGTAGCCTCCTTTTAAGCTTAGAAACTCCAAAGGATGTTCAGTCAGTAGCTTAACAGTCATAGAATATTCAAGCGACAAGCGAAGGCTCTGATCAGACAGCGCGTGTGCGCAGGCTGATCGGAGGATTTGCTGGTCGCACATACCACATTGTTGGAAATCTCATGTCGCGGCTCATATCACTGGCAATATTCTTTTTAGTTAGAATAGACCAGAACTTACGCACTTGCTGATGTAGCCCTATGTCTGATTTTATAACATGACATCACTCTTCATTGGATGATGTATAATTTTATAAAGCTTGCAAAGCGACTATTTAAGACAAAGCAAAACGATTTAAAAATAAACAAGCAAGGCAATGTTTAGAGAAATGAACAACTGTGTCTTGAACACCAGATATAAGTTTTCACTGTTTTTACCAATCTGAGCGAATTCTATCTCACATACCCTATTTCAACTTGATGAAAGAATGAAAATTGATGGGTGGTAAAGAATGTGAATGGCATGACATGTGACCTTGTCTGAAATAATTGTGATGCAGTTATCTTAAAGTGAGAACACCACATAATTATGTTGCATTACAGCGTTATCAGCATTTTCTGGGATCCTGGGATCTTTTTTAAATATAAATGTAAAGGTGAGCAAGAAAAAGAATCCGTCATTTGTGTGAGGATGAAAAATCCATCCTGAGGAATCATCATTAGCATCACGAGGCTTGCTAAAAGATGCAAAACAGAGATTCCAAGGGAATGTATTTTCTATCCCACCTTCACCATCATGACATTTTCTTATAATACAAAAATATCCTTTTATGAGATGTAGCATCAGTTGTACGGTCATGTCTATTGTTTCATGCTCCTCTCACGACTCGCAGTAAATGAAAAAAGTCAATAAGCAATGCTTATTAGATACCCCCGCACAGTAAGATTCAGTAAAAAAACCTTGGCAAGTTATAGTTCAAACCAGCAGACCTAAGTTTTGAAAAGAAGATTTCAGTAGAATCTATACAAACAAAAATTATAAACTCCTTCATGCATATGTTCACTGTGTCTACATTGTATCTGCAAAGTATCAAATTGCTCCATCAAAAGTTGTGGTAGGAGTTGAGCGGCCCATAAAGGCACTATCCATGCATATAGAAAAGCCATATAAGGGAATAATTGTCTAAGTTCTTATAGCTGTCCTTTTGTAAAAAAAAAATAATTTTCAACCAGACTCCTTAATGCATATGTTCAATGTGTCTATATCGTAAAGGAAAAGTATCAAATTGCTCCATTAAAAGCTGTGGTAGGAGTTGATCGGCCCATAAAGACACCATCTATGCATATACAAAAGCCTTATTAGGGAAAAATTATCTAAGTTCTCACAGCTGTCATTTTGTCAAAAATTATTTTTTCTGAACCAAACTCCTTCATGCATATGTTCAATGTGTCTTCATTGTATAGGCAAAGTATCAAATTGTTCCATTAAAAGCTGTGGTAGGAGTTGATCGGCCCATGAAGGCACCATCTATGCATATACAAAAGCCCTATTAGGGAAAATTGTCTAAGTTCTCACAGCTGTCATTTTGTCAAAAATTATTTTTTCTGAACCAAACTCCTTCATGCATATGTTCAATGTGTCTACATTGTATAGGCAAGGTATCAAATTGTTCCATCAAAAGCTGTAGTAGGAGTTGATCGGCCCATGAAGGTACCATCTATGCATATACAAAAGCCCTATTAGGGAAAAATTGTCTAAGTTCTCACAGCTGTCATTTTGTCAAAAATTATTTTTTTCTGAACCAAACTCCTTCATGCATATGTTCAATGTGTCTACATTGTATAGGAAAAGTATCAAATTGATCCATCAAAAGCTGTGGTAGGAGTTGATCGGCCCGTGTATGGCCTATAATAGCATAAGCATAAAACCCTATATTAAAAGCCATTTAGAACTACAAAGGGAAATAACTCCAATAGAATTGGCCCCTAGCCCTTACTTTTTTGTCTAAAGTATTTGTCTTGCATATATGAACATGTTTGCAAGGTTTGATGAAAATCCAGCAATGACTCTTCAAGATATTAAAAAAACAAAACGTTACGGACGGACGGACGCACGGACGGACAACGTGAACAGTATACCCACCACAAACAAAGTTTGCGGGGGTATAATTATAACCACAAATCAGACTAAATGCCTCATGATTTTAATACACTCATTCCCTAAGTGTTAAGACCATGCTAAGAAAGATTTAATATTTACTATCTCCAAACTCAATCTGAAATTTCTCGAATTAGGTTAAACTGTTGAGTAAAGATCTGAAAATGACATAGAGGATCTTACATGAGTGCTCATGTTTTATTGATTTTATTAAACGAGTTGGGGAAAAGAGATCAAATGCGAGGCTTGCCGAGCATTTTATCTCTTTTTCGCAACAAGTTTAATAAATTCAATAATACAAGAGCACGAATGTTAGATGACAATAAGATTACTTTGAAATCTCATTTCTGGCGTAAAACATTATAATTTTGTCATTATGTACGTAACGTTGTTATGGAAGTCATTAAGTTACCCAAAAATCTGTAAACCACTAGTGGTTTATCAATTTTAATGCATGGCTTTATTTCACTCCCAGAGGTGACGTCATATGATAAATATGTTTTCTTCATGTTACAAGGTAGGGTTGACCGACCAATTCAGGAACAGATGTCTCTACTTGAAGTTGTTTGGGCATACTAAAGCTCCCACATAAATAAGCAGAGTAACAGTCTTACATTCTGTAACATGAAGGCAACAAGATATTCCAAAATACTTGCTAATGTAACAATGATTGGTTTATAACAGTTGATTCTGTGAACTATCAGAAAGGATTTTAACTCACGAGGCCTAAATGGTCAAAGCTAGCTAGTCAAAAAATGTGCACACTCTACATTTCCCCGTTCTTTGTTAAATTCTTTGCTCCCAGAGGATAGCCTGTTTAAGAACAGATTTATCATTTAACATCGTATATCATGTCACTTTTTCATTGGATGTGTGACTTCATGCAGCTTGCAACCTTCAAATTAGCAAAGAAGTGCATTCTTATAGCGAGCGATACCATATTGAATTTCAAAATTTTAATTTTGGGAGGTATATTGTCTGTTTTTACAGTTGCAAATAAGGTTTTACAGCCCAGCTGAGGTGTATCCATAAAACTTAATTTATAAAAGTAAGTCTGAAAATGAGCCGCGACATGTGATTTCCAAAAATGTGGCATTTTGACAAGTGTAGACTCAGACAAGCCTGTGCAGCCTCATTTTAAGCATAGAAACTCCAAATTGTGTTCAGTCAGTAGCTTAACAGTCATAGAATATTCAAGCGACAAGCAAAGGCTCTGATCAGACTGCGCATATGCGCAGGCTGATCTGAGGCTTTGCTGGTTGCACATACCACATTGTTGGAAATCTCATGTCCCGACTCAAATATACTTCCCTAAATTAAACTTGTGAATACATTAACGATTTCCTCTTAAATGAGAAACAAAATACATTAATCAATTTAGATTTTAAGTATTTAATATATTTCTTGCAAAAATCTAAGATCTACAAATATAATGACAATGGTAGACAATAAACTACTCGATAAAGTGCAAATTGTTTTTAAAAATCTTCATAAATAGCATTTTATTTAAGTTCTTTTTCCAAAATTTTTATGAATATGGGTAAACATAAAATACAAAATATGTAGTTCTGTATTAATTGGAAAGTAATGACATTTCAAAAATCATGAAATTTAGAAATTCAATTCTTAAAAGTTGCAGTACACATATAAATATTAACAAATTAAATGGATAAATAGTCTGAAAATACATCAGAGAAGCTATCATAATCGACCTAAGGAGCTCTAGCGATAAGGCATGTATTTTCCCTAGTTGACATGATTACAAACACCAAATTCAAACCCCACTCTTGTTTTTAAAATTGGTGCGGTTCGGCAGCAAAATATGCATTGTAAGCATCAAAATACGTTTCAAAGCGATTCATCATTAGCAAAGCAGTAAAAATTTGCGCTTTCTACTCCCATCCCTCATTTTAGGTCTTTCTACTGGGTGTCATTTAGACCAGACTTTGAGTAAATGCATTGCTAATTTTCAAAAAGTAAAATTGCTAAACTGTTAAGGATAGAAGTGCTTTTCATTTCCAAAACTTTACGACATCCTTCCTGCCCATGCGTACGAAATAACTTAAAATTGTGACGTTTGTCACTGGAAAGGTGAAACTGGTGTCTTTCAGTTTGTTTTTAGATTCTTCCCCCCTAGACCTAGACTCAAGAAGCCCTTTGGACAATGACATGTCGCTATAAATATATACAACATATGTAAAGGGCGTCTTGGGTCTAGCGGGGAAAGGGGTTGTAGAAGCCAAAAAGACATCGAACATCTGACAAAAATAGACCGCTTTGCCAAATGGTCGTTTTTATTGTACATCAACTGTATAAAAATATATACTCTATCATGATAGACCATTTGTTGACCTTAGTGTAACCGTCTATTTCAC
The DNA here is from genome assembly GCA_964019695.1 of Loripinus fragilis. Classification (NCBI taxonomy): domain Eukaryota; kingdom Metazoa; phylum Mollusca; class Bivalvia; order Lucinida; family Lucinidae; genus Loripinus; species Loripinus fragilis. The sequence goes on from OZ026529.1 coordinate 48,021,282, forward strand.
ATACATGTTACTAAAATAACAAGCACAGTTGATGATCATAATAATTTCTCTTTCAAAACGAAGTAGGGTCATTACATGCATTAAGGAAAAAACGATTTTAATATACGGACTAGGGTGTATACGGCTGGTCAATGCATATTTGTTGAATGTGCCTAGTGTCTCCAGTCCTAATTTCAACAAAATAAACGAACGTCTCATTTAGGGGAAAAGCACGCCTTATCGCTAGAAATCCTTCAGTTGTTTTAGGCAGACTTTAGAAAATTGAAAGTCAGCCTACACATCCTGAATACAGGAACAATCCTGAATGGTTCCCCTATGTGAAAATGCTATAGTTTATTAAATCTGGGCTTCAGCATATCAAACTACAACATGTTTTCATAAAAAATATACTTAATTTGAAAGCTGAATTTAATTCACTTCTGTACATCCAAGCTATATATGAAGAGCAATGAAAACCCTTCATAAAGATAACCTGTACCAGTCATAGAAATGCTACTATTCACCAGCTTGTTCTGAACTTCTTCCTACAAGTGTTCAATAATCCAATCCACCTTACTGTATCGTTCATGCACAACTTACAAGCTCTAATATGCACATGGACAGGATATGTGTAAATATTTGAACAGACGTTAATTTCACTTTTTTCAGTTGTTCCATATCAATAAAGCTAAGGGCTTAACATGGATTTTATCAATGTTTCAGTCATATTTATCAAAACAGTCGGTCGTCCCTTGATCTAGTCATATGTTTGTTATGTTTGTTTGATATGATTCTTTACATTCTGACCAACATTTTTCAGTCATGTCGGGAGGTCTCCCTGGGTTGAACCAGTGCTAAGCAGATCGAGGATAAAGTATCTTGCTCAAGGACACAATGCGGTGCCACCAGTGAGGCTCGAACCCACAAGCCCTCGATTTAGAGCCACCAGGCTCCTTATTCTATGACACTGTATCTGGATAGGCTTATCATAAGTGGGTTTACCAGTATCTAAGTGTATTCATGCTATAGCCAATAACTGACAACTGCCTAGGTTGAATCAGTAGTAAAGAGTGAACACTATCTTCCAAACATGAGGATAGACAGCAACTCTTACCCACAATCTCTTCATTGCAGTTCATTAAATACCGTAAATTCAGAATTTTTTGCGAGGGTTTTATTTTTCGCAAAACTTGGCATATGCAAAGTTTCGTGAAAATAAAATCCGCGTGAAACGACGTAATCAAGGTGCCGTTTACTGATATATGTAAATCATGCCTTAGTTGCCAGTTTTTAATATCGCAGATATGTCTCTTAACGCCATTCGCGAAGACAAAATTCTCAGTATTTACAGTAGAGATTACCTATCAAACCTTCCGGAACGACAATTTGTCGTTTTTATTGTTTTATTTTACTAGTATGAAGTAATTCAGCCTTAAAACGCTAAAACAGGAAGAAGAAAAAGCATTCTGAAAAAAAGGTGCCCTTCAAGAATCGACCCTTGTCCTCTGGATTCATAGTCTTGCACGCTAACCACTAGGCCAGGTCGTTCACGGCTCATAATGCCAGGCATAAACCTGGGAAATTATGTATGTTGCTTACTTTTGCTTGTGACCTATCTATCCGTCTTGGTAGTGAGACATATATTTCCACATATCTTATTTACTTTAAAAATGATGGAAAGTCGATCTGATATATGAGTTTTTGAACACTGTGTAAATCCGAATGCGTAAATGAGCAAAAGACATGGGGAATAAACATTCTCAATTGACTTCTGAGTTATCTGAAACAGGAATGGTGTGCATGGGAATTATCTGGATATGTCTTTTAAAGGCTGCCAAAACAGCCACCTAATGCATCTATCTCTGCATTTAGTATGTATCACTTTTTATTGGTTAGCTCTCATACTAACTGCATTGGTTCACCTTGACCTGATAAATGTTGTCTATCTCACTGAAGTTAACTTTATCGGGTTACTTTGACATTGCACGTTTTGAATGACATGGTGAAAATGGATAATTAGGACATAATCGCTAGTTTGAATAGTGAAGTAATGGGTAAATATGATAGAAAGTATACCAAGTACGCATCTTTTGGTATAATGTTTACTGTACTTGTCTTGGGGAATGCATGTTGTATCGATTCAAAAAGCATGCCTAAACCTTATAAACTTGATACCAATAGGCACTCACCTAGTATTCTCTATATATCAAATAATAACAAAGGCTGTGATCAGACTGTGAAAACTGGCCTGCCTTTGTGATTCACGTACAAAAAAGGTTTCCCTTGACTGTATGTGTCGTATCATTCATCTCCTTAAACTAATTCTAAATTCACAATTTCTCATGATTACTTCAAAGCTTTCCTCAGTTGTGACTGTTTCTTCAAAGTTTACATATGGTTGGACAGTCCAGAGATGAAATCGGCCTCGATGCGAGAAAACCTGTCTTCGGGGAATGCAAACAACACAGGCGCAGACCAGCCTGCGCATCCGCGCAGTTGATCAGCGCCTTTGTTATTTGCTTTTTAGAAAGTATCATATGTCAACTTGCTACAGGTGAAATTTCATTTTTCTAGCTAGTCTCTGTAGCTGAGGAGACTGGTTTGAAACTCACTTTGTCAGACACCCCGAAGACAGGTTTTCTCACAACGAGGCCCAAATTGTACGCTGTCTTTGCTGGCCAATGCCTTGTTACAGAGTTCACTGAACATTGTAACAAGCATTCACTGGAAAGGAAATTTCGCACACAAACTTCTTTTGCATTGTATGAGATTTTTTTAGCTTTACCCTTTTCATTCTGGACAATCAGTAAACAGATACTTTGGCAAACAGTGTATACACAGATGATATGGCGGCATTTCATCAGGGACCCTGTTTACTTAGATAAAAGCAATCTTCAGGGACACAAATACATCATTTGAGCCAGTGCATTAGATTTCCAAAAATGTGGCATTTTGACAAGTGTAGACTCGGACGAGCCTCTGCAGCCTCCTTTTAAGCTTAGAAACTCCAAACGGTGTTCAGTCAGTAGCTTAACAATCATATAATGCTCAAGCGACTAGCAAAAGCTCTGATCAGACTGTGCGTACGCGCAGGCTGATCTGAGGCTTTGCTGGTCGCACATACAACATTGTTGGAAATCACATGCACTGGCTCATTTTATATTAATTTTGACTGGAAACTCCTTAAAATACAAATGAACTATTCTATTGTATACATATTGTATCAAGAATAATCCATCAGAATGAAAATATCAAAAAGGGGACCAAAATAGCCTTCAAATGCCCGTATCTCTTTGCATTTAGCATTCATCACTATATTTCTATCAAAACCAAGAGTAACAAATGCTATTTATAAGATTTTGAAAACTGGTCGGCCCTTTTGAGATTCACAAACAAAAGATTCCCTAAGACTGTCCTATCGTTCATCTCCCTACACTAACTCAATTCCTCAGGGGTTACTTCAGGGGTTACTTCAAAGCGTTCATCAGTTGTGGCTGTTTCATCAAAGTTAACACTTGAATGCACAGTCCAGAGGTGAAACCGCAAGCTGTCCTTTCTGGTGAAAGCCTTGTTACAAAGTTCACATACAAATTCCTTTTGTCTGGTATGAGAAATCATATGCTGCTTCAAGTGTTGCCTCAAACTGAATGCCTTATCACAGAGATGGCACTTATGGTCTCGTTTACCTGTATGAACTATGAAATGTCTGTCTCTCGAACCTTTCGATTTATACTTCCTATCACAGACAGAGCAGGGGAATACTGTGGGTTTCTGGTCGCCAAGGATACTGGAAGGATCTGAAACTATAAAACATATGAGTATGGTACAAGGTCATTATTTCTTGTTCTGCATAAAGGCATTACTTAGCCCTTTGACTCGCCAATTGGGATAATGTTTCTTATGGAACCCCGATTCAATTACGTACTGAAGTGCAGATTTTTAGCTTGCACTGATGACATAAAACATTAGGCGTTTTAATGTCTGTGAATCCCTAAGGGCTTCTTGATGACATTAGAAAGCTAATGATTTGATGACATTAGATAACTAATGTTGTGCATCATCGGACTGATGATGCAAAACATTAGGCTTTTAATGTCTTTGAATCCCTAAGGGCTTCAAGCTAATATATTGCATCATCCAGTGCAAGCTAAAAGTTTGAATTTTATATTTTCCGATCAAATATGCTTTACAATCTTACACACAAACCTGTTTGTTACCAATATAAGATGGATTATTTTTATTGTAACAGGGATGATGAGACAACCAGCCAGTGAAACTGATATACGCATCGTCATGGTGATAAATTAATAACGCCACGCAAAAGCTGACAAAGAAAGTTATTGGCTGACGCTAACATTTGTCTGCCCATAGTCTCGTGCCAGATCACATGATTGTTCAATGGCTTGCATTCAGAAATGCAAACAGCTGAAATGTAAGGTTTTATCTAAGGCAACTGCTATATAAAAGGTGGATAGGCAGGTATCCTTTGAGCTAGATACTTTAAAAATATTTGCTATATCTTCAACTCAATTAAGTATGCGATAAGCAAAGGCTCTGGTGAGACTGTGTGAATGACATACTGGCACTAATTTGAACAGATCATTATTGCATAAAAAGCTGTGTCACATGATATTAACAATCAGGATTTTACCAGCACGAACCCATGTAATAACAAGGCAATTCACATGCTGTTAATGCGCTTACCAAGGTCTAGTGGTGGGCCCAATCTGTCGATTCGCAACTCTTTTGGGGTGCCTAGTTTGTGAAAAATGTAACTCCCAAAAGCTTTTATTCCTTTATATTCAAACTTTTGTATAATTGTTGTTCACAAATTGAAGAATTTGTGGACATTTCATGAATAATTTCCTCATTTTTGGAGGATGTTGAACTTAGACATTTTTACATCCAAAATGCTTAGATGGTATCTGGTTTGTGTAATCTGTAATTTCAACAGTTTTCATTCTTTTACATTAAAACTTTGCATAATGATAGTTCACACATTGAGGATGTGCACCTTCTTTTTAAGCATATTTGATATTTTATTATACTTTGGAAAGTATTGAACTTGGACATTATTATGTCAACGCCACCTTTGGGGTGCTTACATTGTGTGTAATATGTGTGTAATCTGTAATTCCAACAGTTTTCATTCCTCTATATTCAAACTCTGCATAATGATTCTTCACACATTGAAGATGTGCACGTAGGTCCAGAGCAGAGTTTTACTTTATATTACAATTTCAGGTGATGTAACAAAAAAAATCAGTTGTCAACAGTAACATGCATAGAAGTGACCATAATTTAGTGACGTCAGAATGATGTTAGTCTTTGCTCTGGACCTGGCGTTTTTAAAATCTATGCATCTTTCTTGCTTTTGCACTCAGCATTACAGGGTATAGGCAATAAAAATATTGAACTTTTCGAAACATTTTTCCAAATTTTTAAGCAACAAATTGATTTTATCAAATAATAGTGATCAAACATGTTTTTTCTGATACCTAAACATCTGCTACATGTAGGTCCCTTGGGGCTGTTAAAACTGCCACCTTTCAGACTGGGGTTACAACACCACACTCTGGGCCCAGCAGATGTTAATGCATAGAAAATCATGTTTGGTCCCTATATTAAAATATAATATAAAACTAAATTTTTTCAGTGCAATGCTCTTGATATAATCAAAACAACAGATTATATAAAATCTAAGATAAAAACTTGTGTTACTGCTTTATGTCCCAGTCAACAACTTTTAAATCATGTCAGGACAATCTAAGATTACCATAAGCTTCAGCGTTGATTACTAAATATATCAGCATTGACCCTTATTTGTGTACTAATTTGGTTTGAAACAATAAAATTGGCATGATCAATTGTATACATTGTTGGGTCACAGGTTATAAATTCCAAATAATATTGTATTTCAGTTTGTAACTAGCATTGGTATAGCTTAGTGGATAACTATTCAAAAAGCAGATTTTCTCACACCCAGAACCATATAGTTAAACATTGGCCTCCTAACAAGGTATGCATAACTGATGGATGGATCAACAGACAAGTCAGAAGCAATAGCCAAATCGACTATTTCAAAGTTGGGTGCATTAAAACCAGACACTTCAAATCAGGACCTACTACGATACCTTGGTTTTGAGCAAAATATCTCGTGCTATAAAAGTGCCAGTTTGGAGCTACTCTATATAGAATATAAGAATATATTAGGAAAGAAAGGGTAGGAAAGAAAAATCTGTACTGAGGAACACGGTTTGGCTTGTGATGACAAACAGTGCATGATCTCGAGAGACATAGTTTTTCTATTCCACCCTGTAACAAATAATTTGATTCTTTTTAGTGACTATGGGGAGTTTCGAAATTAGTACATTACCTTTCATCTTGATAAGAGTTATTCAAGCAGTAGACATTCCTTATTGGTTTTTCTGAACAATTATAAGCCGAGGGTTATCCAACTGTACATTGAGCCTGGCCTATTGAAAAATGCTTGAGATACAGATCCGTATCCCTAGTTTACCAGGCTAGCTATACAGACCCCTTACCTTAGCCTCACAGGCATGAGATACGGATCATGACCCCAGACAATGCCTTTCAGATATCTCAACACGAAAATAGTGACGTGTCTCTGTGCTGTATTATTGCTGTAACTACTCAAAGTTCAGTTATCATTAGATTACCAAATGTTTCAGTGATGTATTACTGTATTATTCAAAAATTTTCACGAGGATTTTATTTTTGCGAATCTGCCAAGTTTTGTGAAAATAAAACCCTCACAAAATGGCAAAATGTTGTTAACTGATGAAGGTAAATCATGCCAAAGTGGCGAATTTTTAACGTTGCAAAAAAGTCTTTAAACCCTATTAGTGAAAATAAAAGTCTCGCAAAAATTTCTGAACTTACAGTATAATTAATAAATCAAGACATTAAGGGAGGACAGTTTCTCAGTGTTAGAGTGCTTGACTCAAGACCTAAGGACAGCAGGTTCAAGCCTCACTGGTGTCACTGTATTGTGTCCTTGAGCAAGACACATTCATCCTTGCTTAGTACTGGTTCATCCCAGGAAGACCCTTCCTGACATAACTGACTGGGATGTAAAGAATCATATCAAACAAACAAAACTCTTTTCATGCTAGCAATGACTTTTTTCTTCTGCTGATAACTTTTGCAAACGGTTTTCACCCAGACCAGGACAGACAGAACATCGGTCCTGATCTGGATACAAAAGATTTGACACTCTGAAAGTGTTCCTGAATTTTTTTTTTTTTGAAAAAGGTAATTTTGAAAAAAAAGTCAGCAGTGGACATTAAAACTTGTCCAGCATGTAAAGAGTTAAAATAAGTAGTAATGATGAAAAATAATATTTATCACACTGTGCATATCTCAGAAAATCTCCTACTCTTGACATGGTTCAAAAATAATCTAGTGTGTAAGTGCTCCAGGGTGTGTCATTGCATGAAAACATTCAATTCAACCAAGTCTAGGTCTGCTACTGTTTACCTCTAAATTCTGAAGGATTTTTTCCCGATATTTACAACACCATAAATATAGATCTATCTGCTCTTAAAATGAAGAAATGACGCCTTGACATCATTGAGAAATGACACTGTAAACTATTATATACTTAAGGAATAAAGAAACGCAACAAACACTTTGAGTCATTGTAAGTATACAATATGATGCAAGTTTTTAGTGCAAATGATATCTATCCATAGGAGTAGTATGTGTCCGTCAAATTAAAGCAGGTTCGACGTAATTATTGATAACCTAACCATTTTGGTATGCGTGTAACCAGCCTGACCCCCCGTAGTTAACTGCTGAAACAGGGTCAATAAAGGCAAAGTTTGAATCAACCATCGGTTTATTGTTTTAAAAAGTCTTGGCATAGATTACGGATCAAGCAAATGATCAAATGACGACGTTTCTGTAGGATTCTGAAACGGCTTAACGTCATTAACGTCAACTCTGAATACTGCGTGAAACGCGTAAATTTTCTTTTCTGATTGAGATTTATTCATTACAAGGACGTTTTGTTCAAGAATTATGACGTGATATCTTCAGACGTCAAAAAACTCAAATCTGACGTCAAAATTCGATATCCTACGTTTTAATGGTTTCCATGATGTTTATGTGCTTTTCTAATGATACAATGGCCCGGGGACACAGTTTAGGTTACAGTTAACAAGTTTGGTGTTCACTCTCGGCATGTAATCAGATGTTTTCTCTTGCATTATGCAGTGTTTTGTTTGGCTAACGTCAATATAAACACCCTACCAGCGTAATTCTTCGGTATCTGAAAAGTCAGTTTTTCCCAAGAAAACATGTTCTGATATCCCTCGGTTTATCTTATCCCGTATATCCACCAGCGACCCATACCCGACGGCTCTAACTGACGTTTATCACTTATTCGCTACCATTGTGCATCTTGTCATTCACGTAGCGTGTTTTGACGCAATATTTGACTGCATTACGAACATGATTGGACGTTTGTTTAATTTGCACATTGTCAAGTCGACGCCAAATAACCAAACATGGGAAAGACGGGGTTTCTTGATCTTTATTCTGACGTTAACGTCATTTTTTACGTTTTCATATGTTTTCATCTTGTAGCGTAAAATGTAGCGTAAAAATGACGTTTTGGTATTTCATCACATGCTATAAATACTCAATAAGAAATTTTCAAAAGAGATTTCACCAAACCGTCATTTAAACACGCAAAAATCATATTTTTGTCTGTTGCGTTTCTTAATTCCTTAAGTATATTTGGTTTACTGACTCAAAGCATCCATTTTCTCAGTGTGTTTGTTTCAAATGTGCAGTTTCAAAGTATCTTTCCTCACAAATGCTTTTTGACATATACAATTTTGTTGGTTCTCTTCTTTCAGATTATCTATAACACAAAAATTATTGTATGCACTTAACTCTTCATCTCCTAGTGTCGTCTGCTGATAAACTTTGCAAAGAGTTTGGACCAAGATCAGGCCCGACAAAATGTCAGGCCTGATCTGAATCCCATCTGTTTGACAATTAGATGGTGTCCATGAATTAATTTTTCGTAAAAGTTGCTTTGAAAAAAACAGCAGACGACAACTAAAGCATGGAAAATGGACCAGCATGCAAAGAGTTTGTTAATGAATAATAATATTAACTCAAGGTTGTGACACTTGTTGCACTTTCCATTTACACTTTCATTCAACCCAGTCGAGATCTGCTACTGTTTATCATTTTGCAAGGAGGATCTTTTTTTCTTCAGATTATTTACACACCAAACATATTTTACAAACCAAACATAGATCTATCTGCACTTACAATGGTAAATTGTTGCCTTTCCTTGGTTTGATTCTTAAAGCCCCAGTCAACAACTATGGTCATGTTAAGACAGTCAGTTCACCTCACCACACTTTTTTTCCTGGGCAAGTTTGACCAAGCGGTTAACCAGTACTTCGTGCACATACTTTCGCTCGTAACGGACAACAACCTTTCTTGAAACAGCGGAAGGGAGATTAATGGCCGTAGAAATTATTTCAGGACCAATCTCCATGAAAGTATGGGACCGGGCCGGGATTGAACTCGCAACCCCTGGATCTGCAGCCAGACATCTGACACAATACTGACTGCGCTACATGGGCCAGTAGAGTTAAAATGGTGAATTGTTGCCTTGACATCATTGAGAAACGACACTATTAACTATACACTTGGTTTACTGACTCAAAGCATCCATTTTTTCAGTATGTTTGTTCCAAATGTGCAGTTTCAAAGTATCTTTCCTTGCAAATGCTTTCTGACAAATAGAACAAATAAAATCCTTTTCACCCGTGTGTGTTTTAACATGCAGGTCGAGGTTGAACTTTCCGTTAAAGAATTTTCCACAAAACTTGCATTCATGGGTCTTCTTATTCTTTGATCCGCCATTAGCACCAGTGGCAGCTGACCGTCCATATGCTTCTGAAAGCAGCAAGATGAATGGGTTATCTTCCCCCGAGAACAAGTTCTTGTTTGTTTGATATGATTCTTTACGTCCCATCAACAATCTTTCAGTTATAAAGGGACGGGTCTTCCTGGGTTGACCAGTACTAAGCTAGGATTTATGTTCTTGCTCAAGGGCACAATGCAGTGACGCCAATGAGGCTCGAACCCGCGGCCTCTTGGTCTCCAGTCAAGCACTCTACCATTGAGCCACTGCGCTCTCACAATTTCTTGTAGGTTTCAAAACTAAATAAATTGCTTAATGCTTTTACCCTTATTATATGAACCAAGACTCGGTTTAACTCTTTGTATGCTGGGTAATTGTTCAGGATTTTGTTGTCGCCTGCTTACTTTTTTTAAAAAATTAACTTATTCAAAAAATTGTTTCTGGAACATTATCAGTGTAAAACTGTTTGGATCCAGATCAGGACTGACATTCTGTCGGTCCTGATCTGGGTCCAAAAAGTTTGCAACGATTATATGCAGACAACAAAAGTCGCCGCTAGCAAGGAAAAGGTTACGAACACATTTTTGATTGATCACCCTTTTATCCCCTCCCCAAATAAGTTGTAGAACTGCTCTTTTCATTACTTACAACATGTTAATGTTGAAACACTTATTTCCTCTTACTACAATTTATGTTTCAGACGACCAATATATAACCATAGTGCCACTCAAGATATAGGGGTAACTGCAGTTCTAAATGGGCACCTCTATCAAGTCCCAGTTCAATATGCTAATATATATGCCTTATGCATTGTCCTCTATATTTTTGCATTTATCCTTTTCTTACTTTAACACATGGCGTAGTAAACAATTATTTTGTAATAACCTTGTAACAACAGCAGCTGAGAGATTGTACGAAATCCCTTTCAGTATTTAAATCATTAAGAAAGCCCTACTTTATTATCATTAGGTAGTTTTATAATCAGTCATGAGGTGCCTTTTCTCTCACTGAAGTGTCTAGTTCTGGGATCAAACTGGAAATTAAACTGTGTTCAACAGTGAAGTTAAACATTATGATAACCAACTTTCCACTCGTTCATCTATAAAAAGTTTTGTTTTCCAGATTAAACCAATTTATTTGGCGACTAAAATAAATCTCTCCACCTTCTTCACAATGGTTGGTTCTGGCTGCTGTCCTTTCGGCTCAGTTTTTTTTTTATACGTAGATCAATGTTTTAAGCTCCTATTTTTGAGTGTTGGGTTTTCATGTTTAGACATAGTTTGTGATGTAGCAATTTGTGTATGCCATGCGATGGTCTGGTTTATGTGATAGTTTTTCTATTTACTCGTTTTTGTCTCACTCTAAAGAATTGGAAAAACTGAAAAAAGGTACTTCTGTAGCCATAATATATTAGTATATAGTAATGTCTAGTAGTCCGCTAAGCATGTCCCTGCGGTCCAAATTGGCCACATTCCAGAAATCATTAGCTTCCACTGACTTATAATGGAGGGGAGAACTTTAAAAAATCTTCTTCTCTAAAACTGTGAGGCCTATGAATGCTCAGTGATCCCCTATATAAATCCTGCCAACCTTGCCCTTAAGGTGCTAATTGGCCACTCCCATTTGGCTTCCATAGACTCATAATAGAAAGCCTTTAAAAAATCTGAAACCATGAAGCCAACAACTCAAGCGAGGGGTAAAGGCACACTAAGCCTCTTGCTTAGGATGGCTGTGATGTGATTGCAATAATTCCTGGTCATAATCACCTGTTTATAATTTGTAGAAAAAAGGCACTATATTATGAACTGGCTCAAATAAGTTCTCAACTGAAAGCAACTCAAATACTTGGTTTGACATATATTATTCTGTTTACTCTTTACATACAGCAAATATATACATTAAATACAATAATTTCATACCTCAAATATAACAATATAAACAGCTGAATAAAATTGGATTTCAGTGGTGAATATTTAAGAACTCTGTGTAGCCAATAGACTGGCGTGAAAAAAAGCATAGATGCCAAAAAGCATAGATGAAAATTGTAAAAGATTATATCTAACAATACTATCACTCTAGTACAATATCAGTTTTAATACATGACGTCATTACACTCTTGAATGCGACGCCATATGAATAACATTTATGGTATACTATTAAAGCTAAAAGGATCATTGACGGTTTGGGCCTTATACGCCTATTTTTCTGATTCCCAGAACGCTGCGTTTGGGCTTCTAGTGTGGTACATGTAGTATCAGTGCAAGGCAAGAGCCAGCTAGCAAAATATTTGCAAAAGTTCTACGCATTCCAGAGTTATGGCTGGTAAGAGGGGTCTGAAATTTCATGAAAATAAAAAGTGCTTAGAAAGTGATTTCTGCACGGTTTCTTGATTTATTTGGTAGGCATTGTGATATCTATTGAAAATACTATACGCAGAGTATTAAAGAATCACGTTAATTGATGAAATTGTTTTAAAAACAAAATATGTTTTGTAATAAAATGATTTTGGGTAGATAATTTAGGAGTTACCTGTACATTTTTGACTACATGTACCGTAAATAATGCAAAGCTGAAAGCTCAACAAACGAAATAAATATTTTTGAAGGAATGAAAGTGTCCCATTTAGCATTGGAAAGTAAAACTGATTCTAACTAGATCCTTTGAATATTACTTTTGCTTTGTTTAAAGGGCATATCGTGTTGAATGTATTTAAAGTGTCTGAATATTTATGGTATACATATGCATGTATATCCCTATATGAGACAATATATTGAACACTAAAGTATTTACCTGTTTTAACTCTTGCATGCCAGTGGATAATTTTGTTGTCTGCCAATAGCCTTTTGCAAACAGTTTGAACCCAGATGAAGACCAACAGAATGTCGGTCTTGATCTGGATCCAAACTGTTTGACACTCTGATGGTGGTTCTGGGTGGTTTATCTTAAAAAAACAACTTAATTTTGAAGAAAGTCAGCAGACGAAAATAAAAGCATGAACAATTCCCTAGCATGCAAATATATAAGTACAGGACGTTTGCAAAATAATGTGTCATTTTATAATAGTGAGATTTTTTTTATGAAATAATGCATAAAACCTTGATAATTCTATTTTTAATCTTTAAGTACTTTATATTAAACAAGTACAGACCACAAAGCAGTTTAGGAGGTTGGTTCTAGAGAACTTCGTTATTGTCATTAATTTCTTATTTGGTAGAAAGGGCATTTTATGGGCTTAGGACCTGGGTTTTTTGGCTTCTGAACATCTCCTCCCCCCCCCCCCCCCCCCTGATTTCACAGCCATAAAGTACTCAGGTCAGGGTAGCTTCAAGGTGAAGAAAGGGACGATTGAAAACTTTTATTTTTACAGAAAACCATAGGCATTTACCCATAGCAAGTGTCAATGATCCTTTATGGCTAAATTAAATGAAATGACATTTACCACAAAATATGTTTCATAACTCAAGGAAAAAATTAGAGGCTTCACATAAGACAGACAAAAAAATTGGGTGTATCTACTGTATGCACCAATTAACACTACTTGATTATAAATAATGAATTATGGTTTAAAAGAAAATAAGGTTTTGTGCAAAAGCCACCACACACAATAAAAAAAAATTCATTCCAAACACAATTAAGGACCAACCAATAAAAGATAAGCAGCTTGGATAATATGTTGCTAGCATTTAGTGTATGCTAGAATTTCCCAGGCCTTCAGTTAAGAGTGTGTATCAAAAAAAAAAAAAATCTTATTTCTAAACCAAAACATATGTTTTGGCTACTCAAAAGAACCGTCTCAGTGAGACGGTTCTTTTGAGCACCCAAAACATATGTAAAAACGGATGGGTAAGAAAATATTTACAATTTCACGCTCAAAATTTTTGTCTATCTAAACCTAAAGCTTTCAAACACAGATTAACTGGGCCAGTCTAAGAACTAAAAGTTCTTATCACATATGTGTTAAGTTATTCTTTAACCCTTGTCATGATGAATATTTTATGTACTACACTCCACCCCAACTTTAATCCTATAACCTGCAGCATTCTAGTAGTAAGCATGAGTGGAAAACAGTGTGGATCCAGATCAGATGACTCCATAATTATCAGAAGCCAATTGATCTGGATCTTGTGTTCTCAAATATGGATAAATCCACTTTCAGCACAACAAGGGTTAAACTGTATGCAATATAAACTAACGTCAGAGGCTGAGCCCTCATGCAATGATATACTTTATCTTTGCCAGATGGGAAGGCTCTGGTGAAACTGCAGCCTTGCTCAGCCTTGTCTGAGTTCTTGCTGCTTGCCTAGGCAATAAGCACTTAAATTTATATGATCTAGTTCAAAGTTCAGTTCTTTACACATTTAAATGATTTTACAGGATAGCTGCAGGATTTCTCAAGAAGCCAACAACCACAGAAACATTTATCTGGAAAGAAAAAAAAAGAAACTTGATGTTATTTCTAATACATGGGTGAAAGTTCAAAATTTCAAAAATCCTGAACTTTCACAATTCACTTCCACAATTCAAATCTTAAGTCTTGCTGTATGCCTACAAAGTGCTAACGATTTCAAGTTTAAATGGTCAATTGCTCAAAGATGAACTGAAAATCAGAGAAGCTATTAAAATCTGCTTAATTCAGCATTTTGAGGTCGACTTTCTGTGGAAAGTCGGCCTTAAAATCCTGAATTCAGGAATAATCCTGAAAACTTTCATCCATGCTAATGTATACACCAACTTCCATCCTCTTAACTCTTGTTCTGCTGACTATATCATAATATTCATTCACTTGTGTTTCCCAGCCAGTTCAGTTACCTGATTTCAATATAGTGATCACACATGTCTCTTCATGCATTAACATTTGCCGGGTCCCAAGGAAGCTGTTTGAACACAAGACCTTTAGGCCGAGTGTTCAAACATCTCCCAAGGGACTCAACAAGTGTTAATGAAATGAAACAAACGTGTGATCGTTATTCTTGCATATTTTACCTGATTCCAACCAAAAGCTTACTGAAAACACCGCTAAAATCTTAAAATACCTTTTTTCTTACACTGGTTTTCTGCACACAAAATGGCGTCAGCGTTAAAGCTTCGAACATCATAATGTTGTAACAATGCATAGGGTGTGCAACGTTTTCGCGAACAAAAAAGTTGACGTAATGTTCAGTCCGGGCTGCAACGTTTTCCATGTATTGTCAGACAAACAAATCGAGGCTCATTTCAAGTATTTTCAAATTAAAAGCCATGTTCAAACAGCCAGGAATCTCATGATTTGAACATGGATTTAGGTTCACTTGACTATGGCTTCTCTAAAACAGCTTTGCATAACTTTTATGCAAGAATACACTTTTCTCGCCAAAAATGAGTTCTCACTTGTGTGCTCTCTTATCTGCTTATGTAGCTTGGTAGGCTATATTGCTACCTTAGGAGCAGTCTGATCAGGGTTCATGGTGTTTGCTTCCATGACAAAATCTAGTCTAAAGTGAACTTGAATAAATGCAGCTGACATAAAAAGCAGACATTTTCTAGCCAAAAACATATTGGCAGGTTAGAGGTTAATACAGTGGGTTCTTAGGCTGCATGAAAAACAGTGCAGATACTGAGCAGATGACTTCATCAGAAACCAGCTGGGCTCGCCCCAAAACTTTATATGCAGTGTGTGCAATGAGAAATATTTCTACATTGTAGTGCTAGAGTGTTTACCCCTAAGTCATAAATTATCATGACATTGTAATAGAGCAGACAACACAATATTGAACCAGCAGACAACAAATTTGCAAAATCAAGTTTAAACGGCCATCAGACCCGAGATAATTGAAAATAAATCGCAGAAGCTTTTATAATATTATCAGTCAGCCTCAAAATCCAGAATTCCGGAATAATCCATAAAACTACACTCTTTCACTTTTGCTTTACGCTTATGCTACAAACACAAAATCAGGTTGCGTAGCCCTGTCAGTATCATTGCCGACTACAGATGTGTGTCTGACTGCAGATCCAGGGGTCCCGAGTTCGATCCAGCCCGGTCACATACTTCTGTGGAAATTGACCATGAAATAATTTCTACTGTCATTCTCCTTCCTTACGCGGATTCATTCAATTGAGTTTTTGTCAGTTACAAGTGAAAGTATGTACATAAATTACTGGTTAACCGCTTGTTCAAGCATGCCCAGGAAAAAAGTGTGGTAAGGTACCATCATCTCATTGGCTGGCCCATATTACCTTTTTTTTCCCTTTCACCCTGTCTCTTCACTAAGGATAGGGTCTGTTTATATAACGTAAAGTGCTACTGGCTTGCTGTGTAGGGCTTTGATGTGTCTGGCTAGTAGTGGTGGATGCGCCAACATGCAGTAGACCAACACCGTATCTGAGAGGCTGGCCTGTGCTAGAGGCAACATAAGCCGGTGCACCCTGTCTCCTCACATAGGTCTGTCTCAATACAGGACTATAGGGTAGAACAGTTTGTCTATGGTGCCCTGAAATGAAAAGAATAAATAAAGAATTGACCTTTCTGAAACATATGCCTACTTTAACTCTAAATCTACTGGTGTTGTCTGCTGATAACCTAAGAAAACAGTTTGGACCCAGACCAGGCCCGACTATTGTCATAAATATTTGACTTTTTCAGACGGATTTGACTTTCCTCAGCTTATTTACATCACAAAAAATATATACAGTAAAACCCGTTTTAAGTAGACAAAACAAGATCTTAATGACAAATGGTAGCTTTATGAAGGTCCTGCATTAAGCGATAATCGGTCTTGAAAACCAATTTCGGTCTTCTCTTTGAGTGGCCACTTAGGACGGGTTTTACTGTACGCACTTTACTCTTTACCAACTAGTGTCTTCTGCTGATAACCTTTGAAAACACTTTGGACCCAGACCAGGCTCGACAATACGTCGGGCCTGATCTGGATCCAAATTGTTTGACACTCTGATGGTATTCCTGAAAGAATTTTTTGAAAAAAATCAGCAGACAACAAAAAGTATGGTAGCACGGTTTGTCTGTGGTGTTCTGAAATGAAACAATCAATCAATGAGGAAACTTATTTTGAACAATTTACTTGAATCAAAAATAAATGTTTCATTATGTACTGATTAAATTTTCATAGATTAATAAAATTATTCCTTCATCTGCTAAGTTAATTACAGCAGTATTTCTTGCTTTTATCTAAACATCTGGTGGCAGGCCTCTTAAAACAATTGGCATTAAACACGAGGACATAAACCTCTGTTTTAGTCTTCTACATGGTTCACGGCATCACCTTATCTGTTGAGATTTTCAGTGGTTCCATACACTGTTTCATTTCAATATTGGATAATGGATATTCTGTTTTAATTTCAATCAACAGTTAGATCAATGCAAATTAGAATGTTACAGCTATTGAAAGAAATGCGTTTTGCTTTTCAATAAGTTTTAGTCGATTTTGCTATGTCTTATTGTACCTAAAATGAAGAAAGTTGTTAAAAAATATGTTGTCTGCTATAGTAATAATTAATGCTTTAAGGGTTAAATTTTAGAAATAATTATCATCAGCCCATGTATCAAAATATACTCATCAATGTACACACTGCTAAAGATATTACTAAAAAACATTGTGAATTTTTGCCATTATCAAAAATTTATGATTCTGCTCTGGTAGTGTGTAAACCTTTTATAGTGCATCCAGTTCATTTGTTTGGAGCTCATTGGCCAGAAAAATGGCTATCCTACAGGGGCAAGCGATAGTAACTAATCACAGGCTGATTGAAGAGATTTCACAAACATTTAACAAGGGATTAATTATTCCTCCATTCTGTAAGCTCTATAATAAATGCATTTAAAAAACATGAAGCCTGTGCAATTTGCACAGGTTCATAATTTGTATACTTCCAGGGTTCCTGCTGCATTTTGAAATTGGTATTTATAAGCTCATTTTGTGCCCCAAATATTCTGTAAGATATCATGACCATTTGGGGGGTAAAACAAATTTCAGTGGGTAAATGGATATGCTGTATTTCCTACAATTCAGACAGCAAAAAAGAATAATATCCAGCACTTTATTGATTTAATATGATGTCAGCTCATTCTTAAAAGTATTGCAAACGGTATCTAGATTCCACTTCACAATTGTAAAGGTTAAATCTACCCATATAATGAATATCAGTGATAAGGCAATTTGGAACATTTTATTTGTCAGGCCTTTAGTTAAGAATGCATACCAAAAAAAAATAATTTTCTTATTTCTCAACCAAAATTAAAACTGATGGGTAAGAAAATATTTACAATTTTACGCTTAAATATTTTGTTCATCTAAATCTATGATTTGTATGGTAGACATTGTTTTGTTGTGATCATTGTATCTTTATTGTAGAAAAATGCAATATTGGCTAGAAATGTGAACCATGGTTTGAGTATTGGGTGAAAAATGTCTGAATTTTTTTTATATAATGGCAACTGCAAACACCAAAGTAAAAACTGAAAAATTGATATACCAATAATATGTAGAGAACTCACCTAGCCCTGCTGCTCCTTGGTTGATAAAAGATCTTCTGACGGGGCCACCTACAGATGCCCCTGGTGATGAGCCACCATAGATCCTTGCTCCTTGGAATCGAACTGCAAATATTTAAGAATCAAAGGTCTAGTTAAGCAAAACTTTTCAGCTTAAATTTGTAATTATTTTCTTACCCATCAATTTTAACATACGTTTTGGGTGCTCAAAAGAACCGTCTCAATGAGACAGTTCTTTTGAGTACCCACAACGTATGTTTTGGTTTGAGAAATAAGAAAAATAATTTTCTGTTACACACTCTTATCTGGGGGCCTTAGAATATGTCAAATATTTTGGCTCTGTAGATTTTGGTACATGCATGAAGGCAGTCTTTCATTTAAATGTGCATGCACAACTATCTAGTGGGGTAGAGGTCAAATATTTGGTCTCAGCATTCATCTAATTTGATCCTTGTGTTTTTACTCTTGCTAACTAGTCTAAATGGGCCGATAAGTGCACTCAGAGAAATGCAAACCTTAAGCCAATTGCAAACAGTACAAGGAAACATTTTCTAAACTGATGTTTTACATTAATACTATAACGATTTTTCGTGCACACTGGATATGGACATCTAAGATTTTACCCTTGAATAGAAATTCTTATCTTACCCATGTTTATCTTACCAAAGCTAGGGAGCGCAGTGGCTCAGTGATAGAGTGCTTGACTCGAGACCGAAGAGCTCCAGGTTCCAGCCTCACCGGCGTCACTGCATTGTGGTCCTTGAGCAAAACACATTCATCCTAGCTTAGTACTGGTTCAACCAAGGAAGATCCGTCCCTATATAACTGAAAGATTGTTGATGGGACGTAAAGAATCAAATCAAATCAAAATCTTACCATAGCTGTCACATTAAAGTAACTTCATCATGTTATGTAGCATCTGAGCATATTAAGGAATTCTGTGACCTTATTCTTTAAAATAAAATGTGGAAGCAAGAAAAAGAATCTATTATTTGTGAGGTGAGATAGAAAAATCTGTCCCTCGGAATCATAACTTGTCATCCCTTGTGATGTCAATCAGTGATCATCGTGACAAATATTTTCTATGCCACCTTCACACTCCAGATAGATTCTTATATTATCTTCATAAATAATGCTTAACATACTTTTTTGTTTGTATTGATTCTTTATGTCTCAGTCAACAGCTTTGATCATGTTGAGACAGTCAGTTCACCTAACCACACTTTTTCCTGGGCAAGCTTGACAAAGCGGTTAATCAGTACTTTGTGCACATACTTTCAACTGACAAACATACTGATTGAAAGATCTTTTTATGGTATTGATTGTATTCTACTGTTAAACAATTAAAACATCAAATGCAATACTCTTTCATTTTAACTTTACTAGTGCCAGAACTACTATTTGTAGGCCCTCATATTAAAAATTAATGTTCCTATTTCTCAACCAAAACATATGTTGCCGGTACTCAAAAGGACTCTCAGCATGCTCAATAAGACCAAAACAAATGTTTAAACTGGTGGTAAAAAAAATAATCACAATTTTATGCCAAAAATTTGTGTCTATCTAGACATATGTTTGCTTTCTTCAGCACATTATGAATTAATAACTGGCATGGATCATTAACCAGGGTTCGTACAGGCAAGAATGAGTAAAATTCAATGACTTTTCAATGACTTCTAAAAGCCTCTCCAACAGTTTTCAAGGACTTAATGTAAATGAAATTACTGATCTAAGTGTTAAAAGTCTACTTCAGAAATGCTAGACTGAGATAATGGAGACATTAGTACTGGAAAATTAGTATAAATTGGTGTGCTTGTATTTGGTGCAGCATGCTGCACCAAATAAAGGCACAACAATTTTTTTACTGATTTAGGTCTCTATCAACAGTGCTAAGTCCTACAGAAAATAGTAGAATTCAAGTACTTTTCAAGACTTTTGAATGATTTTCCTGTACTTTTCAAGGCAGATTTAATTTTCAAGGACTTTTCAAGAAAGCCCTCTAAATTCAAGTACTTTTCAAGCCTGTGCGAACCCTGGTTTAATACTGGAAGAAAGGCTCATTGAGATCCATTTCTACATAATAATTTACCTGCCATGTTGTTGAGTTGAAGGAGATTTGCAGGTCGCTGTGCTGTTCCCATGTTGGCTCCTAACATCCTAGCATTAGGCGACGCTACAAAACCATGCATCATCGCACTACCTGTTACAGGTCGCATGATTCCATACCTGTGTCAAAATATAAGAAAAACTCATGTGAAGAGTGTAAAGGCTCAGTGTAGAGTGCTTGACTTGAGATCTGGGAGGCACTGTGTTGTGTCCTTGATTTGTTTGATTTGATTCTTTACGTCCCATCAACAATCTTTCAGTTATAAAGGGATGGGTCTTCCTGGTTAAACCAGTACTAAGCTAGGATTAATGTGTCTTACTCAAGGACACAACGCAGTGACCCCGGTGAGGCTCGAACCCACGGCCCCGTCGGTCTCAAGTCAAGCACTCTACCACTGAGCCACTGCGCTCCCTGTTGTTGTGTCCTTAAGCAAGAAACTTAATCCTCTGCTAAGTAATGACATGAAAAACATTGATGGCATGACTGGAATATTGTTAACTGGGATGTAAAACATCAACTCAAAGAATCAGTCCTAATGATTCCATAATCTGTGCGAATTTTCCATATACAAATTAATGTACGATACCACTGGGAACCAATTAAACCAGGGAATCTTCTGTTGTTTAGTCCTCGGGTCACGTGTATTAGACGTTTTCGCAGCTGACTATTTGTATTCTATATCAAGGAACATAACACAGTCTAACAATTATGGCCTAGCTGTGATGATATAATTGCGCAAAAGACGAAAATGGATTTAAAGCATAACCTTTCTGGTCATTCTTAAGTCTAAAGTGTCTTTTAGCAGTTTTGCTTTCAAGTTACCGGATATTTAACACCACTGCTAACATTCTGCCAATAAATACTTTATAATTATCTGATGCCAAACAAACCATAATTTAAGACCTATATCAGTAGTGATGTAATCAGGCTCCAAAATGCCGGAAAAACATGAGCCAATCTAGAGAAAATGAACTTAAAGGTTTGTGACAATGGCAGGACTAGTAGTAGTCTACACTTAACTATCTGCCTCTTAAAAATGTACTTTTAAGTTAGTTAATTAGCTACTTCTTACACTGTCTGTATATATGGTACTGTGCCTACAAGATAATTCTAGTTATCAGCAAAATCAATACAGAGTTTCCTAATCTTGTGTAGAAAGATCTTAATTTTAAATCAAATTACATTTTGAATTATGTTTAACTCTTTTTATCACATGACGTTAACTACATCTAGAGTGATATAACCTCATGTAATAAAATCAATAAACCACTAGTGGTTTACAGATTTTGAAACGTTGCATAATGATATCCATTATAACCTTGCGTAAAATATGGCAAAATCTTGACGTTTTCACTTCAAAAATGCGATTTTTAAGTAATTTTAATGTGATAAATATGTCATGTGATAAATAGTATCTAACATTCATGCTCCTGTATTATTGAATTTATTAAACTTGTTGCAAAAGAGATAAATGCTTGGCAAGACTCACATTTGATCTCTTTTACTCAACTTGTTTAATAAATTCAATAAAACATAAGCCCATGTAAGATCCTCTAGTAAACTGGTAAACCCTTGAATGGACAACAGTGACAGGGTTCATACAGGGGAGTAAAATTCAAGGACTTCTCAAGAACATTTTAGTTTTCAAGGACTAAAAGTTTAGGAAAAATACTGATCAAAGTGTTAAAATTCTTCTTCAAAAATGCTAGACTGAGATAATGGAGAAATTAGTAAGAAAATGAGTATGAAATTGTTGTGCCTTTATTTGGTGCAGCATTTGCTGCACCAAATAAAGGCACAGCAATTTCATACTGATTTAAATCTCTATCAACAGTGCTAAGTCCTACAGAAAACAGTAGAATTCAAGGACTTTTCAAGGCTTTTGAGTGATTTTCCATTACTTTCAAGGCAGAATTTAATTTTCAAGGAGTTTTCAAGAAAGCCCTCTAAATTCAATTACTTTTCAAGCCTGCACTCTAACAGTGAGCTAAAATGTGACATACCTTGGTTGCATTCCTCCATAAGAAGCAGCCTGACCAAGTACCAATCTGGATGATGAGGCTATAGTCTGAGTCACTGCAGCTGACGTAACATGATCACCATAGCTGCTTGATGTCAGAGAAGAAATGAACTGGTGACCTACACTGGAGGTTGTTACAGCTGAGGAGTTGGAAGGTGAACTAAGGTTCTGAGTAAGTGATACAGACTGATGATCGGATATTGTTGAACTTGGGATTCTGCTAATTAGTGATGCATCTAGACTTGAGGCAGGTGAACTAAGGTTCTGAGCAAGCGATGCAGGCTGATGATCAGATAGTGTTGAACTTGGAGTTCTGCTAATTAGTGATGCATGTAGACTTGAGGCAGGTGAACTAAGGTTCTGAGCAAGTGATGCAGACTGATGATCAGATAATGTTGAACCTGGGGTTCTGCTAATTAGTGATGCATCTAGACTTGACTGTACGTGATCATAACTACTGGTGAGAGTCGTTTGACAGGAGGTTGATACAGCTGGAAGCGACGTTTCTTCAAAAGACACTGTTGCGATGGAAGTGGACAAGTGAACAATGGAGTTATTGTCTTCGGTTTCACTTGTGCTGACAATTCCAGTATGTAAAGCCGTTCCTTCGCTGAAGGTCCTTTCAAGCAATGCGATCGCATTGCTTGAAAGGACCTTCAGTGAAGGAACTGCAATGCTTGATGGTGATATGGATAAGATATCAAGAGCTGAAAGACTTTGACTGGTTCTTGTGTTGGACATAGAAAGTGCTGGACTGGTTCTTGTGTTGGATATAGATTCAGGTAATAAGACTGTAGCGGTTGGAGTTTTGCTGGTTTGACCATGTGATGAAATCAAAATGAGTGATTCATTTGAAGCAGATATTGTTGTGTTTGGCATCTCACATAGAATGGAACTTGTGGCTTTACTCTGTGCTGTCACAATATTTGTGTTTATGCTTTCCTCCAAATTGGATTCGGGACCTAGTAAGTTTTGTCCACATGTCCGTTTAATGGTGTCTATCACATTCAATCTGGAAAGCATGCCAGCAGGTTCAGTAACTTTGGTTAAAGAAGATTCTAATATTATTGACGATCCTTCAGATGAGCTGCAGGTCATATCTTTTTCTTCTTCTGTGTCATTAGTATCTAGTTCCCCTGCTCCTTTGGCAGAACTTAACATGGGTGTTTCTGGAGAAATGCTAGCAATTGGTGAGGCTACCATTGGGTCTAGAGCTAAATCCATTGATGATCCATGTTTAACTATTTCAGCAGATAAACTGAAGTTTGACTCTTTCTGCACATTTGTGATGTTTGTTGATTCTCTCGCTGTGTCTCCTTCATCTATAAATAGAAATGCAAACAGATTAACATGCTGGATATTCAATGGGCTACAGTCATCCCCAATTTTTATTCATATCACCCTTACCAACTTTAGCATGAAATATCTCGTGATGTGCAAGGTTTACACTGATGTAGGTGTTCTAAAATATTTATACAGTCATGTTTGTCCTCCTGTATGTAAGATAATCCACTCGCTAAAGCTAGTGGATTATCTCCATGTACAAGCAACAAGCAATGATATAATTATTACCTTAACTAGCTCTCATGATTCTAGTTCTAGCATGTATTTACAAGCAGAGTGGAAAACAGTATGAATCCTGTTCACCTGACTTTTGAGAAGCCATCTGATCTGAATCAACACTGTTTTCAAAACAGGACATATTCAGATTTAGCATGGTAACTTGGTAAGGGTTAATAATAAGATAATAGGGATCATAAAATTCATTTTCATGCATTAACTTTTGCTGGATCCCACGGTAGCTGTTTGAACATGAGGCCACTATCTATTATGCACATTTCATCTGGGTCTTCCATAGGTTTAGATAAACAAATTTTTTGAGCTTAAAATTGTAAATATTTTCTTACCCATCAGTTTTTATATGTGTTTTGGGTGCTCAAAAGAACCGTCTCATTGAGACGGTTCTTTTGAGCACCCACAACATATGTTTGAGACGGTTCTTTTGAGTACCCACAACATATGTTTGGGTTGAGAAATAAGAAAATTGTTTTTGGTATGCACTCTTAACTTAAGTCCTGGTCTTCACTGTTTGTAAAAGTTCCCTTTTAGGGGTTTCCCATATACAAAGGGTTATGCAAGGGGACAAATAATCCATCTGGTTCTTTTTTGAAAACTGTTGAAAATATCAGCCTGGTCACAAGAAAACCTGTCCTCTGGGTTTACCACACAGTGAGGCTAATAATCCTGCTCAGCTACAGCGACTACGGTAAATATTCTAAAATTTTGAACATTTTCTATTTCTGTTCTCAAATAAAATGTTGGTTATCAGGACTGGAACTCACAAAATACTTGTTACAAAAGCAAACAGGGAAGGCCCTGATCAGACTGCTTTTGAAGAAGCAGTCTGATCTGGGTCTGCACTGTTTGTCTAGGCTTTTTTGGCAGACAACTAGTGTTCAAAATTTTAGAACATTTACCATAGCTAGAATATTGAAATTGTGCATGGAGCAACTAATTATTTAACTTTCCAGAGGGTCAATAACAAACTTTTCGAAGTGTTAATCTAAATGTGTGGATGTGCAAGCATTCAAGCTGGGCCACATTCCTTTTTTCAGCCTATTTTGGTGACCATTTGTGTTACCACAGCAATGGCAAAAGTCAAATTAATTCCAGACTTTAAACTTTGGCTATTGAACAAATAAACTAAAAAGAACAGCGAAAAACAATTTTTTATTTTTTAGCCTCAAAATACGTAGTTCTTTCAACTGCTCATAAAATCTGAAATACTGAAAAACTAAGACTTTTCTTGCCTTTCGTCAATAAATAGATTACATGCTGCTCTGGCACATAATATGTTACATAGGATTTTTAACTCATAGTCGGTGATGGGAAATTTGTATGCTTCTTTGTCATCTGTTATATCTACACTGACCCAAAATGAAAACTTTACATAGTATTCAAAAGTATATATTTTGATGATAAATAATTTTCCGCGTTAATTTTTTCAATCATCAAATCTTCGATGTCTTATTGATGTCTCTGAACAAAATGAAAATTTCAAAAAAAAAAAAAAAAATGAAAACATTCACACAGCATTTGGAAACAAGAATTGCTGACTGCATGCTTTAAGTAATGTTAAACCATTTCAAGGAATGCTAAGCAGAATACATTGCCTCTTTGAATTTATGTAACGTTGTATGAGCACGTTAGGGATACCTTTGTCATTCTTACAGAGGTGCATATTGGAGTCATTTATCATATCCATTTGATAATTTGACGGGACACTCCGTCCCAATTCATCCTATATGTGTTATATGGGGTTCATAATTGGGAATAAAGCAGGTCAAGGCAAGACGTTGACGTTATTTTGAGCATGGAATTGTGTGGTTATTTACACATTGTAAGAGGCCTTGCATTGTCATGCTGGAAAATGCCAGGTTCATTATTTTGTGTGAAATGATTAATGATCTTTTGTGCATGAACCCCGTAAACGCCGAGCAATAATGGTTGCTGGTTAAAAACGATTACATGGATGAGTTAATGTGCTAACGCCATAAGGACATAGTGTTGTCATACGTTAGCTACCAGGTATGGCACCAACTCTGACAGACGCAGTTCTGTTGTACCGGTTCATAAGATTATGAATAGTCTGTCTAGAGCAGCCAAAATGATGCTTGGTATCATTTACAGTAGACCCCGCCTTGAGCACGCCAAAAATTTGGTTTCATTGAACCTTTTGAAAGACGTACCATCACTAAATGCAATTGTTTTGTAACAATAAATTAACTTTTTATTATCAGTACTCAGCTGCAAATGTTATCTTGTCCGTTTTAAAGCTGTAAGTGAACCACCTGTTCCTGAGCACCTGCAACGTAAGGAACACGTTTTTCAGGCGTTGACACTCAAATAGGCCTGGGATTTGAATAAAAATTGCATAATTATTATCCGCGACGAAATCTCGATAATCATGCGTAAATCTTACGACATGTATACTAACAAAACAACTATTTAAAGAAATAAAGTGTAAAGTTTTTATTTTGGGTAAATGTATTTTTAAAAATAGCTTTTTCAGAATCTTTGGAATATCCGTGTCAGTCTCCAGTCCAGATCAAGCCCACATTTCATTTGTTCTGATCTGAGCCCAATTTTTTTGTAATGGCGTTTATCAGTTACCTATCATATTAACTGCATTGATGCACGTTGCCTGATAAATGTTGTCTATCTCACGGCATGTGCCTTTATCAGGTCATGATGACGTTGCACTTTTTGAATGACAAGGCTAATAAGGCTGAATCAACACAAAAATCAAAAGTTACATCATTATCCCTAGTTTGAAGAGTGAAACAATGGGTAAACTGATAAATAGAATACCAGGTTCGCGTCTTTTGATATCAAGTTTACCACGCTCAGCTTTGAGAATGCATGTTGAATCGCTCAGCAAGCCCCGCGATGTCAACAAAGTCTCAAAGCCTTGCCTGGTAAACTTGATATCAGAAGACACTCACCTAAAAAGTAGTATTCTCTTTATAGTAGATGACAAAAGTCACCACTAGCGGGTATAGAGTTAAGATGAAAATACTATGTAGATTTAAAAAAATGATCAAAACCATTTAAGCAACACTAAGATTTGCAGCAGACGTCAGTTTTCAAATTTAGCTGCTTTTTGAGAAACTATACAAGGTTTGATCAGAAAATCAGAAAATGCACTGTCCACACCCCCCCCCCCCCCTCTAGATCCGCCCATGTGACTTTTACAAGCAGCTTAGACCCAGATAAAAAAACCTGATGTGATTCTACACTGTTTGAAATTGAAGTATTTCTGAATTTTTTTATTTGATTTTTTTTAATTGTAGATGACAAAAAAGTGTATAACAGAGAATTATGGCTTAAATTATTTACCTTCACTCTTGTTTTCAGATGTAAGGCTTTCATTCAAACCCTCATTTTCAATGTTTGGCATTTCTGCTGGCAATACTAAACTTGGAGAAAAGTAATCAATACTTCTAGTGTCGGGAGAAAGTCTTTCATGCACATCTGAAGGCTCACATTCCAAACTTTCTGTTGTGGCAAGCTCAACAATGAGTATATCCTCTGAAGATGATACATCAGTCGTAGTATTGGTGTCCATGCCAACATTTTCATGTAGATCTGTTGATACACACTCATCTGTTACTGCAGTATCTGCAGCCTTGTGCTTATCCCTTGATGTGTCTAACCTTGAATATCTTGTTAAATTAGGCGGACTAACCATTATTAGAGATTGTATATTTGATCCATCACTTAATTTTGCCTGTGCTTTTGTACATGTATCTGTATCACCAAAACCTGCAGAACAACAAAGCAAACAATGTGGAAACTTAAATGGGTACAGCAAAAGTGGTTTTACAATTGTACTTTTAACTCAGGCTGGAAAACAAAAGTGAATATCACATTGTGCCATATTAATTTATTCAGAAGACAACCCAGCAGGCACATGACGTCAATACAAAGTGGAACCAACGTCGGTGCAACATCATGACGACGCATCGTCGTTGGTACAATGTTGTTTTAAGGTTGTGCGCCTGCTGGGAAGGGTTATAACAACAATTAACATGGAGAAATAAGAAAGACTGTTAGTGACTTTTTTGATTACTCAAAATCATAGTTTAAATACTTTAATAGCAAAATCATTCTTTTGCAGTCACATACTCTGTTGAAGATATTTCCAAAAATACCTTAACATATCTGAATGTTTTTAAAATTTATATCAAACAATGAAGTGTCAAAACTACTAGAAACATACACAAAAATGAAAACAAATATAGTAAATTGATTTAACAAACATCAAACTTAATAATTGAACTTACCAAAAGCATTATGATGATCTTTCAAATCTTCTTATCAAAATCTTGCATGAACAGCTGATTTAAACCTTTCTGTGGCGGGAAAAACACCCTTGATATTATGGTCTTCTAGAAAAAGCCTCATGAAATCCTTTTACAAAATAACGAGTGAAAAGGGCTAAAATTAGCTTAGAACAATTAAGATCAACTTAAAAGTTTTCTCATGCTGTACACTTTGATCTCATTTTTGTCTTGCATCAAGTCTGATAAAGTCTATGTACAAGATTTGTAACAATGCAGGCTCTACCAATAAATAATTCCTTACATTACAGGACATTTGCAGCAGAGATCAATGAAAATCTTAAATGTAAAAACATGTACATGGTGATAGGTCAATCCAAAAAAACAAAGTTAACCCTTAAAGTACCTATCAGGACTGCAGCAGACACAAATTTTTTGTAACTAGGAGTTGCAGGTTACAGTTTCTAAACAGAAATGTTTCTTTTTCTCTGAAGATCGTTTTTGTCTTCGCAAATAGTGTAGATGCTGATGAAATGCCGCATCACGTGGCATTTCATCTGGGTCTTCACTGTTTGCTAAAGTACGCATTTAGGAGTTACTTGTATACAAAGGGTTACCTTAATAAATTGTCAGATTCAGGGCAGCATTTTTACCTTATTTCTCCATGATAAATTCTTACTTATACAAAAAAATACACATATTACATAATGTGGCAAGTTGAGGTGTCTCATAAGTCAGAAATGGCTGGCCCTTTCAATAGGGGTGACACTATAATAAACAAGCACTTTACTTTACTTTTACACAACTACAGTGATTAAAAATTTGAGCCAGTGCATGACATAATCTCTGTCATAATCTATGACCCAGCAAAAACTGTCACCAACCTGGCCATTTACCCTTTCAGATCACGTCTTTACCGTGCATTCAATGCACAGCTAAGGACTATTGGTTTCCTCATGCGCACACCAAAGGTTCTGAACAGTGTAGACAGATGCCAAGGCTGACCTAGTCTTTGCTAGGCGCATACCGTTTTGTCATGAAACTGGCTCAAAATTGTGTAAATATTCTCTGGTGGTGCCAGTGCTGTGCCACTATAAAAATATGAGAAGCTCTAATATTTTACAGTTATTTTACCGGTGGATCCAGAGAGGGGGACAGGGGGTCAAGACCCCCACCCCTAAAAAATCACAAAAATATAGGATTGCTTAGTAATACTGGTCTGGATTCCCTGAAAAATCACAAAGCTACCAAGCCAGCTTTCAATGTTGGGTCATCATCGGCCTGCCAACGAAACGCCATTTCAATGGCGTTTCACTGGGGGCCAATGATGGCCCGCTTATAGTGTATTTGGATCCGCACATGTATTTGCTTTGAAAGTTTTACGAGATGGTCTGTGGTCAATGTTAGTACAAACACTAACTTCCTAAGGGAGGCGCGGAGAAGGAATAATCATCATATGAGTAGGGGCCTGGGCCATAATTCTTGTTCAACTGCACAATCTGATCAAGGTTTTTACACAACTTGTATGTTCATAATCTGTTGAATATAAATTCGAAATTTAAAATAAGTTTTATGGGCATTTTCTCCAAAATTTAAGCGACCCAGTCCCAAATTTATGGGCTGTTGGCTACTGGGCTATTTCCCTGTGTAATATTTTTGTTAAGTCTGGTCTGAAACATTTTTTACGCTTATCCTTCCAGTATTTTCCCCCGAAAATGTTGTCGGCTTATTATGCCAGCTGCATATATTCAAATGCACTTCAGAATTATTTTACCATGGAAGCAAACACTATGAACCCCTGATCAGACTGCCCCTAAGCCAGGGAGCAGTCTGATCTGGGTCCATATTGTTTTTTGGCTACCTAAGTACATAAACAGATGATAGAGCAGACAACAATTGCCATGAATGGAAGATAAAAGATTAACAGGGAATAAGCTAGGGGGCTACTAGGTCAAAATAGTTGCCCTAGGGGCCGAAATTTTGCCCTAAATGAGACCCAGGGAGAAGTGGGAGTCTCCCCAAAAAAAAATAAATATTTTTTTTCTTTTTTTTAGGGAGACTCATTTTCATTCTGTGGTGACAATCTTCTACCACAGCATTGTATTTCTCCTTTCATTTAATGGCAATAGTTATGTTTAATAGCTAATTTGCTTTTAAACTGACAGAAAGTTTCGTAATTCTTGTGCTATAACTTCTCCCTATCTAACTGTCACTCCTCCCTAATTTTCCAGGAGGGAGAAGTCGCTTCTCTTTATTGTCAGGACCCAGCTTGAACTCTAATTAATCCAGTTGACAGCATATATAGTACAGCAGTGCTCTCTCCAAAATGCTTTGACCTTTGAGGAAGAAGACAGTGAAAAACAGTGTGGGTCCTGTTCAGCTGGTAACATGTAGATGGTAGTTATTACCTGAGCTACATTGTATACAAAGGAACTTAATTTTTCAGTGAAGAATCGTTTAAGATGACAACTGGACAAGACAGTTTACAGTAACAAATTGAAAAAGACAAATACCCTTGCGGAGTGAAAAGCTGTGTGGATCCTGATCAGCTGGCTTCCCAGAAGCCAGCTAATCTGGATGTACAGTTTTCAAAATAGGACATACCCAGGTTAAGCACGGAAAGGACTAATTTCTTCATATTATTCAAAGTGTAATAAAAGATATAGAGATTGGTCCCTACCCTACATATTTATTTTATTTTGTTTGGTTTTAGGTTTTACGTCCCAGTCAACAGCTATAGTCAAGTCTGACTAGCTACCGACTGCGCTACAGGGCCCGGTACTCTCCACATATTCAAGCACTGTAACTCCTTACTGATATAATTACAAAATCTCTTTAGTTCACTCGCGTCATACATCTACTAACATAATTATAAGGAAAATAATATTGCAAGGCAGTGTGTGTAGTTGCGTTTAACGACCCGCACAAATAAATAGGCTTTCTAATCATACAACAATCATTTATTCATTTATTCAAATAAATAGCTT
This sequence comes from Loripinus fragilis, assembly GCA_964019695.1. Classification (NCBI taxonomy): domain Eukaryota; kingdom Metazoa; phylum Mollusca; class Bivalvia; order Lucinida; family Lucinidae; genus Loripinus; species Loripinus fragilis. Next base: position 48,052,619 of record OZ026529.1, read on the forward strand.
GAAAGGATTTTGTTTGTTTTATTTGATTCTGTACGTCCACTCAACAATCTTTCAGTTATGCGGGACGGTCTTCCTGGGTAGAACCAGTACTAAGCTAGGATAAATGTGTCTTGCTCAAGGACCACAACGCAGTGACGCCGGTGAGGCTCGAACCCGCGGCCCTTCGGTCTCGAGTCAAGCACTCTACCACTGAGCCACTGCGCTCCCTTCTTGAAAGGATTAAATTTTAGCAAAGTGGATATACATAGAAGTCGATGTCTGCAATTTAAAACAAAAATGACATTATATGTCATACTTCTGGCATGTGACAGTGACTGACATTTTGATATTTACTCTTATTCTGAAACTTATCAGCATACAGTGAGACCTCTTTGTGCTTCCATAAAATTTTGCTGTAAACAGGCACCACCCAGGCTAAATGTAGTATTAAATGAATTGTTCTTTAAATCTTTACCTGCTACATTGTAGTGTCGTCTGCTGATAATCTTTGCAAACAGTTTGGACCCAGATTGGGCCCAACATAAATGTCAGGCCCGATCTGGATCCAAACTGTTTGACACTCTGATGATATTCCTGAATGAATATTTTGAAATAGTTAATTCTGAAAATAAATCAGCAGACTACAAAAAAACATGAAAAATTACTCAGCCTGCAACGAGTTAAACTGTTGTTTTTAACATCTCTAGTTGAACTCTACAGGATTGAACACTTTGAGGGACTCCATTATAGCACTAGTTCGATGCAAACAAATATTGATGGTACTCAGACCCCTTTAATTATATTAAAGAGGACCAAGGAAGAGATGGTTCTTATGAGCACTTCAACAGCTTGTTTCCATCAATGAGTTTATTTTGCCTATTTTACAGCCGAATACTAGTACTATACAGGCTGCTTCCCAATCCAAAAAAGACCTGTATTTCCCAATTTAGGAGATTTTTTTCCCAACCTGAGGATTTTATTGGGATTTATTCCCAAGATCTAAAGGCACACGCTGTATCCCCCAAAACACAATAAAATCACTGTCCATGGTAAAATTGTAATTCTTTGGAAGGTAAAGCATCCTATCAATGTGACCTCTGTATTGAATTTCTAAAATGGAATTGTACAGTTCTCATCTGGGTAAGCCATATTAATTTGTTTGTTTGTGTTGATGCTTTGCATCACAGTCAACATTTTTTCAGTCATGTCGAGATGTATTCCTGGATTTAACCGAGTACTGACTAGTGAGAACTAAGCATCTTGCTCAAGGATACAACACACATGGGTGAAAGTTCAAAATTTCCAAAATCCTGAACTTTTGAAACTCAAATCTTGAAACCAGCAGTATGCCCACTAAATATTCACAATTTCACGTTTAAATGGCCAATGGCCTTCAGACAGACTGTATATGAATAGAAAACCTATTATAATTCTTCCAATTCAGCATTTTGAGGCCGACTTTCTATAGAAAGTCGGCCTCAAAATCCTGAATTCAGGAATAATCCTAAAAACTTTCACCCATTCTAACACAGTGTCTCTGGTGGATATCTTGATCTTAAGCAGAGGGCACACTGACCCTTACCACTGAGCCAAAGGGCTACCCCTTAGTTAGTAACTTACTGTTTCATTAAACAATTTGTTGCAAGAGAGCAAACAAATAGTCCAAGATCAGACTGCTCCTCTAGGAGCAGCCTGATCTGGAATATTTTGTTTGCACATGCTTTTCCCGTCTGAATAGTTTCAAATGGCACTTAACTACTTGTGGCTGGAAAATGCGGCATTGTCATTTTGTTAATATTTTGTGTCGCTTTTTAAACTTATGTAGCCAGCCTTTTGAGTACTGAAAGTCACCGATATTTAGCTGTTCTCCAAAGTATCTTGCCTTCTCTACCAGTATTTGATCATTAATCACATCATGATCATCCTTGGATACTGTGTCACTGTACCACGTGAAAAGAGCTTCCTCTAAGTTTCCATGCAAACCAGAACGTCGTCTAAGAGCTGTATCCTCCTCGGCATTTATCCACTTGGTTTTTCCCCGGAGTATCTCACTTATTGTGGATCTGCCTAATTGTTTACCCCATTCACAGGCAAAGTGAGTGGCTATTTCATCTTGTGTAACTTTCGGATGGTCCATCTTGTAGGTGATTATCTCTTTCTTCTGAGCGACGGAGATTTGAGATCTTCTTCTTATATCGGGTGCTTCTAGAGGGGCTTCTAGCATCATAGAATTGCAGAATTCATTACCTATTGAAAAAATGGCCTTTTATACTCCAAGGCCCCTTTGCAGGCTTTCCTAAATATATCCGCTTTTTAAAATAATAGCTGATGCTGTATTATAACTATAAGGAAGGCCCAATAAAGAGGTCTCACTGTATGTGGGGCTGGTTTTTATTTCTTTTGATTCTTTACGTCCCACAGGTCAGTCACTTATTTTTCAGTCATGTTGGCTTGGGTCTTCCTGGGTTGAACCAGTACTAAGCAGAGAAAAAAGTGTCTTGCTCAAGCACACAATGTAATGTCTGTGGTGAGGCTCAAACCTGCAGCCCCTTGATCAAGTCAAACACAAATGGTATTTTTTTTTATCACAAACTAACTTCCCCATTGATAATCAATAGTATTAACTAGCATTGCAGATAGAATTTTTTTTCTCTCATTGCTTCAGATCATGGTTTTGGAAAGGATTTAGGCGTCAGAATAGATTATCCTCCAACATGCCCAAGGGATGCTGATCGTGCATATTGCGATTTATCTTCTTTTCCTGGTGGAAGGGACAACTCATAAAGAAAAGAATTTGCTCCCTATGGGAGCAAATTCTTTCCTTGAAGAGTTGCCCCCATTTTGAAATTGGTTATTAAGAATGTTATATTGAAAATTGTTTTATTGGTGTGTACTGATCAATTAATCAATTTAAACAATTAATTGTGGTAGCACTAGCTGCAGTTTACCAACAAAATTTTAGTTGCCTAACTGTAAACCATATTAAATCTAATATCTACAATTCTAAATGCATGAAATCTTCTAGTCAGACGCGTTACGTTTATTGATCAATTGATAGGGAAGCCCACCCTTTTTTCTCTTCCTACATGTATTAATGCAGGTTAAAAGGGGGTTGGCAGGGATACAGCAAACAAATAATCTTTTCCTATGAACGGATGGCCTAACCAATTAAATTGCCTATTATCCTTCTGATTATACATTGTAGTTTATAAACAAAAACAGGAGAAAAATCCCAGCAACAAGTGCATAGCAAAACTGAAAGGGGGAGGGAAAAGCCATGGGACTTCTTAGGCAAGGCATCAACTGGGTTACATCAGATTTACCAAGTTAACCCATTTAAGCCAAATGGATTTTCCCACTCTAATTAATTGAACCAGGTCATTTCCATTTTTAAGGTTGTTGGGTGGTATATTTCATATTTATTCAATTTCTTTTTTAAAGAATATTCTGCAAGCAAAGAGTGGAGACCCTGATCAGATAGGGTAGGTAACTATATTTTTTCCGGAAAAAAATATAATTTTATGCATTTTGAAAGGCATTTCTCTGTTCAAAATGCGCAAAATTATATTTTTTCAAGAAAACCTGTCAGAAAAAAATCTAGGTTTCACCAATAAATTTAGATGGGGTCAGGTTACCCTGAACATAGGCGTTTTTTTTTATTTGGCCTTATTTCATTTTTCTCCATCAAAAATGTATGCCAGTGCACGACAAAACCAGCAAAATAACCATAATCTCCCGAATGACTTGTATCAACCCACACAGGTTTAGATAAACAAATATTTTGAGCGTAAAATTGTAAATATTTTCTTAGCCATAAGTTTTAACATATGTTTTGGGTGCTCAAAAGAATCGTCTCATTGAGACGGTTCTTTTGAGTACCCACAACATATGTTTTGGTTGAATAACAAGAAAGATAGTTTTTAGTTACGCACTCATGGAATCATGGTTACTTCATGAGGAATCTCAACATACAACATCATTTTGTTGGTTTTGTTATAAAGTGCCTTGCCTAAGACAGGGTTCATACAGGCAAGTATGAGTAAAATTCAAGGACTTTTCAAGGACTTCTATAAATCTCTCCAACAGCTTTCAAGGACTTAAAGCTAATGTAAAATACTAATCTAGGTATTAAAATTCTACTTCAGAAATGCTAGACTGAGATAATGGAGACATAATTACTGAAAAATTAGTATAAAATTGTTGTGCCTATATTTGGTGCAGCATATGCTGCACCAAATAAAGGCACAACAATTTTATACTGATTTCGGTCTCTATCAACAGTGCTAAGTTCTACAGAAAATAGTAGAATTCACAGATTTTTCAAAGCTTTTGAGTGATTTTCCAATACTTTTCAAGGCTGATTTAATTTTCAAGGACTTTTCAAGAAAGCCCTCTAAATTCAGGTACTTTTCAAGCCTGTGCGAACCCTGCTAAGACCTGCAGTGCATGCCTTGCCTTAGACCTATAGTGCGCCCACTTTACACACAAAGCCAATTCTCAAAATCACAAAGAAATGCAAGTTCCACTTACTGGACTGGTTCATAGACTGGTCTCCTGGATCATCTGACTGGTACACCATATCTGTTGAACCAGTCAGTCCATATTGGTCTAGGTAAGCCACTGCTTCATCTTCTCCACCAGGCTCAGACTTTACCATAATCTGTGGATTGACCCCTTCCATACCAGTATAAGCTGACTGATCAGGTTCATCATCTGTGTATTGGCTACTTGTCCCAGAAGTTGCATAAGCACCCTGTGCATAGTAACTATCTGACTGACCAACCTCTTGGTCCACTGACCCAGGTGTTCTTAAAAACTGGCTTTCACCACTGTCCTCTACCTGATTAACAAGGCCACTTGTATCAATGGACACAGTTCCTGTGTATCTAGAAGAGAGAAACTGACTTTTCTTTGGATTCTGTTGAAGTTCAAGGTCGCTGGTCTCTGATCCTGCTTTGTGGTTTGTCTTGGCTTTCTTGCGTTTTGGGGCTAACTGGACTTCATGATCGCTCTCACTGGGAGGAGCCCTTGACTTTGTCTGAGATTCTGAAATAGGCAAAGTCAAATTCCTAAAATTGGAATTCTGGTTAACCCATTATTCCACAATAATGCCTTTTGACTCCTTTGAAATATCAAAAATATTATGGAAAATGGAACATTTGCTCCAAAAGAGCAAATGCTCCATTTTACATAATATTTTCAAAAGTATTCAAAACTTAACCTTAATTTTTTTTTCTTGAGTCTAAAAATAGAAAATGATGTCATGATCTAAAAATAGCCTATATGCATTTTGGGGCTAACTGGACTTCATGATCACTCTCGCTGGGGGGAGCCCTTGACTTTGTCTGAGATTCTGAAACAGACAAAGTCAAATGAATACTGATTAAGCCGCAAGGATTTTCCTTGGCTTGATTTGGGGCCAAATATCGGCCCCTTCCCAAATTCCAAAATGAGCAAAAAACTTCCCAAAATGGTGAATATCATTCCCAGATTTCTTAGTTCTACATTTTGGTGAAAATTTCATGAAAATTCGAACAAAAATAGCAAAGTTACAGATGCATGAAAATTTGCATAAAAATGTAAATCTGTTTTCATTCACATTTTTATGCAGATTTTCATGTGCTTTTATGAAGGGCAATTAGAGCAAGAAATGTTACAGCTTTACACAGTTTATTTCTTATATGGTTTTTAATCCATTTAAAATGGCAGTCCAGTTCATTTAGACTGCATCAAATTTCCCAAGTTCGATGGTTTCAAATGAATTCAAAATATTTTCCCAAATTCAACAGGCCCTGACCCCAACTTCACAAATATCCACAGTGTTTATTTGGTTCATTTTCATTCTTTATGTCCAAGTCAACAATTTTTCAGTCAAGTCGAGGTGTTTTGGATTTGATTCTTTATGTTCCAGTCATCATTCTTTCAGTCATGTCGGGACAAGTCTTCCTTCGTTGAACCAGTAGTAAGCAGAGGATAAAGTGTCTTACTCAAGGACACAATGCAACCCCTCTATCTCGAGTCAAGCACTCTAGCACTGAGCCATCACTCTCCTCGTCCACTCTGTTTAAATGCACAAAATTAATCTGTATAGACTAGAAATTGGAAGTTGATACAACATTCACAACTCAAAAAGATCTCAGTGCGGGATTATTGTTTGTTTGATTTGATTCTTTAAGCCCCATCAACAATCTTTCAGTTATATAGGGATGGGTCTTCCTGGGTTGAACCAGTACTAAGCTAGAATAAAAGTGTCTTGCTCAAGGACCATAAAGCAGTGACGCTGGTGAGGCTCAAAACCCGCAGCACCTTGGTCTCAAGTCAAGCACTCTACCACTGAGCCACTATATGAATATGTGAAATGGCCTGGATACCAATAAATCAGAGCGCTGAGCATCAGTCTCAAGAGAAACTGTAGCCCTACAGATTCAATTCTTTTGGTGTCAAGTGTAGTGTAAAGTGTGGGGCTGTGGTAGAGGAGTATAATATAGCACTGGAACGAGTAGCTGTATAACAGGACACAGGCCTTTAGTTGAGAGTGCATAACAAAATCTTATCTTTCTTATTTCTCAACCAAAACATATGTTGTGGGTACTCAAAAGAACCGTCTCAATGAGACGGTTCTTTTGAGTGCCCAAAACATATGTTAAAACTGATGGGTAAGAAAATATTTGCAATTTTACGCTAAAAATTTTTGTTAGTCTAAACCTGCTAGGACAGGTACTTACTGTTAAGACAGTATCCCAGAAACTGTGACTTGATTTCATCTCGACCCTCATCAAAGAAGCCTTTACCCATGTCAGACCCAAGATGTGACAATGTTCCTTCTTTTACACTGGCTGTTATGACAATGGACTCTTCCCCTGTCTGGTCGGATAGCTGCTCCATCTGGAGAAAAAGGGAGAAAAAAATAGAAACACAGCATAGTTCCAGATAAGGCTGCGTATTGCGTATTTACGCAATTTCGTGAACCTGAAAACGCAATTTAATTCATTTCTGTGCGTACAAAAACGCAATAAAAATCCTTGATACTCAATTCCGAACTTTTTCGTAGCGTATGACGCTATAGTATTCAGTTTCCGATTGTCGTTTTTCACATCACAAGCTGTTGTTGGGTACAAATTTATACACGACGTGGCGGCGAATCTAGTTTATTAAATTGTAAACCAGTCTAGGAACATTCTTGGCACTGTTTAGCTATACCCAATATTTACACGATAACAACATTCGTCTCACTTTACAATAACAATGGCGTAACGTGGGCGAAAAAGCCCCATAGCAATTGAATAATATCATATCCTAACTAACCCTAATACCGCATTGGTGGTTCGAAGAATCAAAGATCACTTGATAGATACGTTGGTTTTTCGAAATAAGTATGAAATAGCGATCTTAGATATACTTATATTGCCAGTGTGCTTTCTTAAAGTGAAACCGAAAGTAAACAAAAAAAATCAAGAGAAACAAAGCCCGCTTTGATTGCTTATTTGCTTTCAGATGGATACCCAATACAAAATCTTGAAATACCCAATTTAAAATTTGAAATACCCAATTAAGACAAAAAGAGGTGAGTAAATACCCAATTGCCTCCAATCCTTATCTGGAGCTATGACACAGGTGCAGATAAGTAATAGTTATACCATGGGTTGTTCTCCTGTACGTTGAGAAAATCCATGAGCTTTAGCGAGTGGATGATCTCAACGTACAGGAGAACAACCCATGGTATAACTATTTTATACCACCTACATATGTGTAGACTCTGCACATCACGAGATGATCCGTGCTAAAGTTGGCAAGGGTGGTATAAAGAAAGAAAAATAGAGCATAAAATTGTGAGTACAGTAAAACCTGTGTAAAGCGGCCACTCTCAAAAAGACAAAAAATTGGTTTCAAAGTAAGTAAGGAGGCAAAGATCAGAAATCGATACAATCAAGTACCACACCTGACCCAGGACACCACACAGGAAAGTGACAAAAACACAATAAAACATCACACACAAGAGAGCCAAGAGATTAGCCCTTTCACAGCAGGTGACCACAAGGCTGCAATGAACAGATAAAAAAGCATGACAAACATGAAACATAAATAACAAAAATGATCCACAAAAGACCAATTATCGCTTAATGCAGGTCAAAAGTATTGCAGAATGCTCCAAGGGGAGCATTCTGGAATACTTTCGACCTTCATTAGGCTACCATTTGTCATTAAGATCTTGTTTTGTCTATTTTTAAGTGGCTGTTTTACACAGGTTTTACTGTACTTTCTTATCCATCAGTTTTAATTATTTGTTTGTTGGTTGGTTGGATTATTTACGTCCGAGTCAACAATTTTTCGGTCATGTCAGGATGGGTCTTCCTGGGTTGAGCGCAAAATTATGAATATTTTCTTATTCTTAATCATTAGTTTAAAAATTTGTTTTGGGTGCTCAAAAGAACCTTCTCAGTGAGACGGTTCTTTCTAATACCCACAACATATGTTTTGGTTGAGAAATAAGAAAATTGATGTTTAATAACATACACTGATCTAAATGCCTGCTAAAAATTGTGTTTGTGAAAAACTGGTCTCCAACCACTCGTTTGTTCATTAGGGTGGTGTTCTTCTTTAATTAACCCGCCAGTCGCTATCACTCATATTCAGAGCTCTAATTTAGACTCTGGTTGGTGTCACCAAATGTGTCTTATCACTATCATAAGGAACCATAATATACAATGGTGGTTAATGGTTTCTGATGATATTAGGTTTTTTATTAATTGATTCGGCTTGGGCATGCCTCTCGGTCAGCCCTGGAGTCCGGAATTTGGATTCCCATATCAATCATATCCAAAAGGTTTCAGAGCAATCCATCTACATGTAGTGATTACTTAGATATGGTCTGTAAAGTATTCGAGGGATTTTCTGTATTTCCACAGGGCAGCCTTGGAGTCCCACATTTGTGACTTTGAATCCCTCTTGCAGAACTTTGTATCAATCGGACAGATGAAGAAACTGACATACCAGAAATTGTATCTGTGTTTTGAGAGTGTGTAACAAAATTATTATCTTTCTTATTTCTCAACCCAAAACCAGGGGACAAAAATTCCACTTGTTTGCTTGTAATTACGAGTGAAATCTAGAAAGGACGAGTACTTCTTCCCAAAGCACTCGTCCTATAGGATTTACTAGTCCTTTCTAGTTTCACCCTAAATTTTAAGGGTGAAACTAGCTTGAGTATTGACTGTGAAAACTTTTTGTCAGTATATGGGATGCAGTTATGAATTTGACTCGGTAATTATAATTCTAACAGTGATATAACAAACTTTATACGTCATATTACATATTACTCCCTTATGTTCTCTATTGTATACACTTTTAAACGACAAGTGCATGTGTTTGCTGGACGGGTGAAAATTGTAAGTCACTCGTCCTGCAGGACAAGTGCAATATTGAAAAAAATTTGTCGGCTGAAAACATATGTTGCATTGTTGTGGGTACTCAAAAGAACCGTCTCAGTGAGACGGTTCTTTCTAATACCCACAACATATGTTTTGGTTGAGAAATAAGAAAATTGATGTTTAATAACATACACTGATCTTAATGCCTGCTAAAAATTGTGTTTGTGAAAAACTGGTCTCCAACCACTCGTTTGTTCATTAGGGTGGTGTTCTTCTTTAATTAACCCGCCAGTCGCTATCACTCATATTCAGAGCTCTAATTTAGACTCTGGTTGGTGTCACCAAATGTGTCTTATCACTATCATAAGGAACCATAATATACAATGGTGGTTAATGGTTTCTGATGATATTAGGTTTTTTATTAATTGATTCGGCTTGGGCATGCCTCTCGGTCAGCCCTGGAGTCCGGAATTTGGATTCCCATATCAATCATATCCAAAAGGTTTCAGAGCAATCCATCTACATGTAGTGATTACTTAGATATGGTCTGTAAAGTATTCGAGGGATTTTCTGTATTTCCACAGGGCAGCCTTGGAGTCCCACATTTGTGACTTTGAATCCCTCTTGCAGAACTTTGTATCAATCGGACAGATGAAGAAACTGACATACCAGAAATTGTATCTGTGTTTTGAGAGTGTGTAACAAAATTATTATCTTTCTTATTTCTCAACCCAAAACCAGGGGACAAAAATTCCACTTGTTTGCTTGTAATTACGAGTGAAATCTAGAAAGGACGAGTACTTCTTCCCAAAGCACTCGTCCTATAGGATTTACTAGTCCTTTCTAGTTTCACCCTAAATTTTAAGGGTGAAACTAGCTTGAGTATTGACTGTGAAAACTTTTTGTCAGTATATGGGATGCAGTTATGAATTTGACTCGGTAATTATAATTCTAACAGTGATATAACAAACTTTATATGTCATATTACATATTACTCCCTTATGTTCTCTATTGTATACACTTTTAAACGACAAGTGCATGTGTTTGCTGGACGGGTGAAAATTGTAAGTCACTCGTCCTGCAGGACAAGTGCAATATTGAAAAAAATTTGTCGGCTGAAAACATATGTTGCATTGTTGTGGGTACTCAAAAGAACCGTCTCAATGAGACAGTTCTTTTGAGTACCCAAAACATATATTAAAACTGATGGGTAAGAAAATATTAACAACTTTACGTAAATAAAATTGTTACTCTAAACCTATGTGGACAGGTAACTGACCTACCAGAAATTGTATCTGTGTTTTGATAACAGATTTCAGGATAACTTTATATCCTGGGATTTCTTTTAACAATTCTAAGTCTGCGGCCTGCGACATGGTTTATTTGTTCTTGTCAGGTCCTCAAGGATGTATTCAGTTCTTTGGCTCTGGCACTGGGTTCTTCTAGGTGGCAGACTGCCTATTCACCAATGACCTAAAAGTAAAACATAATTAAGAGCCAGTACTTTTGAAAAATGGTAATTACTGTATTCAACAAGACTTTAGTTAAGAGTGCGTAACAGAAAAATAATCCTCTTATTTCTCAACCAAAGCATATGTTGTGGGTACTCAAAGAACCGTCTCAATGAGACGGTTCTTTTGAGTACTCAAAACATCTGCTAAAAGTTATGGGTAAGGAAATATTTATAATTTGACGCTGAAATTTTTTGTTTATCTAAACCTGTATTCAATCTACATCATAATAAGCACATGCTCTTATAAGCACAAAGAGAGTAGTTTTATAATAGACTGTATTATACAGGGATTTTCTAAGCCTTATTTGGGGCCGAATATTGGCAGTCCTTATAAAAAATGAGCATAAACTTCCCAAAATGGTGCATATCATTCCCAATTTCTTAGATCTACATCTTGGTGAAAATTTCACGAAAATCTGAACAAAAATAGCACAGCACAGAATGAAAACATTCACATTTTTATGCAAATTTTCAGGAGTTTTATATTATTTTATGAAGGGCACCAAAGCAACAAATATGTTACAGCTTTATACTGCTAAATTCAATCTATTTTAAAAGGCGGTCTAGTATCAATTCTTCACAATTTTGAATGTCAAACGCTTTTGCGCAAATTCAACAGACCTCTCGTCCCGATTTCAGAACGGTAGGAAAATCCCTGATATAGGTTGTTTAATATATACTAAATCCAGTGATTCAATTTCATGGCAGAGACATGAGTGAAAGTTCAAATTTTCCAAAATCCTGAACTTCAAAACCTTGTTGCTTGCCCACTAAATTTCAACAGTTTCAAGTTTAATTGGTCAAATGTGTTTATACTGGCTGAAAATAAATCAGAAAAGCTATTATAATCTGCCTAATTCAGTTTTATTCATACAAATATGGCCTCAGAATCCTGAATTCAGGAATGTTCCTGAAAACTTTCACCATAATTTGAATTTGAAACCTGTGGATCCCAATCAGCTGGCTTAAGCTGATCTGGATCTACACTCTTTTCCAAAGAGGCAATAGCAAAGGTCCATTTTTTGTTTGCCAGTCAACTTCTCCTAACCACACTTTTTTCCTGGGCAAGCTTGACTAAGCAGTTAACCAGTACTTTGGGATTACAGTCAAAACGTCCCCGATTTGGTCAAAACGTCCCCGATTTGGTCAAAACGTCCCCATGGTAAAAAATGTTGGTCAAAACGTCCCCAAAATGATTTTTTATTCTATATTTTATGTAATTTTAGGCATGATCTGGGATGTTTGAATGAAACTGTTTCAGATAAAGTGTTTTTATCCAGATTCCAATTTGTTATTTCATTAAAATAGCATTAAGAATGCTGTTTTTCTGACAATCTTATACACGATCTTTAAACAGTGTTTCTGCAAGACCAGAATTTTTGGGGGTCATTGATGACCCCTTGTTTGAAAATTTGGGGGTCATTGGCAAATCTAGAGGGTCAGAACTTTTTTTATGTATAATTACTTTTTGTCTGAGCATGCGTCCATATTAAGGTATTTGAAGAATGTCCCCTATCATAAGATAAAAGTCTTCTCGAAATTCTGTGCATGTTTTACTATGAAAAGGCTTGTGATCCACAGCTTTTGTTACATTTTCTGTTTCATGGGAAGTATTCAATGTTGTGTTGCTTGTAGTTAAAGCCCTATCCTCCAGAGGACAAGAAATAAAAGTGTCTGCTCACCAATTTCATTATGGGCAGCCATTGTTGTTTAACAGTTGAGCGCTTTACCCATGCGCAGACGGTCAGTCTAAAAATAGACGTGATGCATTGGTTTCATTTCTTTTAAAATCGTTCTCATATATATTTTGGTGTATTGGAGCAAAGAAAACTTTCTTTTCTAGACTAGTTTTTTTAAATTTATGCTGTATAATGCCCCAAAATAGCAGGTAGAGCGAATCAAGCCAAAATTATTTGGAACAAAACCCCATCTGTGTGAATTGCAAATGACTTTTGACATTAGCAGTCATGGAAATACCCAGCAAAGATATTTGTGCGCGGGTCCATTTTCCACAGAAACACTTTTTATAGAAGCATTATCATCGAGGTAAATTGAAGTCCTCAGATTTCGACACATAAAGACGATGGAGTTTCGTTCTCGCTGCTGTTTTTGTGTGCGTCACGAAAAATGCACAGACAAACTATCAGTGCGTCAGCAGTCAATTTATTGCGTCAAAAACGCAAAAAATGCACTCTCACGGAAACACTGTTTAAATATTGCATTATTATACTCACTAGCTTTTGATGATTTGCTGTGTGGTAATTATCAGACAATCGCTATGAATGTAAGTTTGGAGTAGACCTGTATTTAATTTAATTTTATTTAATTTCGAGCAAACATATGCATAAAGTTTAAATCTAAATCTAGGTCTACGCAGTATATAAATCTCCTTTCCAACAGGCGCAAAATTTGCCTAGGGAAATGCTTATGGATTAATAACAAAATTGATAATAGGTGATTAACCCTATTAAAACAGGTGTCTAATACATGTATAATTGAACTGTTTGATAAAGATGTGTGAAAACCCTGCAGCTCAGAAATGATGACAGTGACTCCTCAATTAGGAAACTTAATTAAGAAACTTCCTTAAGCGATATCCTAAACATTGGATGTATACACATATCGCATGCAAGAAAACATTATGTATCTGTTGTGTATTGTTGTGCATTGTGCATCAGAGTTATCTTGCAGCCATCCGTCCATACGTTGGATAGAGGCATGCATTTACTTATCTATGGATAAAAGTCTATAAACCGCCATTTATTACGTACGTCATTACGCATGCATTTATGTCTTTCTGTTCCCATACACATGTTTTCAGTGTAGTATCTTGTATGAATCTTTTTTTTATTGTTTGTTTTGTTGCTTCACGTCCCCAAGTCAACAGCTATGGTCATTGCGGGACGGTCAGTTCACCTAGCCACACTTTTTCCTGGGCAATTGTATGAATCTACACAGTACAGTTTATCAGAATATAATTACCTGGTTAACCGTCAATTTTATGAATACATTTGTTTGATAAGGAAAAAGGGAAAATTAAATTAGGTTCTTAATTATTATATGTGGGGGCTAAATTTTACAATGTCATGTTTGATAAAAATGTATTGAAACAAATTTAAAGTGGATATGGAACCAAAGTCGGTGAAATAGTATTTACTCTTTGCATGCTGGTGTGTTATGCTGATATCATTTGCAAGTGGCTTATACCCAGATCAGATCTGACATAATGTGGGATTATCTGGACATTATGATAGTATTCCCGAAACAATCCTTTAAAAACGTCATTTTGAAAAAGAAAAGAAGACAACATTACACGCAAAAACTATTATGTTTTAACGTTGATTTATAGCAGTATGAACATAAAACATAATTTCAAGCTTTCATTCATCAGTACCAGACACTTAAACAAGCTTTTTCTTTGTTAGAATCTCATATTTCTTCGAAAAATCTCCTTTGTAAAATGGGGATGTTTTATGAGGACGTTTTGACCAATCTTTTTTTCCTGTTTGGGGACGCTGTGACCAATTCGGGGACGTTTGGATTTGCACCCGTACTTCATGTACATACTTTCGCTTACAAGTAACTGACAACAACCCTTCTTGAATCAGCGGAAGGGAGGAGAATGGCCAGTCTAAGATTCATTTTTGGGCTGTTTAGAACATATTTGAATTACTTCATATGTTAATATTCTCAATTTCTCACGAATATACATATTCTACAGTGTTAGAAATAAGCCAGAGAACTCAACTTGTCCGGCGGGCAACCTGAAGACAAACGCAACTTGCCCCCCACAATTTTAACTTGCCCTGCACGATTCATTCATAAAATTCCTAAAAATGCTTATATGTGAAAATTTTGTATGCTTGAGGCTTTAAGTCTCGGTTAACAATTTTTCAGTTATTTTAGGTTTAACCAGTACTAAGCCACTTGTATAAGTGCCTTGCTTAAGGATACAACATCGCGCCCCCCAGGTGAGAATCGAACCTGCAACCTTGTGATAACCTGTGATAAAGAGTCCGACGCTCTCCCATGTGAAAAATTGCTGTAATCAAACAGTGTACTTTTAACATCTACAGATATGGCTCAAAATATGTAGACAGTCAATGGCAAACAGTGAAGGCCCTAATTAGTTTGATCTGGTCTGCACTGTTTGCCGGAGAAGTTTAATATTCGTCTGCACTGACAGTCTGTTTGTCTAGACCTGAACTTCTAAAGGTTCATAGTTTTAGGCTGTTGAGTTTTTTTAAGATGGCAGCATGGCAACATCTTATTATTAATTAATTTGCAGTGAACATGCAGTACTTTAAGAAAGACATGAAACAAATATTATTTCAAGTTCTAGAATTTCAGGTTGTCCAAGGGGCAACCTTCTGAGACACTCAGCTTGCCCCCAGCAAATTCAACACGTGGGGGGCAAGTGGGCAATTGCTTATTTCTAACACTGTTCTATTTTTTTCTTAAATTTTACTCTTTTATTTGGATTTAACTATTTTAAGTCAACATCTGGAATTTTTATGGCTAAAATCATATTTGCCAGTACTTTCCACTTGAGCCACTTAACATGTAGATCAATATATATCCAAATTTTAACCTGTATTTAAACTGTTTTTAGCCGCACTGTCAACCTATCTCGGACCACACATGTACATAGTCACACAGTTCAACAATACCCGGTTAACCGAGGGAAGAACTATAACGGGAAGAAGAAGAGAGCCTTATTTTCCATGCCAGTATTAAATACCGGTAAATGGAATTTGCCACCCAACCTTGATTTGTCAACAAACTGTAGTGAAAACAAAACTAATGTTGCTTCTACTGCAGGGATATTTCAGGGATGGGCCCGAACAGAGCGGGGAAACATGAGCCGCCAGGGCCCCGGGGCCAGGGCTCCTCACTTCCCTACAGTACAGAAACAGTAAACGGAACCATTTTATTTGTTTGTTTGTTTGGTTCTTAACGACGCATCAACCCTTGTAGGTCATTAGCGTCAGACGTTATTAAACTAAACATGATAAAGATGGAAAAGGTAAAAATTTATAAGATAAA
Source organism: Loripinus fragilis (assembly GCA_964019695.1). Taxonomy (NCBI): domain Eukaryota; kingdom Metazoa; phylum Mollusca; class Bivalvia; order Lucinida; family Lucinidae; genus Loripinus; species Loripinus fragilis. Next base: position 48,068,525 of record OZ026529.1, read on the forward strand.
ATAAAAGGAATGATGTAGATGAGATTGTATAATGATAATTAGTTGCAATACAATTGTTGACAGAAGAGACCACGTACAATATCTGACAGTTTCTAAGAGCTATTCAGATAACTGTACATGTTCTTTAACTGAACAGAATACAGTTATCTGAATAGCTCTTAGAAACTGTCAGATATTGTACATAGTCTCTCCTGTCAACAATCGTATTCTCTTAAACAGTGATACGTCATATCCCGCTCTGGATCATCGAGGCGCTTAACGCACTCGGTGAAAACACAGGTAATTCTCCTTTATCCCAACATATTTTGGCGAATTTATAGCTTGCAATATCTTTAAAACTACTCAAAAGTTTGCGCTGAAATTTTCAGTATTGATTAGAAATATGATTTTCATTTGATATAGAAAGTGATTATTAAATAATCGGACATATTTACGGATACATTATTGATTAAAATTTCGGGATTTTGAACGCTTTTTAATAAGCGTCTGACATTATTTTCACCGAGTATTTCAGCGGAGCTCTTCAGCGTGAGGTTACATAAGCCTAAAACACCCGGATGACTTAACAATAGAATTGCAACTAATTATCATTATACAATCTCATCTACATCATTCCTTTTATTTTATCATATAAATTTTTACCTATTTTATGAAAAAATATAAGTGATGAGAGTAATTATAATTACGGAGAACACTGAAGTTATTAACTTGCTAAATGTAATAACCCTAAAAAAATAAAGGCTTTACTTACTTGCTTGCTCAAAGGGATTTTGGGAGTAGGGTCGAAATATTGCGGGCCGAATCTCGTTAAGCTTTGTATTTTAATCAAGGAAAAATGACGGTACTTAACATGTTTATCTCGTGTCTGTTCTACTATCTAATAGCAGTGGCATTCAATGATGTTGCAGTGTAACGTGTTCATCCGTTTGTTACCTGTATTTTGTTGTAAACTTTGACGAAACATTGATTTTTTTTTTCAACAAAAAAAATGAAGTTCGATCTCGATAATGAACCGAATCGCACACGAAGTACGCGCAAGTAAAAACGCCCCAAGTCAACACGTCTCCTAAAATTCATTTATGGGTTGATGCTTTACGTTTTAAAAAGTTGTTTGTTTTTTTGAGTGGACGCTTTGTAGTTGGGAAATTAGTCTCCAGCTCTCGCCATAATATCTCGCCAGCTTCCCCATGGCAACACAATCACCCGAAATTTCAGCAGAAGAAATAACATAATCTGGGAGGGTGGGAGGTCTTGGGTTCGAATCCGGCGACCGAACCATAGGGCCTACTAGTCAAAAGCGTGAAAATGGTACTATACCAGCTCACTCGCTAACGCTCGCATAAAAAGGGAATGTGCTAGGACGCTAGAGTAAAGCAGGTAAGTATTTGTTAAAGATATAGTTACGTCGCAGAAAAGCCCCTGAGGTAGTAGGATCATTTCCAGTTGTTTGTCGACATGCAGCGGCCTTCACAAATGCTTAAGAATTGACCAAAACTGCTGTCCAATTTTTGTACGTTTCCTATATGCGTTCTAAAGTTGTGGCCTGACATTGTGCCTGTGTTTTCCCCGTGTTTTGAAGGCCAACGTTGAAACGTTTTGAAAAGCTGTTTGTTTAAAGTAGGGGAGACCGGGGCTAGTTCGGCCCCATTTGAGAAAAAGTAAAATTTTCGAAATACTATTACATCTAGGTCTGCGAAACATATATATTTAAGTAGGGCACAATAGTGCGGTACCAGTCCCGGCTACCCCCATCATGTGTCGCTTTACGATAAAGGGTAATCTTCATCTAAAGAGAACAGGTCATGATGGCTGAACTTGCCCCGCCATGGGGTAAGTTCGGCCACCCCTCGGGGCAAGTTCGCCAGGCCTATTATTATACAGTCAAACTTCTGTAGTAGGAATTGCAAAGGGCCAAGAACGGTATTACCCTAACATATGGACTATCCGAGTTGGTTCTTCGGAATACAAATTAACCAAAAAGGAGCCTGGAAATGTCGTACTAAATTGTCCGTGTCTTAGACAGTTTTTTTCACTTTTTACGTCAATGTAAAAATGGCGATCTGCAACGTTCGATGTAATAAACGCGATGTAAGTAAGTCGTTGCGCTAAATATGAACACGAATATGAATTTGGGATCCATGATATGAACAGTTTTAACAAAATAGGTGACCTAAAATACAATGGCAAATATTGTATGTAAGTGTGGGGCAAGTTTGGCTATGGGCCGAACTTGCCCCGCCTTAAGTGGCCGAACTTGCCCCAGACAGACTATTTCCAAATATCCCGTGACAGCTCCTTTTAAGATGCAGGAGAAGAAATAAACAATGTTTTATACCGAAGCATATAATCCTTTCGTAATAAAAATATAGAATTTAAATCCGAATCTTAACATATCTTTAGATAAATAAAAACTGAAATTACTATGAAAAATTTACTTTTCATGCAAGAAAATGAATTTTCTGGTGCAACATCAATGTACCCTTCAACAATGCAGCCATTGTACACTCATGTAAACAAACTCGTCGTAAGTAATATTCAAATATGTTTCCCAGCTCCATATCTTAGTCTACATGCGAAATAAAGCCATATGCCGAACATGCCCCGAGGCCGAACTAGCCCCGGTCTCCCCTAATTGTGATATCTAGGCTACTTGTCAATTCAGACGCCTTTTCCTGGAGCCACTTTAACCACGCCGTTTGCCTCAGGGGCAGCGAGCAAGTTAATTCATCTGGTAGTTGAGGAGGTAAAAGATGGAAGGAATCATTCAGTATAGACATCGGTATTGCCAACGACATCTCCCAGAGAACCGCCCACCTTGAGCTGTTATGCAAGTGGAGTCTTGTATTTTGAAGAGTGTGTGCGTTTGGCCGCTCCTGTGTGGAGCTAGTTATGGGATTTAGCGGGCTGGTCCGAACCTCGCCTCATACGCATGGACTGGGACCATGTTTTTGTACGTGTGTGTATGTTGATTTGCCTCCTAGCGATCTTCGGACTTGATTACGGACATCCATCACAAGCCTCAGACCGGACCGATTGCCCCGGAGATTACATCAGCAGCAGCAGCCAGCATCAGCTACCCATTTAAAAACAAACGGTACCGACCTGTTTTCTGGGGTGAACCAGTACTTTGTTAGATAAAGATATATTAAGAATAATAAGTAAGGGTGCAAAGATCAGGAATCGATACAATCAAGTACCTTATTTAACATCGCGTATAATGTAACAGACAATATTAGCTCACGAGCTATTCTGCAACATAACACTATCTTTAACAGTTACTTACCTGCCTTACTCTACTTTCCTAGCACAACCCTTTTTTATGCAAGCGCCAGCAACGGAGGTACTTCATGTGTAGTACCCTTTTTTACACCTTTGTTATGGTGTGGCCGTGGGATTCGAACCCATGACCTCCATCCCGAAAGCGGACGCTCTACCAACTGAGCTATCGAGGCGGTAATACATTGTTGTAGACAGACTACAGTTACACTCCCCATATTTCAGAAACCCCTTCTTTTTGAAAACAGTTACGCCCCCATATTTCAGGAGCCACTGTTTTCATTTTGAAGTTGAGATCGTTTTCTTTGGTCGTCGTCGCAGCTGTTACCTTCTGTGATTCTCCTCGAGTTTTTCAATCTGTGCCTTGTTTCTTCATCTGTTCCACAACCAGATCCCCAGACCACACTTGATGTGTTAGCCCAGATGTCTCCGGAATGGGGTTTTTCATCTGTGAGTCTCATCGAATTCTTCATCTGTTCTTCTTTCTTCAATCTCTCCCTACCGCCGAGACTATATATGGGTCAATATATCTAGCAACACTATTCTTTAAGTATGGGGATCCCAAATTAGTGCTTTGTCCCAGAGGAGTTTAAGATCCCAGCTCGGACAATGGTGGGTGTGTTCCAGGCATGCCCGAACCTCGCCTCATAGCGGATAGAATACTATGATGCATAGAACATGTATATTCTTGTGCAGGCTTGCCCGAACCTCGCCTTATAGCATGTATCTTGTGTGTATGTGTGTTATTCGGGTTGGCCCTTACCTCACCTTATATGCAAGTTTGTTTGTGTGCTGCGTGTGTTGAGCATGTCCCTCTCTATTGTGGAGAGGGTCTTGATGTTTAATGGGCTGGTCTGAACATCGTCTCTTACGCATGGGCTGGGGACTCGACGTTGTTGCCTGTTATGCACCGCCATATTGCATGTTGTGTCTGCGGACTGTATTCCCGAGAAAGTTCCTTATTAGCGATATTAGTTTGTTTAAGTCTTGGTCCTGTTTGAGATGCTAGGTGTCTTTAGGAGATTCAAAAGTTTATGGAAGGTGTGGACTATATAAACGTTAACGCATGTTTCGATTGGTTAAATTTGGTGCTTTCCTTCACGTCCTCAGTTTTAGGATTGACTTAGATTTGCGGTCATTCATGGATGATTTCTTTCACGTCCGAAAATTTGGTGTACTTTTGTTCACCTACCAGACGACCTAGTACATTTGTCCGGTTTTGGAAAAGTGAAGAATTCCAGCACCATTTACCATGCTTTTATGCGTGTGCTATAGGTCATGGTTAGTGCCATTATAATCCCTTTTCAGCTCGCATCGAAGGAGATTGGTCCAATTTTGTGCATCATCTTCCAGCAGACAAGTCCCTCTAGAATGATAATTAAAGGGACTGTTCTCGCGTGAAGGAGGATTGAGCAGAATGCGTGTTGAAACTCTACTGCTAAGATGTGATGGTTGTCCAGATGATTCGTGGTACCACTGTAGACTATGTGTTTATAACGTCCAGATGATTCGTGATACCTATGTAGATTATGCGCTTATAATTGTCCCTTCACGTCCTCAGTTTTGGGATTGACTTAGATTTGTGGTCATTCATGGATGATTTCTTTCACGTCCGAAAACTTGGTGTACGTTTGTTCACCTATCAGACGACCTAGTACATTTGTCCTGTTTTGGAAAAGTGAAGAATTCCAGCGCCATTTACCGTGCTTTTATGCATGTGATATAGGTCATGGTTAGTGCCAATATAATCCCTTTTCAGCTCGCATCGAAGGAGATTGCCCCTTTTTTGTGCATCATCTTCCAGCAGCCAGGTCCCTCTAGAATGATAATTAAAGGGACTGTTCTCACATGAGTGGTTTGAGCGGAATACATGTTGAAACTCTACTGCTAAGATGTGATGGTTGTCCAGATGATTCGTGATACCACTGTAGACTATGTGTTTATGGTCGTCCAGATGATTCATGATACCTATATAGATTATGTGTTTATAATTGTCCAGATGATTCGTGATACCACTGTAGACTGTGTGTTTAGGGTCGTCCAGATGATTCGTGCTACCACTGTAGGCTTTGTGTTTATGGCCGTCCAGATGATGCGAGATTCCACTGTAGACTATGTGTTTATGGTTGCCCAGATGATTCGTGATACCATTGTAGACTATGTGTTTATGGTTGTCCAGATGATTCGTGGTACCACTGTTTGTTTGTTTGTTTGATTTGATTCTTAACGTCCACTCAACAATCTTTCGGTTATGCGGGACGAGTCTTCCTGGGTTGAACCAGTACTAAGCTAGGATAAATGTGTCTTGCTCAAGGACCACAACGCAGTGACGCCAGTGAGAATCGATTCCGCGGCCCTTCGGTCTCGAGTCAAGCACTCTACCACTGAGCCACTGCGCTCCCTAATACCACTGTAGACTATGTCTTTATGGTTGTTGTGACGATTCGTGATACCACTGTAGACTATGTGTTTATGGCTGTCCAGATGATTCGTGATACCACTGTAGACTATGTGTTTATGGTCGTCCAGATGATTCATGATACCACTGTAGACTATGTGTTTATGGTCGTCCAGATGATTCGTGATACCACTGTAGTTTATGTGTTTATGGTTGCCCAGATGATTCGTGATACAATTGTAGACTATGTTTATGGTTGTCCAGATAATTCGTGATACCACTGTAGACTATGTGCTTATGGTTGTATATGATTCAGGATACCACTGTAGACTGTGTGTTTACAATGACCAGATGATTCGTGATACCACTGTAGACTATGTGTTTATGATTGTCCAGATGATTCGTTATACCACAGTAGACTATGTGTTTATGATTGTCCAGATGATTCGTTATACCACAGTAGACTATGTGTTTATGATTGTCCAGATGATTCGTGATACCACTGTAGACTATGTGTTTATGATTGTCCAGATGATTCGTTATACCACAGTAGACTATGTGTTTAAAACACATAGACTACTGTTTTATCACGAATCATCTAGACAACCATCACATCTTAGCAGTAGAGTTTCAACATGGATTCTGCTCAAACCACTCATGTGAGACACAGTGCCTTTAATACAGTAGACACCTTGTCACGGCGACTTGATACAGACAATCCCCTGACCCATATCCTAAATTTGACCGTTAAACAGATTTAAGCCCTCCAGTAGAAGTATTTTTACTGACCGTTCCAAGGCGGTGCTTCTTTTGTGGATCGTTTTTGTTAGTTATGCTTCATGTTTGTGTGTGTTATGCTGTTGTGTCTGTTCCTTGTAGCCTTGTGGTCACCTGCTGGGAAAGGGCTGACCTCTTGGCTGTCGTGTTTGTTGAGATTTGTTTCTTTTCCAAATGTGTGCTGGTCCACATTAGAATTAAGGGCGAGGTTGGCGCCTTAAAACTGGTTTAAGCCTTCCTCCAGTAAAATATTTTACTGACGGTTCCAAGGCGGTACTTCTTTTGTGGATCTTTTATGTTTTTGTTCTGTCTTGTGTTTGCTATGTCTTTGTGCGCGTCTGTTTATATGTGCTTTGTGGTCACCTGCTGGGAAAGGGCTGACTTCTTGGCTCTCGTTTGTGGTGCCTAACTGTGAGTTTGTTACTTTCCCATTGGTATCCTGGGTCAGGTGTGGTACTTGATTGTATCGATTCCTGATCTTTGCACCCTTACTTACTTTCAGTAAGGCTTTTGACTCTGTAGCTTATATAGTAGACTGCTCCATAAGATTCACCATTACAGTATTACAGGAAAGACCAGCATGTGGATCAAGTCATTGTTGTGCAACCATCAGCAGAGTTCTGCCTCAGTCGATTCTACAGTCCTTTCCTGTGTGACTCACGTAACCGTACTTGATCCTCTGATGTTCCTGTTTATGTCAATGGCAATGATACTAATGTGTTTCCACTGACTTAAATCAAGTTCGTTGCTGATTGCTGCCTATTGTACATGACTTTGAACAGTGTCGCAGATGAAAGAAGGGTTCAGAAGTGATTAGACACCATGATTGAATGATATAAGCGAGTTCAACAATGCGAGAGCTCGCGGGTGCTCGTTGTTCTGGTAGTTACCTTTATTTGTAATGTGTTAAGCCTGACATCAGTACATCGAGCCCCTGAAAGCACTCGCATGGTTGAACTCGCCTCAGGTAAATGAGGTTCAATTCTGCTAAATATCACCTACTCAAGATCGCCAGAAAACGTAAATACATTAACGTTTCCCAGCTGCAAAAGGTTAACCATCACCCTTGCCTCGGTGTTGAGCTATCATCAGACATTACCTAAACACACCCGTAACATTACAAGCGAGTACAAGAGAATACTCGTACATCCGCAACATTTAAGTAGAAACAGTATTTTCTTGTCATATGAGCCCTGACCAATATTCAGAACAAAGGAAATGGGGGAGTATTCATATTGGTCTATCTATCTACATTGTACACATAGATATCCTACTCGACTATCACAGTTGTGGCCAGATCAGGTTTTAATCAGATTGGTGACTGCACTAAAGCATAAATGATAAACAGTTACAAATTGCCAACTAGATGAGAAAAAAAATAATCCATCAAGAGTATGAGGGTGGGATAGAAAAATCCATTCCGAGGATCACCAATTGGCATCACGAGGCTTGCCAAGTGATGACAAATGGTGATCTTGAGAGACAGATTAAACACAATTAATGGATTCTTTTTCTTTCTCACCACTTAATATCTCCTTTTATATTGGAAAAACATGAAAAAGTTCTTATCATTCCCAAGGGCTGGTACGGGTATGTGAGATAAATAGAATCCATCATTGGTGTTCAGTGGGGACAGGAAAATACTAACCCGAGGGCCCACCATTCCAGTACAAAACAAGGTTTGCCGAGCTTCCTACTGAGCAGTGGACCCGAGGGTTGGGATTTTTCTGGAACCACTGAACAGTAATGATCGATTATTTTTCTCATATACCAATTTTACATTTAGCGACATACTGTAAAATATTTGTTGATGACGTTACTGAGGTTAATATTTACAATCAACGACGCGCGCTGTATACATAAACTTGAAACATCGAATAAACAGCACATTAAACAATGAAAAAATGGTTATTTCATCAAAATAGATTTACAAGAACTACCTAATCAGCAACAGCAACTTGAGTAAGTAAGTTTGTTGAGGAAAATGTGTTTCTTTTTTACATCGTCAAGACTCCCCAGTCTGGTGAATTCAGTCACTCATTGACCAACACATCAAAATATGCCAATTGTAATGCACCCAGCATGTTCTAAGCATTGAATTAATGTTTTAAGTAAAAATACTGAGTTTTACTTTATACCACGTTGAGGGCTGAATTTAATCGCAGAAAATTCAACATTGAAAAAATTCCTGATTTCACTGATACTGTTAATCGTCGCAGAAATTTCAACATTGAAAGATTTCCTGACTTTCCAGACACTGTTTGATCCTCCATCAAAATCGTTGTAAAGGAGATAGTCAAAGAATGATTCTCATGCAGCAGGTTTATTGCAAAACAAGAAAGGACTTCTGAAAAATCCAGTTCATAGAATTAAGTTTTCTGTTTTTCTTGGCAATAAGATTGACGTCTAAGTAAACACTTTTAATGAAATGAAATGCATTTTCTTTCATTCATGACACTAGTTAAGCATGCTTTTCAATACATAATTGTGCGAATTGGGATTTTCAGGGGCTTTTAAATGTTGTTCATTTAGCAAAGAGTTTTGGTAGGTTTTAAGGACAATATACAATAGTGTTAGCAATATGGTATGCGGCTTAGTCCAATTATTTGCCTCCACAACAAACCTTGTTAGAATGCCAAGCTAAACATTACCTGGCTATTTTCCCTACAATACTTTTGGTGAACGACCAAACAGTGTGTGTTGTTGAAGTGATTCACAAACTTTATTATGGCATGAGCACTGGAAAAATGATGAACTATCATGGATACGAGAGAGCCACGAGAAGTGTTTATTACATATTGTGTTTGTGACTTTTTGTTTTATAGGTCGCATTGCATGCCCACAGAAAACATAATGTTAAAGTCCAGTCAATGTTTTCAGCGGATATATTCAGAGCCGCACTCGAGCAGAGAGAGCCACATACGATTTCCTTAGCGGAGCCAATCACCTGAATGGCACTGTCTTTGAAGCTTCCCACACATTAGAGTATTACTACAAAAACAAAAATAATGCATACAAAATGCTATTGACTTTATTCATGAAACATATAAAATATGAAATACAACTCATGGTAACTCACGTTTCTAGGTAATATAATAAACATATTCCTACTGAATTATTATACTGTTTGTTTATGTTGGAATGTTTGATCTTTCCCGAAAACGAAACAGGAATCAGTGGTCGCAAGAAACAATCGACATTTCTACTGCTGAAATTTCTTTTATATCGTATGTGCTAGATCTATATAGCCGCTAGCAAACAGTGTAAACCCAGAGATATCTGATATTTGCCACTTCAGTTAACCCTTAAAGCGCCAAGAAAAAATACAACTGAAAATGTCGTCTGCTAAAGTCGTCTGCTAACATTACTGACGAATTAAGTATAGAAGCGAACAGTGTGGTCCACACTGTTTGCCATAGAGGCTTCTTAAACATTTCAGCAGACGAGAAAAGCAGACGACTTTTGTTGCGATTGGCGCATTAAGGGTTAAAACTCCTCCAGTATAATTTATATGATACGTTTCCTCTTTACCCGCTGGTGGAGAATTTTGTCGTCTGTTGATAACCTTTTCAAATAGTTTGGACCATGATAAACATTGAAGACGTTCTCGATCACCTGACACAATATCACCTGAAAACTTATTTTCCATATGATTGGCAGTGTACGCAATGAAAGCGTACATAAGTGTAACTTATGGAGATTTCTTTTTAAAAATGAGATGTAAATTGAAGTTTAAGTTTTACGTTTATTTACGAAAGTTTGAAGTATCAATTACTATTGATTCGAAAAAGTCTATTACAACCACGTAAGTACCAGCTTAGCAAAAGCATAAATTTGGCGAAATAGATGTCATGTAAATATAAACAATTTGCCATATAGTGACAGTTTTTTTAGTACCGAATGGCAGATTGAGGTGTTTTAAAGAGACAAAGCTAATGGACATGATTCTTGATGAATGTATATTTCAATAGGTTTCCATAATTTCAGTAACATATGTTGTTGGTACACATTGGATTCCAGCATGCACCTACAATTAAATAAATGAGTGCTTTTCACCATAAACTTTTCCCCCTCAACATAACAACTATTTTTTATGTTCCAGTGTAATGAGCATAAAGAAATGAACAAGTTTTTGTGTAGTTCAGCGTGCACATGGATGACAATAATTGATAGCCAATTTTATATCATTGGCAGCTAATCTTTAGATGTTTTATTGGAATAAAATGCTAAATGGTGGGTGCCTGGTTGTAACTGCACTATTACTGATCATGTTATCATACACGCCTGCAAGTAGTGTGAACACGAAATAACCAAACAAAAGAAATAAAATGACTGCAAAGTGATGCTGTATGTACCCATGTGACCTCATCAGTAACGTCACGTTATGACGCAGTCAAATTTATGACTGACTTATACCACATTAATTCCTACAAGTAATATTTCAATCGTAAATACCGTTTGTGAGAAAAGTAAATACTTATGGTGACGCGTTTTCAAAAACCTCTAGTATATTTGTTGAAACTGAGTGTCGCCAAAGAAGGATTTGGATATGCTTGTCCAAGCTTTGACACAACTATAAGAGTTTGTACAAACGTTAACATATTGCGTGAATCAATTGTGAACAGAGTTTGTACTGCATACTTTTACAACCTCTTAAAACATACCACATGGCTTTCTCAAACTTATTTCAGTCAGTTTCACTATCAATTACACACAATGTTCCTTAGAATGGACAGGCTTGGTACAACTCTCACTGTCATTGCTATGGAGTGCAGACTTTGAGGGTTAAAATGCAGTCAACAGCGCCACGGCCCTATGTGAGATCCACAATGTGCCTCTTGTAAGTTACCGACAGCCAGGATAGATATTAACGGAGGGAGCATGCCTGGTTTTAAGTCAAATACAGCAAAGAAATTGTTGCTTTGAAAAAGATGTACCCTGAGCATGTCGATATTTACCGACTTAATGAACCAATATGCCCAACCAGCATACAATCTTGGGCCAGCGAAACACCACCTGAATGGCGCTTCTTTGGTGGGCCCTAGTAGTCAGTAGGGTCAAATAAAAAATAAATGTGTTTAGAGACCCCAACCCTACCTAAATTTACTGTAAAACCTAGATTTTTTCAGGTTTCTGGAAAAATAAAATTTAATTTCAAAATGCATAAAACTATATTTTTCCCGGAAAAATATGTGTGCCTACCCTGACATGTTACCCGAACACATACACTTATGTTTTCCGTTTTTTAGCCTAGTGGTCTGCGTTTATTAGCTTACTGGGCATAAACAAGGTTTCAGGCACAAAATGATCTACTGGCACTGGTGGGCAGGTTTCACTATGCATATTAAACTGCCTTCTGGTTTCAAAGTCCGCGCCGCAGTAATCACACTTCAGTACGGCAACTCCGTGTGACCGCACGTGTTGATCGAGATGTGCCTGCTGTCTAAACGACCGGAAACACACTTCACACTTGAACGGTTTTTCTCCGGTATGACTACGCCAGTGGCGATCAAGGAGGCTCTGAAATTTAAATACTTTCTCACATAGAGTGCACTGGAATACTTCATCAGAATTCTGCTTTCTTGGTCTTTTGATACGTCGTCGAGCACCTGAAAAAAAGCCAAAATGTATATTATGTACTGGTAGGGGAAGATAGTTGCTTCGTGGATATGTTGACATCAGGGGCGTCACGCTAGAGAACCATTTCCGCGAATTATTGTCACTTATAAAACCAGCTGTGTATTTTACTTAACACAATTTTGTGGATTGAGTGATAGTCGCTACAGAGCCAGAGTTATGCCAAAAATGTGTTTTTCTCTTGAAAAAGTGGATAAAAGAATATTTTGCTTATGTTCATGGGGCATTTTGAAAGTTATTCAAGCTTTACAGTGGTACTTGATTGTATCAATTCCTGATCTTTACCGTTCTTACTTACATACTGTACAAATAGTTCCGTAAATCGGGTGTTCTGGCCCAGTGGTCGGGTCGTTAACTGCAACATATTGATTTTATTTAGACACTCGACTACTGGGCCAGAACACCCGATATACAGATATATGAGTACAATATGAAAAGCTCGAATAACTTTCAAAATGCTCTGTCCTCAGATTTCAAACTTTGTGCACATTAAATGACTGCAAATTTGCATTTTATCGAAAGTAAGCATAAATTCCAGAACATAAGCGTTAATTTCTTTCATCCTCTTTTTCAGAAAAAATCACATTTTTGGCATAACTCTGGCGCTGTAGACTATCAATCAACCCACAAATTTTTAAGCAGATACACAGCTGGATTTATAAGTGACAATAATTCGCGATGAATATTTTCATAAGTAAAAAAAAAGACCAAAATATTACCCTTATTTTAAAACAGCTAGGCACACTATTTTGTGCACTCGTCAACTGCAACCACCACGCGATGACTGCGCTGTTCGAGTACAGTGATTTATATAATCAATTATATTGTTCGTTTCATGGAATGTAACTGCTATAACGATATTTGCTAAATAATACTTAGCAAATATCTTTATACCAGTTACATTCTTATATTTAAATCTATTTCTGAGATTAGGTAAACTTTACAGTAATTTGCGATTTTGGCCACATAGAGCATCCGAGGTAAGGCTGGAGGGGCATGTACTCTAGATATTCATATGGAGTGCTCCTAATAAATGCTTAGCATGCTTAGATAGAGATGATAGTGCCTTACCTGTTTCTCAACGCATGCCACTGTATACGAGGGTTAGTCAAAAATAACTGAGTCCTACCTTATAACATTTAATTCAAGCAAAACGGACATGTATTTAAATGATATTTCATCGCAGTTATATGTCATCTATTCAATAACCAAATTTATATCTGTTGGTAGGCTTTATATACTGGTTGCTAGGCAACCGAACATGACCTGTCGAACGGGTGCGTTCACGCTGTAATACACCAATATCTAAGCGTTGCCATGGAAACGATAGTGTCAATGTAATACTGTATTCACTGTCGTGTGATACCTATAACATGTACCTACTCAGTGCAACAGAAAAGAAAACAACTGACCCCAAATTAGAGATGCTGTGGTAGTTTGATTTCAAAATTTAGCAAATTTTTACGTGCCTCAAGTCCTCAAAGCAGTTCATGGTTTACAAAGTCGTGAAAGCTTGTATTTTCTGCTCCCACCACTCAAACTGGGTACCATATCGACAAACTATATATAGGTGGATGCATCGCTATTTTTCAAAGAGAAAAAGTGCTGAAATATTATGGATAGTTCTAAGTGCTCTTTAAATCCATTTTTTTACGTCTTCTTTCTGCGCATGCGTACGGTATATGCTTACAACCATGACGTTTGCCATTGAAATCTTTCAGTTTGTTTTAGATGCTTTCCCCTCTTGACCCACGGGCCTTACGGACAATGAAATATCGCTACAAACATAAACAACACATGTTACGGACAATGAAATATCGCTACAAACATAAACAACACATGTTACGGGCATCCTCGGTCATGTGGGGGGGGGGGGCATCTAAAAACAAACTGAAAGACACTAATTTCAACTTTCCAATGACATTTGTAACGTTTGCAGCATATTATTTAATATATAATACAGTAAAACCTGTATAAAAAGGCAACTAAAATAGACAAAAATATCTTAATAACAAATGGTAGCTTAATGCAGGTCGAAATAATTGCAGAATGCTCCCCTTGGAGCCTTGGAGCATTCTGCAATACTTTTAACCCGCATTAAGCGATAATTGGTCTTAAAAAACAACTTTCGGTCTTTTTGAGAGTGGCCGTTTTACACAGGTTTTACTGTACGCCTTATCATGCAGTAGAACTCCATTGACTTCTCATTCAAAAGTTATCTACAGACACAAGAGACGTTCATTTCACATCAGTCAAACTTATTCCCAACGAATGGATTTCATTCAAATATTTTGTATTTAGAATTCCGTGTGCGGATCAAGAGGTGGGGACCTGGGGTCCGGAACCGCTCCCCTGAACTTTTGGCGATTGAAAACATGTAGGCATACATAAACAAATATTTTCAGCGTTAATTTGTGAACATTTTCGACGTTGATACGGTTCTTTTGAGGACCAAAACACGATAGAAAAAATCATATACACCCGTTTAGACATGTATATTGGGTCCTCAAAAGAGCCGTATCATTGTGACAGTTCTTTTGAGTACTCAGAAAATATTTTTGTAATGAAAAATTAGAAAAGTGTTTTTAATTACCCACTGGCCTGTGAAAAATAGTTAGGAAGCCTCCATGCGAGCTTAATATTTTGTGTGCTTCAACAACAGCAGAATCTAGGGCGAAGATTTGGTACCAGTAAATTGAATTTAAGCCCCCCCCCCCCCCCAGTGGCTTAGACTGCTGTCCGTTCTAAGGCGGTAGTTCTGTTGTTGTTGATTCGTTGTTGATTGTTACTCTCATTATGGGATTCTGTAATTGTTCTATGTTTTGTTGTGCGTTACTTTATGTCCATTCTAGTTTTGCAATCAGCATGTACTAAACACTTCTTTAGAAACAGGAAATAACAAACCATTCTGGAACTATATTAAATCTAAAAGAACAGATAACATTGGAGTCTCAGGCATCAAGAACGGTAGTATTCTTCATCAAGATAGTAAAGCCAAAGCAAATATTTTAAACCGACAATTTAAATCGGTATTCACAAAAGAGAAGAAAACTGATAAACTACCTATTTAAAATGCAAAGTGAAAAATACCCAGATATGACAAATATCAACATCGAGACACAGGGTGTTGAAAAACTTTTAAAAAACATTAACACAAAAAAGGCATGTGGACCTGACATGATTTCGAACATAGTGTTAAAGGAATGTGCAAGTGAACTAGCTCCAGAGCTCAGTCATATTTTTCAACTAAGTATAGATACTGGATAACTACATAAAAATTGGAGAAATGCTAATGTAAGCCATATCTTCAAGAAAGGAGACCGCCATACTGCCTCTAATTATAGACCTGTTTCCTTAACCTGTGTGTGTTGCAAACTTCTAGAGCATATCATATGTCACAAAATCTTAAACCGCTTAGAAAAACACAACATACTAACACCTCCAAATCATGGCTTTGCAGTGGACATTCATGTGAAACTCAGTTAATAACAGCAACAAATGATATCATGAAGACATTTGACAAAAAATGAAAGCACCGCAAGCACTGCATAATACCCCGCGACTGCTGGGGGCACCAAAAGTTATTTTGTGAGATATATAATGCCTAAATAGCAACAGAACTGAGATAGACAGTGATATGACGTCCTTAGTCACAATATGTAACCTTTGATGGTCAACATATCTGTGAAGTTTCATTCAGATATTTCATATAGTAAAGGAACTACAGGTCAAAAACATTTTCCAGATTAATCAAGGGCGGATAACTCATGAACTGGAAAGGTAAGAGTGACGGTCCTTCGTTTTGCTGTTCAACATATCTGTGAAGTTTCATTCAGATATCATAAACAGTAAAAGAATAACAGGCCAGAAACCATTTTTTAAAGGGAGAAAGGGCAGTAACTCCATCGAAAACTGTCGGAGTTTGCCCATTAACAATCCCATACCACTCATCCCCAATAACAATATGTATGCAAAATTTGAAAAAATTCTGTGCATAAATACTCAAGTTATCGATCGGAAACAGTGAGCACGGACGGATGAAATGAACTACAGGTCAAAAACCAATTCTCAGATCAATCAAGGGTGGATAACTCACAATCTGGAAAGGTAAGAGTGACGATCCTTACCCACAATATGTAACCTTTGATGGTCAACATATCTGTGAAGTTTCATTCAGATACTCCATATAGTAAATGAACTACAGGTCAAAAACCATTTTTCAGATCAATCAAGGGCGGATAACTCATGAACTGGAAAGGTAAGGGTGACGGTCCTTACTAAAAATATGTAACCTTTGATGTTCAACATATCTGTGAAGTTTCATTCAGATATTCCATATAGTAAAAGAAACTACAGGCCAAAAACCAATTCTCAGATCAATCAAGGGTGGATAACTCACAATCTGGAAAGGTAAGAGTGACGATCCTTAGTCACAATATGTAACCTTTGATGATCAACATATCTGTGAAGTGTCATTCAGATATTCCATATAGTAAATGAACTACAGGTCAAAAACCATTTTTCAGATCAATCAAGGGCAGATAACTCATGAACTGGAAAGGTAAGAGTGATGGTTCTTTGTCACAGTATGTAAACTTTGAAGTGATACATATCTGTAAAGTTTCATTTAAATATTCCACATAGTAAAGGAACTACGGGTAAAAAACATTTTATTATTCAATCAAGGGTGGATAACTCACAAACGGGAAAGGTAAGAGTGACGGTTCTTAGTCACAATATGTTACCTTTGATGTGAAACATATCTGTGAAGTTATATTCAGATATTCCATATAGTAAAGGAACAATAGGTCAAAAACCTTTTTTCAGACCTATCAAGGGCGGATAACTCACAAACTGGGAAGGTCAGAGTGACGGTCCTTAGTCACAATATGTTACCTTTGATGTGCAACATATCTGTGAAGTTTCATTCAGATATCATGAACAGTAAAGGAATAACAGGCCAGAAACCATTTTTCCAATACGAAAAAGGGCAGTAACTCCGTTAAAAATGGACGGATTTTGCCCATTAACAATCCCATACCACTCATTGCCGATAACAATATGTATGCAAAATTTGAAAAAATTCCGTGAATAAATACTCAAGTTATCGATCGGAAATGGTGAGCACGGACGGACGGACGGACGGACAGACGGACAGACACCGAAAGGTATAACATAATACCCCGACACTAAAGTGTGGCGGGGTATAAAAAGAACAAACGGACCAAGCAATTTGGACTTTTCAAAAGCTTTCGACACAGTCCGCCACCGTAAATTGTTACATAAATTGGACCATTATGGTATAAATGGAAAAATTAACACCTGGATCAAGGCATTTCTCATGGAAAGACAGCAACAAGAGATAGTTGAAGGTGAATTTTCAGACTCCTGCTCAGTTGACTCTGGTGTACCTCAGGGCACAGTGTTATGACCTTTACTTTTCCTGTCACATTAATAACTTAAGTACCAAGTGATGTGAAATCAACAGTTAGGCTGCTTGCAGATGAAGTCCTACTTATTGTACAGAGCAATCAAAACTATTCACGGCCAAATTCAGCTACAAAATGACTTGAAATCTCTTGAAAAAGTAGCAAAATTGTGGGGCATGCGATTTTATGCATCTAAATGTAACATTATGTCAATTCATAGAAATCAAAACCCACTAACCTACACATATACTTTGGACAACAATATTCGTGAAAAGTGAACAAAAACCCTTACCGTGGAGTTTTAATAAGTGATGATCTCAAATGGTCTACACAAAATAATAAAATCTGTAATCGGGCTAATTCTACTCCTGGCCTCGAGGTTATAAAACTTGAGTACAGTCTCAGACTCAAAATAAAGCGCAATGATTGGTGTCTGCAAGCAGTCAATCATTGCGTTTTATTTTGAGTCTGAGAATGAACTCAAGTTTGAAAACCTCGAGGCCTGGCTTCATCAGAAGAAATTTAATAAAATGTGACAAAAAATTCAAAGAAACTGCATATATTTCAGTGGTTCGTTTTGTTTTGGATTACTCTTCTACTATCTGGGACCTATATCACCAAGAGGATATTAACCGAATTGAAAATATTCAACGCAGAGAAGCAATATTTGTACAAGGTGATTACAAACGCACTAGTAGCGTAACATCAACCATGGATGAGCTGGATTGGGTACCCTTGCATGAAAGGAGACGAGAAAAGCGCCTTACCCTGCTCTACAAGATCATCAATGACCTGGTAGCTAATCCTGCCGATCAACACATGAGCCGTGACATGTGATTTCCAACAATGAGACATTTTGACAAGTGTAGACTCAAACAAGCCTGTGCAGCCTCCTTTTAAGCTTAGAAACTCCAAATGACGTTCAGTCAGTAACTCAACACTCATAGAATATTCAAGCGACTAGCAAAGGCTCTGATCAGACTGCGCGTATGCGCAGGCTGATCTGAGGCTTTGCTGGTCGCACATACCACATTGTTGGAATTCTCATGTCACGGCTCACATCACATACAACAACAGAAGATCAAGAGACGGGACTTAACAATTAAAAATAGATAGAGTAAACTCGGAAGTGTACAGATTTCAATTCCTTTTTTTTTCCAAAAAACTATTAAAGACTGGAATATGTTACTACAAAGTGCAAAAGATTGTGACACTGTAGATAGCTTCAAAAGAACAATCTCGCGCGACTATAGCAGCATCAGCGCACGCACCCACTGGATATGTTATGCTCAGCAAATGAATTCATTTCCAGTATTCAACAGATACTGTAAAATCGGAAATTTTCGCGAGGGTTTATTTTGGCGAAACTTCGCATATGCGAAGTTTCGTGAAAATAAAATCCTCGCAAAATGGCGTAATCACTCTGTCTTTTACTGATGAAGGTAAATCAAGTCAAAGTCGCGAATTGTTACGTCGCAAATATGTCTTTTAACGCTATTCGCGAAAATAAAATTCTCGCAAAAATTTCCGAATTTACAGTACAGATGGGGAAGAGAGAGCCGGTTGCTTTGCTTAGTTGGTCTTCCTGGTGTCTAGTGATTGTTGTATGTCTCTTCCTCGCAGTGCCATGGGTTTGTTCGCAGTTTGTGATCGTGGTATTTCCTGATCATACTCCCTTACTATTTTTGCTCTTCATGTCTTAAGAAAGAGGTATCGGCAGTTTCGTTCGATTCAAAGTATGAAAATGCGCTTGTAATAGAATAAAAAAGAAATAAGTTAACATTGATATAAAAATCAATTTCTTTATTTTCTTGTTTAAAAAAATGGCAATTGAAGTCAACTTGCGCTGGTACCACATGTTTAATGCTGCTTAGGTGAACTTGTCCATAGACATCAGGTAAAAGCCGGAAACCTGAGTAAGTTCATTGCCAATAAAAAACGGTCCATGGTGAACTGAAAGATACATGTGCAGATCATAAACCTATACGCATTTTATTGTCCCATTTTTTGGACACAATTCCATACCGTAGGGCTCACTTTGCTGGCGGGCCGATGGTGGCTCGCTAGCATATGCTTACTGGGTATGTCTTTCAAGGTCCAATCAATTCAGCTGTTCCATCAGATGTCGATGCTCTTTCAGTATATGAGCTCTAAGCGTTGATTTCCTTGTAAAACTCTTCTCACACAAGTGACAGGCGAAGGGCTTGCTTCCAGTGTGCTTTAACGTGTGTCGATCTAAAAAGCTCTGGAATCCAAACGTCATTCCACAGAACTGACATCTATATCTGTGAGAACGTTGATCCGTAGACAAGGGTATTGTTTCCACAGGTCTTTCACCAGACGCATCATTTATCGCTGTAAAGAAATAAATCAGATAGTCTGTGGTTTGGACACCGGTTACTAATTATGTTGTTGGCTTTGCTGTGTGTGTGTATTGTCCAGACGAATTCACCTGACTTTGACCTTTATGTATGAATAAATTAATGTGAGATGACTCAGTATGTATTAATAATCGCCAGTGAAACCGTACACCGTCGGGAAGGTTCGATAAATTACGTTACAGTTGTAATCACTATAAATTCCCATTTGACATTTGAGGTACCTCATCTACCACCAGGTGTGTCCTTAGAGCAAAGGAATTGTAGCGGCGTAGTCCCTGGTTCGAATCCCGATCAATATTATGTTTTTAGTCATCTATTTAATTTTACTCAATAAAATGCACGGATAACACACTCTTCTCATTGTCTTTACCACGTGCTATCTCATGCTACATCGTACGCTTTTCACACACAACCTAGCTATAGCCCAATGACAAGATGTCCAAACAGAATCATTATTTTAATCTTCCAAAGCTAAAGAAATAATTTTCAACGTTTCTGAGACATTTGAAAAGGAGCAGAACACTAGGTCAAAATCATTTTTGGACCGGACGGCTGAGGTCACATGTGTGAACCATAGCACAGTTGACTGTGTTAGAAAGGAGAAGGAAACTGGAATGTTTTTTATCACCAAAGGAAACTGTGGAACGTGCGCAATACAAGTCTATAGATGGGTTTGACCAGGCCACCATAAGACATAAAATCATTAAGTTCCACACCGTAAGGAAGTAGCTTCCGACTCTGAGGACTCGGACTCTCCAAGTATCAACAGAAGACATTAAATTCCCTGGAAGTTTTCTAAGTCTTTGAAAGATGATGTATGAACAAATGAAATAAACAGTTTATGAAAAGAATAAAATTAAAACCGGGTTTGAACCAGACTGCACATGGAAAAAAACTATAAGGACTAATAGTTGCCTTCCTTACCACTTGTGCTAAATAACATTGAGCCCGGTAATGCTATTTTTCCTTGTACGAGTATACTAGTGTAGTTACCACATGCTTTCTCGTATAAATGATAGCAAAGTGTCCGAAGCTACATGTATATTTAGAAATGCAACGAGGTGCATAATTATGCTACTTAATAGAGGTCACGAAGTGTTATTATGCTAATTAATAGAGGTCACCAGGTCAGGTGAATTTGTCTGGACCATAGCAAATGGCAATCTAAGCAAATAAAAATAATATGCGTATTTAAAGACTCATTAAGCAAAAACCAATTAATTACAACAGTAACAAACTAGAGGACCTGAAGGTCTTGAAGCGCTCGGCTGATCTCCTTAATAATGTTAAAATAAGTCAAGGTCAACTTAGGCTTATCATTTAAACATATTTTGTTTTACTATATATGGACATGGTGGCCATTTTTGACAAATGACCTAAATATATTTATATATGATTTCCGCTTAAACTTCTGCTTAGAAAGATGAACATTTCAAGATTTTTCAAAATATATATGCATTAGGAATCAAATTTGTAAAAAAAAATCATCATTTGTGCATACCTGGTAGGGCACACATCCCTTATGCTAGATTCAGTCCCAACGCCACTTGCCTTTTAGATCCAGAAAAGAAGATATTTAAAGCATTTTACCGTATAAGGGCATGGAGGCCATTTTAGACATGTGACCATTAACATTCGTCATAAATTTTCTCCCCTCAACTTAAGGATTCTTCATATGAAATTTGAAAAATTTGAAATCAATTGGCCTATTAGTTTCTGGGAAAACTATGTTTTAATATATTGATGGGACTCTAATATAAGCGACATTGGCTGAAAGGTCGAAGGTCAACTTTGACCTCTGGAATTAATTTATAACCATTGTATCATCCGGTTTAAATATCAAGTGAGAATAATGACTTTGCCTAACTTTTCAAAATGTTTCCAATTTAAATGCATTAGGAAGCAAATTAGACCTTGATGTTAAGTAGATCAAGGTCAAACCTAGGATCATCATTTGAACAAACTTGGTATTCCTCACATCCCAAATGTTACATACCAAGTCCCCAGGTCATCAGCCATCTGGTTCTGGAGAAGAGGATTTTAAAGCGGTTTTACCATATATGGGTATGTCAGCCATCTTGGTCATGGACCTAAAAAAATGTGAAATGCTTGGCTTACTAATCATAAGGAGTCTTTATATGAAATTTAAGTTCAATTGGCCCCATGGTTTCTAAGTAACTATGTTTTAATATATTGGTGGGACTCCAAACGACCTTGGCTGAAAGGTCAACCTTCCCTTTTGATGTTGGCACGAGGGTCAGTCAAAAAAAGAGCCCTACCTCATAACATTTTAGCGTGGCATTGTAGGCAAGAATTGTGATTATTCTTTATAAGTATAAAATGTCATATATGTTTTGACCATAAAGAAATATCCTAGTGAAGTTTCTTTTATGGTCGCTAGGCAACTGACGATCGTAAGTCAGATTGATGCGTTCATGATCTTGGCCACCAGGAATATACAGTAACTCTAAAAAACTTGAGTGCTTGATAGTTTTTTGTGAAAGTAAGTAAGGGTGCTAAGATAAGGAATCGATACAATCTATTACCACACCTGACACAGGATACCAATGGGAAAGTGACAAATTTACAGTTAGACACCACAAACGCGAACCAAGAGGTCAGCCCTTTCCCAGCAGGTGACCACAAAGAACATATAAACAGACGCGCACAAAGACATAGCAAACACAAGACAGAAAAAACATATAAGATACACAAAAGACATATTTGACATTTATTTGAATAACGTGTACCATATTGTCTTTTCATTATACATGTTTTGTAAAAGTTTAGATGATCACGGATTGAATGCGTTGCCTAGCAACAAAAGAAGTCAAAATTACTCAAATTTTCATAAACAATACAATACAATGAAATACCAACAAAATATATGTCCATTTTACTTGAAATAAATGTTATGAGGTAGGGTTCAGTTATTTTGACTAACCCTCAAGTATAGACGAATCAGTGTTTCTGATATCAAGGACCAACTAGAAACACAAATCAAACCACTTTATGAAGAGTGAAGCAATTTATTAACCACATATATAAACAGGAAACACAATATGAATATCACTACACAGTTATATGTTCATCACAATGTTTGTTTTGTGTGTTTGATTTGATTCTTTATGTCCCATCAATCTTTCAGTTCAACAGGGACGGGTCTTGCTGGATTGAATCCGTACAGTAAAGTAAAGTAACAAGGTCAGATATCTCTTAATTTTCCAAATATTTTGGTGGGCTTCAACATGATAAAGCCTCTGGCTACGCTCCTGGGCAAGGCCGCATATAATGTTTGACGATATAGTAGTGATTGTCCACTGCAATCTGTCATAGTAATGCAAATATGAAGTAATGCCCACGGAGAAACAAGTGTAATCTAATTGCATTACACATGATCACAAATGCATTTAAGGGATCCGAGTCATAAATATGTGCTGCAGAGTAAAGATTTTATACACAACAAAGCATTTTAATATCAAAAACAAAACCAAATCTTATCAACCTTTCTCAAAGAGTGTAAGATTTGCCTTTCAGAACTCTTCATGTGAGTTTGCTTAAAATCCAGGTAGAACGATCTTTTTGCATGCAACACATCATCTTGACTTAATTCAGTTGGTGATATTTCATCAAAATATCTAAAAGGGAATATAGCTTACATAAAAGGATGTAGAAGCTCAATGTGGAAATTATCATTTAAACCTAATTGAAACAAATTTTAACTATGGCTTACAGGATATTGAAGGGGGGGGGGGACTCGACGCGAGAAAACCTCTTATAAGCCCTAATTGAGTACCTTCCATATCTTAACTTGCTACAAGCAAAATTCCAATTTATTTTAACGGTAGTCTCTGTAGCTGAGGAGACTGGTTTGGGTCTCACTTTGTCGGAAACCCGGTAACCAGGTCTTGTTTGGAAGCCCATATAGATCCCTTATGGCCATGTAAAATTTAATTAATCTTACGCAACATTGGTATGTCACCCAGTGACTATTCTATTTGTGTAAAATTATTTTTGAATCATATTAAAATAGTTTTGGCAAGAACATTTTTTTACAATGAAAAAAACTGGCCCAGCCCCCTGCCCTGGAAGCTATGTTTATCAACAGATAAAATGGACTCGACGTGAAAAAAACATGTCTTCTGGGTTTCCAACAAAGTGAGACTCAAACCAGTCTATTAGCCATAAAATTGAAATTTGGCTTGTAGCAAGTTTAGATATAATACTGTCCAAACTGCCAATAATAAAGGTGCTGATCAGTCTGCAGGGATACACAGGCGGGTCTGTGCCTTCGTTGTTCGCAAACCTAGAAGACAGGTTTTCTCGGACCAGGGCCCAAATTGATTAGAGTGTCGCCCAAAGTCCATTCGTGTCAAGTTTTTTTTCCAATCTGGACCAGGAATATTTTTTGTGTTCTCCCTATATACGAGGGATGATCCTAAAGTTCTGATCGCTACCTTGCAGCTTTGTTCAGAGACATTTTTGAGAGACATATTATGCACCATTCAAAAGAACAAGTTTTTAACTTTATAATTATGCTAAAATTTTCTCGCTGTAATGTTCCGTTTAACAAATATAGCACGTCATTATATATGGTCCACTCCATACCACTGGCCTGTTTTCAAATTATAGAATTATAACAATATTTGAATCTCAATCTTTCAAGCCTGGCATCTTTCGGATCGGTACTCGAATCTATTCCTAAATGCTTACATAAGTCGCCATATGTATGCGGAATACGATCCGAATCTATTCCTAAATCGCCATGCACATACTGAATACTTAAAAATGATTGAATTCTATAGTCCCTTTGGCATATGGCATGTTTTTCTATATAGTATTAACACCAATATCTACCACTTCCGGTCTATGAAGTACCGGCAAAATGCGTAAATACCAGCAAATCGACGTATACATTTACCAGTGTGATAGTGCACTGGGAGATGTTTTTTCTTTTTTTTAAAGAAATTGTTGCTGACGCCAGATGAACTACGGACACCCTATGATCACAAAAGCACACCTTGCATATTATTGGTTAGTTCCTGATCTGGGCCTTGCTAGCAAGAAAGCATGCGCAGATCCAAAAATTTTTGTTAGAGGGGGTTCAACTTTGATAACTTTTTTTTGTTTTAGTTGATGAGGGGAGAGAGGATCCAATACCACTTTAAGCGCCATCATCGGCCCGCCAGCGAAACGCCATTTAAATGGCGTTTCGCTGGTGTGCCGATGATGGCCCATTATTGAATGTTGGCTTGGTAGCTTTGTGATTTTTCAGGGGATCCAAACCAGTATTGTCCCTATATTTTTGTGAGGGGGAGGAGGGGGTCCGGACCCCTATCCACCTCTGTGGATCCGCACATGGAAAGTCTTAAAACTGCATAGTCTGTATCTTTTGATCTTTTAATTTTAGAACTAATGTTTCTACTTTTCAAGAACACAGAAAAAAAACACACTAAAATTCAGGTATACATTTTACCAATTTCGTAAATCTTAACAGATTATTGGTATCAAAACAACAGCATTTATGCTAAAATTAACTGTCTATAATTATTGGAGGGACGCAAATAATTACCAACAAGAGAAAAACACACCTGTTTTATAAGATAATTCACTTTTCCGTGCAGTTTTCAGCTATACAGTTTTCAGCTATAGTGAACAGATTAACTGTGAAAACATAACTAAATTCTTCTTTTACATTTGATTTAAAAAGAAAATTAAAAATTTCGAAAAATGTTCATAGTTGCAGACTTAGTCTCTTTAATTTAGTTGAGTACACTCATTTTTCATGTGCACCACCATTCTATGTTCCTGCATCGTGTCCTTTCTTTTAAACGACTTCTCACAAATGTCACACTTAAATGCCCGTTCGTCCGTATGTTGGGGAAGATGTCGTTTAAGTTTTGAAAGGTGAATAAACAGTTTTCCGCAATATTCACAACTAAACTTGGGCTTGTAGCTATCTTCTTTTACCGTCCTTCGAGCAGGGCTTTTGCTTCCAAGATTTGGTAAATCTGAAAGAAAATGGACTTATTTTACCAAGTCATTCATTCATAAAGGCTATCGCCAGACTTCTAGTAAATGATCTTTATGGGTTTTCAATTTTTTCAGATGCCCGTACAAATACATAGTTCCTCAAATCATCTCAGAATCATAATCAAAATTATATAAGATTCCTAGATTTGTGATTTGTTTTGTTTGTTTGTTTGATTCTTTACGTCCCATCAACAATCTTTCAGTTAAACAGGGACGGGTCTTCCTGTGTTGAACCAGTACTAGGCCAGGATAAATGTGTCTTGCTCAAGGACCACAACGCAGCGACCCCGGTGAGGCTCTTGTGATTTGTAAGTATAATTCAAGAGTAATGTAATAAATGGATCATATCAAGATTACTGGCTTGCAGAAAGCAGTGACTTCGGCATAATCCAAATGTACTTATAATTTATTGGTTTGGGACACTATGACTACAGTATGATTCTGTTGCACTTAAAATCACCGAGTGATTTCTATAAAATCTCAACTAAATTCATTCTTGACAAAATAATTTTGATGTAATCTAGTATTTTTTGCTAGTCTAAACCAACTATATTTATTGACTGAATGCTTTTAGACAGGAAACTATGGTGGCACATGCTTAGCTTACTGACTCATGTCCTGTAAGCATCTTTGTGTGATTTTTGAATTAACCTCAGACACATCCTGTTAGTGCAGTTTTAAGTAAATTTGATAAAAAAGCATTTTATTACTGTTAATGTGGCCTGCTTAATCAAGTTATGTTGCATTAAATGCATTTAGTCTGCAGCATGTATAAAAGCATTCAATATAACTGCACATATAAGATTCACAACCCACCTTTGAAACAAGAACACAATAATGTAGTAGTTTTATACATTTTTACTTCCAAGAGTTTCAGTATTAACATTTAAACACATATGCGACTATTTCCAATGCGCACCTTTCCCGCGTCTGCAAACGGGGAAAGTTGTCTGGGTCCTGTCTTTCGACCCTAAACGGATTCGGATCAACATAGCTTCCGATATTCTTATGTCATATCGGTGTTCCAACATTTTCTTCACAAAATAATTAATTAAAGTGTGTTCGAAATATCTATTGACATCTTTTTAGAACTGATCGTCTCAGCACTAAAGACAGATAAATGTAGCTCAGTCGAAATCAAACGACGTACACAATAACCCTGGTTACGAATACGATAGTGGCCGAGTCTATACTATTTGTATGGTTATTTCGAGCGGCGCACGACCTGACCTCGTGGCCTAGTGGTTAGCGTGTCTGGCTACAAAGCCAGAGGACCAGGATCGATTCCCGGATGCGCACATATTTTCAGTGTGTTTTTTCTTTCTTTTTTAACATTTTAATGCTAAATTACTTCAAATACTGGTAAAATGGCATCATCAAAACGACCGAAATGGTCATCCCCGAACTTTTTAAATTGAATTACGCATAAAACCTATGGGGGTGGGTTAAATTTGGCCCTCTAGAAAGAGAATTAGTTCGGTGACCCCATATTTTTATTCTTTTTTCTGAAAGGTATTATAATAGTCCATGAATTAAAAATAAATTTTCAAGATTTTCAATATCAGATTTTTTAATACATGATTTATTCTAAAAACATTTTCCATTTTTCGACGAATTGCCAAAATATATCATGCAGTATCTTGTCACAGCATGGGATAACAAGTTATAATAATAATAATAATAATAATAATAATAATAATAATAATAATAGTCTTTATTTTCAGAGGGTAACACATTTAGCAAAAAAAAAAAGCTAATCTTCCATGAGGCCCTCTATGAACTACCACCAAAAAATAATACAAGTATAAAATACAAAGATGATTTACATGTATACAAGATAATACAAACATCATGGAACACTTTCAAACCTACATACACACAGGCATACTTTTTTACATGAGTATCATATATATCATACCTCTAGATACAACTGATTAGTAATACCAATTTTATCTACATACATGGGTTCTCAAAAGAAGCGTCTCAATGAGACGCTTCTTATGAGCACCAAACTAATCAATCAAACTGGGGAACAAAACATATTCACAATTTTATGCTCAAAATTATGTCCATATGGACATATAATTATATCAGTTTCAAAGATTGAAAGATAGACTGGATTTCATCCACTTAATACAATGTCTATGAAAAGAGTCAACAGTTTCTAAATTCCTTAAACAGTCTGGTAAGTTGTTCCAAATGACTGGACCTGAATAAATTAAGCTTTGTTTGAAAATTTCTTTTTTTTTGGCTTTGGAGTATAAAAATCCAATGCACCTGTTGATCTTAGAGACTGAAGCGTTTCATTAAAAGGTCGAAAAGAGAACATTTGATTTACATATGAGGGTAGGACGGATTTAGAAACTTTAAACATAAATTTAGCCTTCCTGAGGAAAATGCGTTCATATATGTTTAAAATTTTAAGCTCATCCATACTGTGGGCAATGTTATCATATTGGTAATTTACAATGATTTTAACAGCTCTTGTTTGTAACCTATAAATTCTGTTTAGATTATATTGAGATGTTCCTCCCCATATTGTAGAACAATAGTCAATGTGGGGTTGAATATATGTTTTGTAAAATTGTACTCTGTGTTCGGTGGATAAATAGTCCTTCAATTTGAATAATAGCCATAGATTTGAAGAAATTTTCTTAGCAATAAAATTAATATGAATAGACCAGGTTAGATTGTTATCAATGCGAACACCAAGAACTTTCTCATTTTCAACTGAGTTCAAAACATCATTGTTGTAAGTTAGATGCAAAATGTCATTATGAAGATGTAGACGTTTTTGAGAGGTGGTAATTAACATTGCCTTGGTTTTTTCTGTGTTTAATAGCATTCCATTGAGCTTACACCATTCAGAAAGATTTTGTAAAGCTATCTGCAAGTTTTGCTCAATATAATCCTGAGTTTCACCAATCATATACAATGTGGTGTCGTCCGCATAAAGATCAGTAGAGACATTATTGGTATAAAGTGGTAGATCATTTATAAACATTAAAAATAACAATGGACCGGAGATTGACCCTTGAGGCACACCAAACAAAACATTCTCAGTTCTTGATTCAATATTGTTTATGACGACTTTCTGCTTCCTGTCCAACAAATAAGAAGAAAACCAATTAATTGTTTTATCCGAAAGTTTATAGTGTCTTAGCTTTTTAAGCAAAAGTGTATGATCTACCAAATCAAAGGCTTTCCTAAAATCAACCATGACAATACCAATTATCTGACTGTTATTTATAGCTTCTAGGAATTTGTTGATCATCTGAAGCAATGCTGTTTCACAGGAATGATTGGGTCTGAAACCTGATTGTGTTGAATGAAGCAATTTATGAGAGGTCAAATAAGTCATTAAGGAGTCATGCACATGTTTTTCTAGCATTTTTGATATGACAGGCAAAATTGAAATGGGTCTATAATTATTAGTGTCATCCTTAGGGCCATTTTTATATAAGGGTCTTACTTTGCCCTCTTTCCACTTATCTGGAAAAGTTGAATTAAGTATGCTTTGATTACAGATATACATTAAACTGTCAGAAATAAATGGAGCTGCTAGCTTAAGTAATCTGGCTCCAATGTTATCAGAGCCAGTGGCTTTGGTAATATCAATGTTTTTAAGATAGTTTTCTACTTTTTCTTGTGAGATACATGGTATTGAAAAATAAGTATTTGCAGGGATTTTCTTATCACAGAACTCTTTTAGTTTATTAAAATTAGATGCCAAAGGCGGTTCTTTGATTTTTGATGCTACTGAAACAAAATATTTCTGATCTGCAATATCTTTTGGATTTTCAATGCTATTATTGTCAACTTTCAATGAAAATATTCCACAACTGTCCTTACATTTACTTGCCCCAATTTCTTTGAATAATTTCCAAACACTGGCAGGATTGTTAGCATTTTCATTTAAAATTTCGGAATACTGATGTTTTTTAGATTGTTTTATCAGGGAACATACCTTATTGCGCCAAATTTTATACTGCTCATTATCATTTATAGACTTGTACCTGTCTCTTGTTTTTATTGCCTCTATTATTTCTCCATTAAGCCATTTTGGTTGTTGTTTACGTTTAACACGATGCTGTTTCAAAGGTAAATGCTTATCAATAATGTCTAAAAAAAAAGAAGACCAGCTCTCAACAATATCATTTGTGTCATCAAATATTTTGATAACATCCCAAGGCGTTGAAGACAAATCATTAATAAATTCAGTTTCATTGAAATTCTTGAAAGACCTATATGAAATTGAATGATGAGACTTTTTAAGTACTGAAGATGAATTTAGTTTTCTTGTTACGAAAACAGGGAAATGATCACTAAGCCCCAAGATCGGCACCTTTGTTGAGAGTACATTACTTAAACTATTACAATATATGTGGTCAATTAGTGTTTCTGAATGATCTGTAATTCTAGTTGGAGACATAACAATTTGTTCAAGGCCAAATGATTCCATATATTCAAGCCAAGTTTTCTTTGTATTGACCTGCAGTAAGTCACGATTAAAGTCTCCCATCAAATAAATTTCCTTTTCACATGCTTATATTTTATCAAATTGATTGTCAAAAATTTCATTCCACTGAACAGTTTCATTGGGATGCCTATACATACTGCCAATCAAAAAACTTTTGCTATTTTTAGGGAAAATTTCTAACCAAATACATTCAATGTTCTCACATTCTAAATCTAATCTCCTCTCACACTTGATTCCATCTTTCACATAGACAATAATTCCGCCCCCTTGTTCAGGTCTTACAGCAGAAATAACTCTGTCTTTCCGAAAAAGTTGAAAGTTTTTTATATTAAAAAAGTTAGAAGTGTGAGAGTCATTTAATTTGCTCTCACTCAGTCCAAATAAATGAATGTCATTTCCAGAGCTATTTAGCAGTAAATCAATTTGTTCAATTTTATTCTGAATTCCCTGAACATTTAAGTTACCCTTTTTAAAACCTTTTTTACCTAAACCTAAATTCAGCATGCTTTGGGCACTCATGGAAGAACAAGTAGAGTCATGCACATTGTTTTCAGTAGTATGTTCATGCACATTGTTATCAATGGTAAGATTTGTGTATTGAATATTAGTTTCAAAACTTTGATCAAAAAGTGTAGATAAATCATATATGTAGTCATTGACTGTTTCTGAAAATGAAGTATCATTTTGATAAAAGGAAATTATTTTTGACGGTACATTTGAGTCTAAATCATTACATTCACAGCTAATACAATTACAAGCACCACATATATCTGATAGAGAATAGTATCTATTTTCTGACAGAAATATAGGGTGTTTATCAAAATCAAGGGCATATTTGCCACTGTCCTAAAAATTCCAACACACTGAATCTTTATGACCATAAAACTTGCAAATATAACATTGTAACTGTTTTTTGTGGCGACACTGGTAAGTTTTATGGTTTGTCAATCCACATTTAAAACACCTCTCCGCATTATTATGGTGTTGGACCCCTCTTCCATGGTGGTTGTTGGACGAGGGAGCAGACAGTCTGCTCTCATTCCGTCGTGGGTAAGCGGCACTGTCTATCTTAGCTAATGGTCCATAATAGGCACAGTGCTTGAAACTTTCAACAATGTCTATGTGCTGATTGATACAACCAAGCAGTCCTCTTGTGCCCGAAGAAGACAAATGAATGTTGTCCCTGGGTTTGTAAAAATGTGATTTCAACTGGTTGTTTTTATTATAGAAAGTTTTGTTTATATCGATGAAGGTTCCTCCATGGATATCACTTTGTCTTTTAATTACCTCATTAATATCATCAACACAAGTGTCCCCACGTGGACAGATACTGCACAAGTAAATATTTATGGTTGGGTTTTATCTTTAATAAGACACACAAGTTGTTCATATTTTTCTTCAATGTACTCAATGTCAATGTTTTGAGAAGCATCATTCCCAGACACATATATGATAATATTCTGGAAAATTTTTAAGTCATAAATTTTGATTTTCTCCAAAAGTGAATCAACTGAAGCCCCCAGAAACAGGTTGACATTCAACTTTGTTTCTCAGGCCTTTTTGATTTACTCCTGAAAGAATTGAGTCCCCAATGATCAATGTCTGGGGTGTAGACTGCTTCTGACTGGCCCCAATTTTGTGACTTTTTTGGGGAGAATTTTTAGTTGATTTTACTGTGTTTTGCTGTGGTTTATTGTTAAGATTAGTGTCAGTATCACAAGGTGACTTTCTTTGATTATTTCTGGTCTGAATGGGAGGCAGTTGTTTGGTGTTAAGTGCTTGACTATAACTCATATTTCCAGGAATAATTTTTGAATCATTAACATCCTCATTAATTGTTATAGGATTGGAGTGATTGTCCATGCTGGATTCTACAGACAGATGGTCTTTAATTGTCTCAGCTTTCTGTACATCTTCAGCTTTTTGGATAAGCTGGCACATAACTTCATTAATCTTGTTTATCTGTTCATGTAGATTTTTAGTGATTTCACAAAGATTATTTAGTTGTCTGTTTATGTCTGTCATTGTTGGCTGGCTTGATTGCATTTCGCAATGTGACAGTGATTTACTAAAGTCAATAGGAGACAAGGGGAGCATTTTGTGTGGCTGGTGCCTTGACTCAACTGGAGTAGAACTATGGATCTTATCTGGTTGCTCTGCCTCATTCTCAGAAGCAAACATCTTAAATAGTCTTAATGACAATCTTATAAAAGTAGTTTCTCTCAAGATACTGTTGCCTGGTCCTGTAACCACTATGGAAGAATCTGATTTTTTACATGTTATGACACATTTTTTCCCCTGTAAGTGTGTTTGATATATTGGGGAATATCCTTATTTGGAGATCTTGAATGTAACTCCTTGTCTAGAGAATTTACAAACTGATTGTATAATCCCTTAGTAGAAAACATATATTGATCTGATTGTATGTAGGTATCACATGATATAAGATCCCATTGAAATTGTCAATCACATGATGGTGCTCCTTCTCAATAGCTGAGCCATTTGAAACAAATTCAGAGAAACCCGAAAGTTCTTCATTGTCATCTTTCGAACTTTCTTGTTCAGAAAATACTTTGTCACTCATTTCACTATGATGTTGTGATAAATTTGATTGGTCTTTTTTCTGAGTTTCACTGACAGGTGGTGGCTGGGGTGAGGAAGGCATTTTGATAATAGGTCCCTGAGGTAACCAAAGACAACTTGGTATTGATAAAAGGCTAGCATTGTCACTGGTTGCAGTTTTATTTGCGGATAAATAATTCACAAAAGAGTCACTGACAGAAAATTCCATTTCTTTATCATGTTTATCCTTTTTAGTGGTCAACTTACAGCCTGGTATATACTAATATCACAGCTCATAAGCCTCTACAATTTAATGAGTTCTTAAAAGATCAATCATGATAGTCCTATCTGGTATTAGATACACTCCATTAGACTAGAGATTGATGAGCTCCCTAGTCTATTAAATAACACTAATGTTCGCATAATCCAATAAAAAGATATATCCTGAAAATTGGAGCTTCATGGTAGGGCTATTAGCACAGGAAATCACCCTTTTGATGTGAAATTGAAGAACAGAGACTTTTGTTCAAATATGAATAGATTCTAAAATAAATACACTGTTTTTCTACGGCGTTACTTGTAATGCATAAGTAACTAATATTAGTTCATTTATGAAACAGTGGTTACTTAGCCTATAATTGTAATTGGTTTTGGAATGGACTATTCCGAAGAGGGGTGTGATAAAAGTTATTGTTAAATGAATAATGTTTTGATTAAATTTTTCGTTTTTCCAAGGGTAAAGTAAAAACAAAGTAGACTTCTCTTATTAAAAGAGTATTTAAAACGTCTAAAATCGGGTGTCTTTTCAGTGTAAATGTCGGATGTTCAACCCCTGTTATACCCACGGACTGTACCTATTTTTCACACTCGCCAGCAGGTCTAATGGTCTAACTTAGAATATCCTAGAATTGTAATTAATATTTCTACCAAGAAAATATTTCCAATTATGTGTTATCAGCGGTTTTCTGGGCCGAACTTATTGATAATTCATTACTATAGATACGAAATTCTTAAATAAGTATATTAAATAAGTATTTAAAGGACTATTCTGTAAATCATTGTGACGTCATTCATTCTATATTTAGCAGTGTGCGAGGTTAAATTATTTCGTGCCACGATTAAACAGAAACAAACTTTTCATTTTATTAGAAAATAGGAGCAAGAAAAAAAAGTTAAACAAACAAACAGAACGTACAACGGGCATACAAGCAGAAAATATGAATAAGCAAAGAAAATAACCTAAGAAATATTAAAGGCAAAACGCGGAAAATAGGTCGTTTGATTGGTTTGACCTGAGGTTTGTTTCGATGTTGTGTCAAACGCGGAAGCAATCTTCATCTTTCTTTATTTTGCTACTGGCACGCTAGTAGATTTTTCCTATCACCCGAAAACTCACGGCTGGGGTTGGGTTTCTTTCCATCTAAAGGAGGAAAATGCTTGGGATATTATTCTTTCGACTTGAGAAGTCATAGTTTTTCTTGTTCTTTTTTAAAATACTGTATATCAAGGGACGTAATGCAGTCTAACTTTTTCTTTCCCCGCGGACAAGTATTGGTTTTCGTAAAAGACTGATGATAACAAGTATTCACAAAAGCTTGCTTCCCCATCACAGTCTGATTGAATGGTTTTTTAGAGAAATGTCAAGCATTTAATGACTCATTTCAAAGCCGCTTTAATGTATATCTCATTGCGAAAGAAAACTTCATTATTATCCTTCATCTATTATTACTCATAAGAACCTTTCAACAACGCCGTTTATAACATGTAACACATGTTATAGTTTTTCTTGTTATTCATAATTCTTTAATTTATCAGTTAATAATGTTGAAAATCATATTTGCAAAAACTACAAATAAAATCCTTTGTTTTGATATAAAGTATTTAATTTTAATCCACTTTTTCACTGAGATATTTCCTAAAAATTGCACTATAACTCATATTTCCAGGAATAATTTTTGAATCATTAACATCCTCATTAATTGTTATAGGATTGGAGTGATTGTCCATGCTGGACTCTACAGACAGATGGTCTTTAATTGTCTCAGCTTTCTGTACATCTTCAGCTTTTTGGATAAGCTGGCACATAACTTCATTAATCTTGTTTATCTGTCCTTGTAGATTTTTAGTGATTTCACAAAGATTATTTAGTTGTCTGTTTATGTCTGTCATTGTTGGCTGGCTTGATTGCATTTCGCAATGTGACAGTGATTTACTAAAGTCAATAGGAGACAAGGGGAGCATTTTGTGTGGCTGGTGCCTTGACTCAACTGGAGTAGAACTATGGATCTTATCTGGTTGCTCTGCCTCATTCTCAGAAGCAAACATCTTAAATAGTCTTAATGACAATCTTATAAAAGTAGTTTCTCTCCAGATACTGTTGCCTGGTCCTGTAACCACTAAGTAAACATGCACATTTTCTTAAAAGTTTGAGGTCATGGGCAGTAATTTAAGGTAAAAGAAAGAAGCTGGCTGAAGATTACAACCGTTGTAGCTCGATAATTAGGACTAGTGTTATTATTTAATATTTCTAAAAAAAATGGTCAAATGCTGTAAACTTCAATATGAGATTCTGAAAAAATAAGCACGGTGACATATCCTTTTTATTTCATAAATGGATAGCCCATGCATAAGACAAACTGTATGCAAAGTATTGAAAATATTTCAATATGGGAAGTATTTAGTAGCATATGTCCTTAACATAAAGTTAGAATTTAGTAAAACACGAATGTACATGATGAAGCTAATTCCTTTGTGTGTTTTGTTGACTTATTTACTGCTATGTTGTAGTTATTATAATACGATTTAGAATTGTGTAGTGATCTTGATATAATTTGGTGGAAAGATTTTCATATGACATAGGATTGTAGTATCATGATATATGATTTGGTGAAGAGATTTTCATATGATTTCTAAGCAATCTTTATGTGATCTTGATGCTGCTTACTATGTGATTTACTCACAAAATAAAGGATTTCCCCTATATCTTGTGTTCTCATGAATATTGATTAGTGAACCAGAGCAGTTGTATGAAAATGAACATTTCAAGATTGTTCCCATATAAATGCATTAGAAATCAAAGGGGTACGTGCATTAAGGGGCTTTTTGGCCTTTTGGTTCCAGAGAGGAAGATATTTAAAGGGGTTTTACCATATATGGGCGTAGTGGCCATCTTGGTCATGTGACCAGTACAATAGGTATAAATTTTGGATAACCTATTGTAAGGAGTCTTCATATAAAATATGAGTTCTTTTGGCCTAATGGTTTCTGAGGAAACTATGTTTTAATGTGTTGATGGGACTCCAATATGAGTGACCTTGGCTGACAAGTTACAGGTCAACATTGACCTTTGAAACTTATCTATAGCCATTGTCTCATTAGGTTTAACATATCAAGAGAGAATAATGACTTTGCCTTCAACAGTATTCAAAAAATCAACTTTTCAAAAAAAAAATCCCATTTAAATGCATTTGAAAGCAAATTTAAACCTTAATATTATGGTGACTGCAACTTAAGATCATCATTTGAACAAACTTGGTAGGCCCCACATCCCCAATGCTACATACCAAGTCCCAAGGTCACCAGCCTTCTGGTTCTGGAGAAGAAGATTTTTAAAGGGTTTTAACCATATATGGGCATAACAGTCATCTTGGTCATGTGACCAAATAATTTTATTGATGGGACTCCAGTATGAGCGACTTAGCTGAAAGGTCAACCTTGACCTTTGGAACTTATTTATAGCCATTGTCTCATTATGTTAAAACATATCAAGTGAGAATAATGACTAAGGCTTCTACAGTTTTCAAAAAAAAACTTTTCAAAAAAATTCCCATTTACATGCATTAGGAAGCAAATTTGACCTTGAGCAGTCAACCTAGGAACATCATTTGAACAAACTTGGTAGGCCCCACATCCCCAATGCTACATACCAAGTCCCGAGGTCACCGGCCTTCTGGTTCTGGAGAAGAAGATTTTTAAAGGGTTTTTACCATATATTGGCGTGGCGGCCATCTTCGTCAAGTGACCAGGATCATTTGAACAAACTTTTGTTCCCGCGTCCTAAGGAGTCTCCATATTAAATTTGAGTTTAATTGGCCAAGTTGTTTCAGAGGAGAAGATGTTTGAAGATGTTAACAGACGGACTGACGGTATACTATTAGCTCACCCATGAGCCTTCGGCTCAGGTGAGCTAAAAATACAAAAATAGAACTCCCACAAACAATGGGAAGTGCATTAAACAATAGATTAACAACAAGAGAACCACCACCTTAGAACGGGCAGCAGCCTAAGCCACCAGGGGGCTTAAATGCATTTTACTAGCGCTAAATCTTCGCCTTAGATTCCGACACAAACATGTTTAGCTCGCATGGAGGCTTCCTAACTAATGCAATGTATAATCACAGAGAAACAATCAAATCATTATCAAATGAACACATTATGATGATACAAAGAACAGGGCTCATGACTCACAGATAATCAGAGCTAAAGAAAACAGCAAGTTTAGCCA
Organism: Loripinus fragilis; assembly: GCA_964019695.1. Lineage (NCBI taxonomy): Eukaryota > Metazoa > Mollusca > Bivalvia > Lucinida > Lucinidae > Loripinus > Loripinus fragilis. Next base: position 48,106,002 of record OZ026529.1, read on the forward strand.
CCGTGGGCACAGCTAACGACAAGCATCAGGCACCAACCAACAAATTAAAGTAAGAAAGAGAGCAAAGATCAGGAATCGATACAATCAAGCACCACACCTAACCCAGGATAACAATGGGATAGTGACAACGTCACAATAGACATCACAAACGAGAGCCAAGAGGTCAGCCCTTTCCCAGCAGGTGATCAAAAGGCATCAACAAAAAGACGTGCATAATAGCATAACAAAACAAGACAGAAATATCATAAATGATCCACAAAAGAACCGCCTTTGAACGGTCAGTAAAAATATTTTACTGGAGGGCTTAAACCGGTTTAACGGTGCACCAACCTCACCCTTAGTTCAGATGTGGATCAAGACAAATAGATGCTTGGTTTGCATGAAAGACCCCTAACTTATCAATGCATCATCTCCTAGAACATATAAATCAATATATAAAAAGGAGATAAAGAAAAGATAAGGACTCACCAGTAAATAAAACTGAATACTGGAGCAAAAGAAATCCAACAGGTAAACCCCAGTGGGCCTGACATTAGCCAAAGTATCAGGCCCCTACTATTTCATCAATAGATACGTCTTTAAGTCGGACCGTCATAGAATCTGAAGTCTGACCCACCGGCGTGCAATTAAAGAGGAAAGCAAAGTTGCCAACCGTGATTGAGTCTGCTGCTGCTGCAATACATTAATGTTATAGACAATCTTTTTTATAATGGGAAATTATTTTAATGAACTGTGCTGAAAAATTATTAGAGCCAACAATCTTCTTCAATTTATACACCAAGTCACCATAAAATTCAGGTTCCCAAAGTCCTAGGCGCAAGAGAGATTTAAATCCAATTTGGAATTTAGATATTAAATCATAGTATCTTCTATAAAATTTAGAAAAGGTTTACGTGAGGGCCATTATTAAGTCTGAGGAATGACCCACCGTCGTGCAATTAAAGAGAAAACCATAGCTATCAACCGTCCAGGCATGCAGACTGTCACATGATATCCATGTTGAATCCCACTCTTTCATAACGTTTAATAATCTTTTAAAATTGACAACTAAAATTAGGTTTTCCAACAAGTCTTTTAAATTTATAAAATCACCATAAAATACAGGTTCTGATATGCCTTATTACAGAGGTGTCTTTACGCAAAGATTGTATTTAACAATAAACTCTGCGTGTCGATAATAAAATTTAGTAAAAGCTTTACAGAGTTCATGGTATCATTTTCCTTGTTTTAGTAACTTAGAAGTCAAAAATTTGTTTCTATTGTTAAAGTCATCAACTTGAGAACATACTCTTGCAAAACGAATAAGTTGCGAAATGTATACACCATAGGAAGGGGAGCGAGGGACATCTCCATCAAGTAATGGAAAATTAACTATATCGAAATTAAAGTCCTCTCGTTTATAATAAATTTTGGTTGAAACTATGCCATTTGTAATAGACAAGGCTAAGTCCAAAAAGGGGCTTCAGATTCGGAAGGATTCGCCTTATTCAACAGAGGTTCAGTGGGATATATCTGACTGACCATTTGTGCAAAATAAGGATTATCAATATTAAGCAGGTCATCTAGATATCTCGAGGTAGAGTTAAATGCTTCAACAAATGTCAGAAATCTTGCTTTTAAGCTTGTGCTAGGAGGCATGCATTCCATCAACAAACTGAATCTTACTGAGGCCGCTGCTTCCAAATTGTGTATGTTAATTCCAGTGCATGGGGTTTCTAGATTATTTGACTCTTTCATGCTAGGTAATTTTTCATGTTTTTGTAGTCCCAGCTGACCTTTCTCAAAAGTATTCTTTTAAAACAAGAGGGCCCTGGCTTGCATACCTGAGTCCTGACACATGCGGAGATGTTTAAAAACAATTCTATTTTTTAGACCTGGTCGCCATTTTTTTTTTGCTAGGTTTTTTTCTACTAGCATAGTTAACAATCTTATTTCCACTGATATAATTTTTCTACAATCATACTTGTCAAAGAAATGTATCTTATTAAAAGAATCATTAGGAGTCATTGTTTTTCAACCAAGTTTGAAACATGCTAAATTGAATTTCTGTAAAGACGCTCATGCAAACAAGACTGTCTGCATGGTAGCAGACTGTGTGCTATGATTCGAGCACAGGGTGTGTCCATATATGACCATGTAAATGGACATTATATGTAGATATAAAGAAAACAAATACATGTTTCATTGTACAGCTAACAATCTATCATCAAACAATCAATATGGAAAACACACTAAGTGTTTACACTGAATACGAAGTATCATTGTTTACAATAATCATTTGTTTAAGAAATAGATTCATGCGCACAGTAGTTTGTTGCTTAAAATATCACTGGCTGGAGGTCAGTATATGTTAAATTTGATAAATCAGGAGTGTGAAGGGAGAGTGATTTATCCACTAAACACAGACAGATATATTAAGCAACAAATAAATGCCAGCACGGAGAAAAAAATGAAATAATGAACGATTCCTTCAGCGTCTTTAAAGATTCCGCTATCTTGAACCAGAGCATTAGAACTTCCGGGAATCTGTAAATCTTGCTTGGACTGAAACTGTTATTTTTACCTACGTTTTGAAAATCCATTTGTTGCAGAAATGAATGTCAACATTACAAAAATGTACGTGAGAGATGATGTCATAAAAAAATCAAACTGGTGGCAAAAAGACGTCAAGCTAGTATATGCAGCAATTTGTCAACCAACAGATCACTGAATATAGGTTAGAATAAGAGTTTTACTTTCTTACTATTTTAATTAACATTCCAGATAATGAAAATCATGTTTGACATAATAAACAAAAGGAGTTTCAGTTAAGACTGCATCTGGCACCTGGCACTTTATGAATTAAAATAGCACTTCTGCACGGATCCAGAAAATTCCTGAAAAGCTTTTGTTTGTCATCATCGTATTTAACAGATGGCTTTACGGACCTCTCTCGAGAAGCAATTGGACACAGGTCCAATCACTTCTTGAGGTGGGCCCAAACCAGTTTTTCTAAGGAAACATATGGCAACTTGTTATTTTCCAGGGGGGGCCAGGAGGCCCTGGCCCCCTTTGGATCTGCTCATGGCATTCTACAGACTGAGTACATTTTCAGTTTGTCACAAAAACAGTTCTGTTGAATTAGTCTTAAGTGCACACTCTAATGGTCAGCCTTCATGTCTTTATTGTATTGCTATCTAATAACAATTGACCCGTTCAGTGAATGTTATCATGAGTGCGAGTTCTAAATCTCCAAAATCCTGAATATTAGAAATTCAAATATTAAAAGTTGCAGTACACAAATGCATTAAAATATCTAAAAAAGTCAAGTTGATTGTCTTAAGATTTACTAAAAAATAAATCCGAGAAGCGATTATAATCTGCCTAATTTAGTATTTTGAGGCAGTCAGCCTCAAAATTCTTAATTCTGGAATAATCCTAAAATGTTCACCCATGTTACATGTTACTTGTGTGTTTATTGTAAATATGGACTTTCAAATTGTCCTTCCGATTAAAAGCCTTTTGGCAAATAGAACAAGTAAAGTTCTTGACTCCAGTATGAACTAGCATATGTCTGTCAATTTTGCACTGATTTGCAAATATTTTTCCACACACATCGCACGGGAAAACCTTTTTCTTCACTATGCCCATTTCTTCCGTGCCAACCCCACCTTCGGTAACAAACATGGCAGTCATGCCTGAAATCAGGAAAGAATAAACTTTAGTGTAGTTTGTGATATGATTTTAAGACTCTTATACTGTGTAGTATAAGTCCGCAAATGCTTTAAGCATAAACACACTGGTAAATGTATACGTCGATTTGGTGGTATTTACACGTATTGCCGGTACTTCATAGACCAGAAGTGGTAAATATTGGTGTTAATACTATATAGAAAAACATGTCATATGCCTAAAGGACTATAGAAATAGATCAAATTTAAGTATCCGGCATGCACATGGCGATTTATGTAAGCATTTAGGAATAGATTCGAGTACCGTACTCGAATCTATTCCTAAATGCTTACATAAATCGCCGTGCACATACTGATAAATTCAAAATGATTGAAGTCTATAGTCCTTTAGGCATACAGCATGTTTTTCTATATAATATTAACACCAATATATGCCACTTCCGGTCTATGAAGTACTGGCAATACGCGTAAATACCACCAAATCGACGAATATATTTTCCAGTGTGTGTATAGTATATGTGTCAGCAAATACACTAAGCATAAATTGGAAATTTTATAATAATAAAAAAACCATATTTTTACCGAAGATGGGGAAAGATGCAGGCATGCTAAATCATTTGTCTACAAAAATGTGGTATTGATTGCTATGAATGCCACTGAATCTATGCTTTAGTATATCTTTTTGTGTGGCGAAATATTTCATAGTCATTCTCCACGAAAGTATCCCCTGCAAAATTATTTTCTAGAAATTAGAGCAATTCTAGAACGTTTAGAACAGTTCTGAACCAGTCACATATGTTTGTTTTAGAACTCTTGTTCTACAGCTGTTTTAGAAGATGGTTTTATAATGTTCTAGAATAAATCTGACACATATCTAGAACGTGCTTTTCTCCAAAAATGTTCTTGAAATAGTCTAGAACTTTTTTAGAACAAATCAAGAACCTGTAAGTTCTATGAATGTTGTAATAATATTCTAGTACATTTTTTAGAACTTTTAAAAGGACAAAAGAAATGGCTAGAAAATTATCAAAAAATAAGTTCTAGAACATTGTTCTTACTTTTTAGACCTAGTTAATTCCACAAATGTACTAATAATATTCTAGAACATTTTTGGAACTTTTCAAGGGCAAATAAGTTAATGAAATTTTTACATTTACTATTCAAATTAAGTTCTAGAACTTAATTAGTACTTTTATAGAACCAGGGAGTTCTACAAATGTTCAAAAAATATTCTAGAACATTTTAGAATATTACAAGAACAAGCATGTCATAATCAGATGGATGATCGGAAAAAAACATGGCTGCCAGAATCGGAGGGGTTATGAAAGCTCTTCAAAAACTTTTGTGTGGCAATTTCCAGATGGCAAACATGATAGTATTGCTTATAGTAAATAAGAACAGTTCTAAAACAAACCATTAGAACATTTCTGGAATTGTTCTGAAACCATTTTAAAAATGTTCTAACATAATTCAAGGACATATAAAAATGTTATAATTATGTTGGGTCATTGTTTGAGGGTTGTTCTACGATTAAATGAGAAAGATTCTTTAGATTTGTTCTAGAACTGTTCAAGAACAAGCCTTTAGAATTTTTCTGGAACTTTTCTTGACCTGATTTATATGCCTATCAAATATCATCAAAATATCTGAAAAGTTATTGAGCGTTAAAGCTTTCATTTAAGGATGGATGCCCCAAACCTTGTCGGTCGATGGATAAAAATAGAACCACAAAATTGTATTTTAAACAGTAGTTTATTTCCTAAACTGTCGTCAGCTGATTTTTTGAATGAATCTGGAAATCCACAACACAATCTCTACACTTACATGTGGGCCTCGTTGCGAGAAAACCTGTCTTCGGGGTTTCCGTCAAAGTGGGCTTCAAACCAGTCTCCTCAGCTACAGAGACTAGCTAGAAAATTGAAATTTCACCTGTAGCAAGGTTAAATATGGTACTTTCCAAAAAGCGAATAACAGAGGCGCTGATCAGACTGTGTGTATGCGAAGGCTGGTCTGCGCCTGTGTTGTTCGCAGACCCCGGAAGGCAGGTTTTCTCACGTCGAGGCACATGTACAACCAATAACAACGATTAGGCAATGTCTAACATTGTATTAAAATTGAAGAAAAAATGCATTTTGGTGGGAAAACAGTTTGTTTGTTTGATTCTTTACGTCCCATCAACAATCTTTCAGTTAAACAGGGACAGGTCTTCCTGGGATGAACCAGAACAAAGCTAGGATCAATGCGTCTTGCTCAAGGATACAAACACAGTGACACCGATGAGGCTCGAACCCGAAGCCCCTCGGTCTAGAGTCAAGCACTTTACCACTGAGCCACTGCACTCCCAAACAGTTTGTTCTCAATATTTTTAGTGCTACTTTGTTGAAGAGGTTGATCTAGTAAATTTGACTACAGACTGATCTATTGAATTTGACAACAGACTGATCTATTAAATTTGACAACAGACTGATCTAGTAAATTTGACAACATACTGATCTATTGAATTTGACAACAGACTGATCTATTAAATTTAACAACAGACTGATCTAGTAAATTTGACAACATACTGATCTATTGAATTGACAACAGACTGATCTATTAAATTTGACAACAGACTGATCTAGTAAATTTGACAACATACTGATCTATTGAATTTGACAACAGACTGATCTATTAAATTTGACAACAGACTGATCTAGTAAATTTGACAACATACTGATCTAGTAAATTTGACAACAGACTGACCTTGTAAATTTGACAACAGACTGATCTAGTAAATTTGACTACAGACTGATCTATAGTAAATTTGACTACAGACTGATCTGGTGAATTTGACAACAGATTGATCTAGTAAATTTGACAACACTGATCTAGTAAATTTGACAACAGACTTATCTACAGTAAATTTGCCAACATGCGGATCTATAGTAAATTTGACTAGAGTCTTATCTAGTCAATTTGACTACAAACTGGTCAAGTAAATTTGACAAGAGACTGATCTTGTTAATTCAAACTGATCTAATAAATTTGACTACAGACTGATCTAGTGAATTTGACTACAGACTGATCTAGTGAATTTGACTACAGACTGATCTAGTGAATTTGACTACAGACTGATCTAGTGAATTTGACTACAGACTGATCTAGTGAATTTGACTACAGACTGATCTAGTGAATTTGACTACAGACTGATCTAGTAAATTTGACTACAGACTGATCTAGTGAATTTGACTACAGACGGATCTAGTGAATTTGACTACAGACTGATCTAGTAAATTTGACAACAGGCTGATATAGTAAATTTGACTACATACTGGTCTAGTAAATTTGACATCAGACTGATCTAGTAAATTTGACTACAGACTGATCCAGTAAATTTGACAACACTGATCTAGTAAATTTGACAACAGACTTATCTACAGTAAATTTGACAACAGACTGATCTTCAGTAAATTTGACAACATACTGATCTAGCCAATTTGACTACAAACTGATCACTAAAATTGACAACAGACTGATCTTGTAAATTTGAATACAAACTGATCTGTAGTAAATTTGACAACAGACTGATCTAGTAAATTGGACTAGACTGATCTAGTAAATTTGACTAGACTGATCTAGTAGATTTGACAACATACCAATCTAGTAAAATTGACTGATCTTGTAAATTCGACTGATCAATCACATAGAATTTGACAGCAGACTGATCTACAGTAAATTTGACAACAGAGACTGATCTAGTTAATTTGACACAGATTGATCTAGTATATTTGACTACAGACTGATATAGTTAATTTGTCTACAGACTCACACTGATCTCGTAGAATTTGACAACAGACTGAACTAGAAAATTTGACTACAGATTGTCACCACTTTTTAATCAATTAATTAATGTTCCTGGCTCATTGCATGACACTCATGATAGTTTTAGACTGTCGCAATCTGCCATGTGGTAGATCATATGACGTCGTAAAGCATCTTTCCTACTGAATGCCCTTTTACAAATTGAACAGATAAAATCCTTTTTGCCAGTATGAATGAGAAAATGTCGATCAAGGCTTGCCCTAGCTGTAAAATGTTTATCACACAATGGACAGGTGTATGATGGGGTCTGGTCGGCAAAGGAATCTTCTGGATTCTTCCAATTAAAGCCTCTTAGAGGGTCTGAAAAATATGAAAAATCCAGCTGATTCACACTTGCCTCTGTAAGAGTCAAATTTTGTAATCATAAATGTTCTAAAATTTGGAACACTTTTCTGGTTCTGTTCTAAAATAAAATGAGCTGTGACATGAGATTTCCAACAATGTGGCATTTTGACAAGTGTAGACTCAGATGAGTCTGTGCAGTTTCTTTAAAGCTTAGAAACTTAAAATGCTGTTTGGTCAGTAGCTTAGCAGTCATAAAATATTTAAGCGACTTGCAAAGGCTCTGATCAGACTGCGCATATGCACAGGCTGATCTGAGGCTTTGCTGGTCGCACATACCACATTGTTGGAAATCTCATGTCCCGGCTCAAATGTTGTTTATCAAATCTGGAATTTGTGAAATACTTTTCAGAATAGCAAACAGGAAAGACCCTGATCAGACTGCTTCTTCAGAAGCAGTCTGATCAGGGTCTGTGCTGTTTTGTTTAGGCATTTTTAGCCGACAACTAGTGTTCAAAATTTTAGAACATTTTCCGAAAGGAGCAAAGCATCATTATTGGCACCACATAGCACCACTATTGGCACCATGCTTATGTGGCTTAATATTAAGCAAGAATTCCTTGGAAGGCGGTACACCAAGTCACACAATCCCTATTTGATATGGAAGCAAACTAATTTATAAGTATCATCTAAAGAGACTTGCAATTTACAGAATTGTGTCAAAGTTTCTGGAGCAGGAAATATAGGTCAAGGTCACCAGGTCACTGTGTGATCAAATATGATGCCAAGGACAATGATTATGCTATACAAAGGGTTAAAGAATGCACTTTACTGTGTATATTTATTTATCTATGTGAATAAACTATTGAGCATGAAATATAGGTCAAGGTCACCAGGTTACAGTGCATGCTCGAAGAGTAGTATGCTGACAAGGATGGACACTTACAGTGACACTGTTGCAGAGGAACATTTAAATGTAAATTGCTGACAGAAAATTTGGATTGATGGACACAGATGGATGCAAATTTGAAGGGCTGACACGACACTGCTGGAGTGTCATATACTCAAGCTAAGAAAAAGAAGGCCACCCTGAACTTCGTATAAGATTAGTTTAATTTGTATAGTAATTCGGGGGTCACTTACAGTCCAACGCTATGTAGATGAAGCGCTTCACACACATGTCGTGCCAATCTATCAGAATGTTTGAAACAATTATTTCTTCCATCAAGACAATGTCAGCATACCTACAATATGGCACGGAACATGTTTGCAAGCTGGTCGTGTCATTCCACTTGACCAGCCTCCCAGGGCCCAATCCATCTCTGATCTACCACCCCTGGGATCATCTGGACTTGTGGGTACATGATCCTATCCCTTCCCAGTTTCCACATTTCCCGGATTGGAACACTAGCTAGTTGAACAATAGGCAATGCATTCCACAATGGGTAGGGTGGGTACAACCTAAGGCTTTTTTGACCATGCACAAAAGGCTCAAAGAATGCACTCATAAAGGTGGCGGTCATACAAGATATGAACTACAGTATATTACTTTGTTATCATAACACGTTCATGTCTGTTGTTATTTTCAACAAAGTCGTATAATTGGGGTGGCCTTCTTTTTATTAGCATGAGTATATTATGGAAAGTGCATGCGCTGAATTCTCAAGAACGTTTGAAAACATTCAAAGTGACACATCATGCAAGCTGTATTTAAAGAGTGCGGTGTACCTTTGACCCATTGTATACAGGAATCATTTAAACGGGTACTTTAACAAACAGTGAAGACCCCCTGGAAAATCACAAGTTATATGGGTTTCTATAGGGAATAAGCAATTGGACCCCCCCCCCCCCTGGAAAAAGTTGGACCCCCCCTGGAAAATGTTGGACCCCCTCTGGAGCCTTGAAAAATGATAGTTTTCTTTAAAATTGACCATTTGACTTCTGTGAAATAAGCCGAGGACTAAAAAAAAACAAAAAAAAAAACGTCAGAGCTTTTTTATGTCAGATTGACCTGGACCCCCCCCCCCCCTGAAGAAAATTCCTGGATCCGCGCATGTATCTAGAAAGTTTGACATAACAATCGGCAAGGAGGGATTTGAGCCGTTATTATAATAGCAAATGTAATCAATTTTCAGATCTTTGGTGGAATATTCCCACTAGAATAATGATTTCTATCTCAAGGGGATGCTTTTTAAAAGACTCCTTATGGCGATACAAAGAGGTAGGTACACTTTGTTTCTCTGCAAACTCTTGGCACACAACTCTCCGTATAAATGTCTATATAAATATATATATATAAAAATTTAATCCATACTTGCATGTGACATTGTTTCTAATCTGTAAATCATGTTGTTGCCTACCAGGTGTAGGGGTAAAATGCAAAACAATTAAGAGTTCATTTTTGTTTGATTTGATTCCCAGTCAGGGTGGCTCTTCCTGGGTTTAACCAGCACTAAGCCACAGGAACTAGTCACAAACCCTTATAATAGAAAAAGTAGGCCTATATTTACTTTGTTTACAGATACACACGCCTACTTTTTCATAAAAAAGTTTGTGACAAGTTCCTGTGCACTAAGCAAGGATTAATGTGTGAGGCTCGAACCTGCAACCCCTTGATCTCAAGTCAAGCACTCTACCACTGAGCCACTGCGCTCCCAATATGGAGTTCAGGACCTACCAAAAGATCTAGGAGTAGTCTCAACCTAAACAAATACTTTTGCAATAAGTGAAGACACAGAAGAAATGTAGCATAATGCTGCATTTTATCAGGGTCTACACTGTTTATAAAAGTAAAGCAGATCTTCAGACAAAAATGCAATACAATTTGAAAATTATAACCATACTTCCTTAAATTTATGCAATGGAATATGCGCGGTATCCCAAGTTTATTGTATCAAATCAGAAGGAAGAATCCATTAGTATAAAGAGGTTACCATTTGATCAAACCAGAAGGAAGAATCCATGATGCAGTACATAATCAGTCGAGAACATTTGAGCCATAACATATGATTTCCAACAATGTGGTATGCATGACCAGCAATGGCTCAGACCAGCCTGCGCATACGCGCAGACTGATCAGAGCCATTGCTAGTCACTTGAATATTCTATGACTGTTGAGCTACTGACCGAAAAGCATTTGGACTTTCTAAGCTTAACATGAGGCTGCACAGGCTCGTCTGAGTCTATTCAAGTCAAAATGCCACATTGTTGGAAATCACATGTCACGGCTCATTAATCGGAACAAAAACGGGATTGTTAATCAGATTGGCCACTAGATTTATTTAAGATCATCTCTTCCGCTAATTCAGGGTGAGCATTAAATATGTGAAGCTTCAAAGACTGTTTCGTCTTATAGCCTTTTGAGCAGACAGAACAGGAATTCATCTTTTCGTCCCCATGATAAATCATGTGCTGATTTAGAGCATCTCTTCTGCTAAATGCCTTTTCACAAATTGGACAGATAAAATCCTTTTTGCCAGTATGTATCCGATAGTGCCGCTCAAGACTGGTTTTTGCTGTAAACCGCTTATCACACAAGTAACATGCATGTTTCCGGTTATCATTTTCCTCAGGGCTCTTCCAATAGGGGTCTCTAGCTGGGTCTGAAAAAATAGGAAAAATATCCAGCTGACCTTTTACTCCAGTTTTGTGAACCATGAGACAAGGGGCCATCATGCTTAACTTCATGTTTACCAGGAGTCTAGCTTAAAAACATTTGCGTACACATTTGAACCAAACATTCGGGGGCGCTCCTGTCTCAGTTTTGATGGTTTCATGATAATACATACATGATTTGGTTTTGTTTTTTTTGTTTGATGCTTTATATCCCAGTCAACAGCTATGATCATTTCAGTTAGCCTAACCACACTGTTTTCCTGTGCAAGCTGGACTAAGCTGTTAACACATACTTTCACTTGTAACTGACAACAACCCTTCTTAAATAAGAGGAACAGAGTAGAATGGCCGTAGAAATTATTTCATGATCAATCTCCACAGAAGTATGGGACCGGGTCGGGATCAAACTCCAACTCCTGGATCTGCAGTCGGACAAGTTACCAATTTTACTATGTGGCCCGGCATGATAAAACATGAAAAAAAAGTGTGGCCAGACGCAATGATAATCTCTCTCTTAACCCTTTACTCCATAGGCTATTTTTAGATCATGACACCATTTTCTATTTTAGACAACAATGAAAAAAAATAAAGAAAATTTTGATTAAAGTTTTTCATACTTTTGAAAATATTTTGGAAAATGGAGCATTTTGCTCCAATAGAGCAAATGCTTGATTTTTCATAATATTTCAAAATACATAGTATTTCAAAGGCGTCAAAGGCGTTACTATATATATGGAAAAAAGGATTAGTCTTGAGGTCTAGCCCTTTAAAGTTTCACTGAACAGTATTGCCTTTGTCTACATGTTTATTCCATATATGATTCTTCAAGTGATCCTTTCTAGCAAAAGCGCGATGGCAATATTCACAAATAAAATCCTTTTGTCCTGTATGAGTTGTGAAATGCCTGGCCAGTTTATATTTGTTTGGAAATTCTTTCCCACACAGATGGCATGTACACGATTTCTTCCCGGGGGAGAGTTTATCTTGGCCCTCTTGTTTCATTGCTGCACCTGAAACAAGAGGTACACAAGATTTAACCCTTGCCTTGCTGGATGATTCTTTTCAACCTTCCTGAATTACTGACCCAGTATTAAGTCTCAAAGATAGGTCCAGTGAGTGTAAAATTCTGAATATCTCATAATAAGTGTAAAATTCTGAATAGTAACAAGATAAGTGTAAAATTCTGAATATCTCTTAATAAGTGTAAAATTCTGAATATCTCTTAACCAAATAAGTGTAAAATGCTGAATATCTCTTAACCAGACTGAGAATAATATAAAATTCTGACTATCTCTTAACCAGAATAATGTAAAATTTTGAGTATCTCAAGAGTTATTTAGAATTTTACATTTATCTGGTTATAATTTGGTGCTCATAAGAAACATTATTTTTGAGTACCAACAATATATGTTTTGACAGTAATTTTTTATTTTATTTTAACTAACCACACTTTTATCAGTGAAGCTCCCATTTCATTGCACATGTTTGGCTTTGTCTACATGTTTATTCCATTTATGACTCTTCAAGTGATCCTTTCTAGCAAAAGCGCGATGGCAATATTCACAAATAAAATCCTTTTGTCCTGTATGAGTTGTGAAATGCCTGGCCAGTTTATTTTTGTTTGGAAATTCTTTTCCACACAGATGACATGTACATGATTTCTTCCCGGGGGAGAGTTTATCTTGGCCCTCTTGTTTCATTGCTGCACCTGAAACAAGAGGGACACAAGATTTAACCCTTGCCCTGCTGGATACTGTAAATTCAGAAATTTTCATGAGAATTTTGTCTTTCCCGAAAAGCGTTAAAAGACATATTTGCGACGTTAAAAATTCATGACTATTAAGCATGATTTACCTACATCAGTAAACGACAGGAGTGATTTCACAATTTCGCGAGGGTACTACTTTCACCAAACTTCGCAGATGCGAAGTTTTGTGAAAATAAAACCCTCGCAAAAATTCCCAATTTACAGTAAATTATGCACCCTTCCTTGATTTCTGATCCAGTATTTAGTCTCAAAGATAGATCCAGCTGAGTGTAAAATTCTGAGTATTTCTCAGATAAGTGTAAAATTTTGAAATTATCTCTTATGAGATAATCAGAATTTTACGGAACACATGCAAAGAGTGATTATAACAAGATAAGTGTAAAATTCTGAATATCTCTCAGCTAAATAAGTGTATAAAATTTTGCATATCTCTTAAGAGTATACATAAAATTCAGAATATCTCTTAGATAAATGTAAAATTCTGAATATCTTTTTACACTTATCTGGTTAAATTAGTTTATGCATTGTGTTTGGTGCTCAAAGAAATATATTGAGACATTATTTTTGAGTACCCTAAATATATGTTTTGGCTGTGAAACAAGAATTTTTTTATCTACCCGTATTTTTATCAGTATGAAGCTCCCTTAAAAGTTTTATTGGACATTTTTGTTAACATGCTTATTCCATATATGACTCTTCAAGTGGTCCTTTCTAGCAAAACCTCTATGACAATAATTGCAAATAAAATCTTTCTGTTTGGTATGGGTTGTGAAATGCCTGCCAAGTTTGTAGTTGTCCTTAAAATCTTTCCCGCATAGATAGCATGTGAATCGTTTCTTCCCAGGGGAGCTTTTATCTTGGCCCTCTTGTTTCATTGCATCACCTGTAACAAGAGGTACACAAGATATAACCCTTGTCCTGCTGGATGACAGGGACCAAGCTGGCCCAGAATTTTAGGGAGAAGTTACTTCTCCCTGCAGGAAAATTAGGGAGAAGTGACAGTCAGATAGGGAGAAGTTATAGCGCAAAATTATGGCATTTTCTGTCAATTTAAAAGCAAATTAGCCATTACACATACTATTGGCATTTAATGGAAGGAGAAACATGATGCAGTGGTAGAGTGGTAGTAGATTTTCTGATAATGTCACCACAGCTTGCATTTGTGTGGTGACAGAATGAAAATGAGTCTCCCTAAAAAAAAAAAAACATTTTTTTTTTTTTAGGGAGACTCCCACTTCTCCCTGGGTCCCATTTTGGGCGAAATTTCAGCCCCTAGGGAGACTATTTGCCCTAGTCGCCCCCTAGGTTGATCCCTGCTGGATGAATTATCACCCTGTACTGGATTTGTGGTACAGATTTACAGTATAGTCTCAAAAGTAGGTCAGGCAGAAAAGAAAACAGATGTGTTTTGGGTGATGAAAAAAACTCTCTGACATTGGGTTTGTTCTTTTGAGCACACTTAACATAAATTATGTTATTTATGTGAAATAAGGTTAAGAAAAAACAAGAAACATCTTCCCTTTAAATGTTACTTAAACCTCATACAAGCTCAATATGCAAACTATGTCAAAGGTTTGCAGACAACATTTTTATATTGTTTGGAAATTTAATGATCTGTAAATATTGGATTTGGCCAAAATAAATTGATTGCTAGATTTTCATCCAATTTTTTTTCTAAATGGGGGAGGGGGTGAAATTTTATTTTTTATTTTTCAGGTTGTCAAGGAGGGTGCCATGAAACGACTAAAAACATCATATCTAACCCTGTTTATTTCACTGTTAGTCTTTCATACATGCATTTGATGAACCACAACATGACAAAACCAGCTAAACATCAACTACATTAATAAATGCTGATCAGACTAAGACAGGACAGAAAACTTGGCTGATCCCAATTGTCAGTTTAATGGTATTGTCATGTAGTGGCCCAAACACATTATTTTTACTGAATAAACAGCTTTCAAACAGTTCATTTAGCCTTTTCTTTTCCTGCCATGCGGCCCCTTTTTTGGACAAATGTTTTTTTACCAGACAAACACATGTCACAGACTTGGAGTTTGAAGATTATCTTCCCCACCACAATAAAAACAAACAGGATCAAACCCTGCAGAATAATATTTTTACTCCATGTTTACTTCACATGTCAAGTTTTTTCTGACAAAAACAGATTTGAGAATATGACCCTCTTCTGTTTCTACCTCCTGTAATGAACAGCCACACTGATAGGATAAATCTGATAATAAATCTGATAATGTTGAAGGCATCAACCTGAGTCTTGGTTTGTGTTTCTTGGGTCTCAGTCTCAGCATTTGATTCAAAAATAATGTATGGGCCGAAAAAGGACGCAATGTCACCAATTCCTGCTGTAGTCACACTTGGTTAAATCAGTTTTACTTCTCCCAGCCGATGCACAAATCCTGGCTGACTGCGCGATAAGACCACCTTTGTTGACGGCCCCAGATGAGAAGTCATTGTACAACTCTAATAAATTGTGTCGTTGTTTTTACAACCAAACAATTTTCACGATGATGAACACCATTTTGCACTGCGAAAACAAAAGTAGTTTTTCCAGTAATTTAGGATTGGTTACCGAAGCTTCTGCAAAATAATATCTAAGCGCACAAAAGCAGGTATCCAGCCAAAGTCAGAGAATAACGGAAGTTTCTACTAAATACCAGGACTTCGGATGAGGGGGGAGGGGGGGGGGGGTTGGGGGGGGGGGGCTATAGGGGGTGGATGGGGGGTGGGGGCGGATTAATTTTTTATGGCCTTACACATCCCGTCTCTAGATTTGCCATGGCATTTTGTTGTTTTCCAAGGAATTTGTAAAATTTTCTACGGATTCCACTGAAAATCATCAAATTTGCCGTGGATTCCATAGAAAACTGCCGTAGATTCTACGAAATAAGTTACTTTCCGCAGAAAACGTTTTCTATGGATTCGTTTTCCACCGAGTTAATGGCATTTTTTCTATGATTTCACTTTTTTTCTATGGATAATTGGTTTTTGGCCATGGATTTTATGCCGTGGAAAATGGACGTAACAAATTTTCAGAGCCAAAAATGAACGGCAAAATAACTTTGTCAATTTTTGGAATGGAAAATGACTTAGTTTTATTCTGGTACCTGAGAGCATTGAACAATTGACTTTAAATTTCTTTCAAAAAAAGTGTAAATGAGTGCCTTGAGATATTGATAAAAATTATTGTTATTAAGTACAGGCCTTGCATTCAGCTACATCTTTGTACTCAGTTGTGATTTTCTTATTTCATTTGTTAGCAGTGGTCAATACCAAAGAGGTACATTTTTACATAAGGCACATTGGGTGTTGTCAAAGTATTCAAAAGTAGACTTTAAAACAAAACGCAGGCTTTACCTAGCAACCCACCCTGTTTTGGGTGCTTTTTATGTGATATTTAAGACTATACACTTGTATAACTGGTTCAGAAGGAAAATATGAATTCTGCAAGGTTAAGTGAAAATCTCTCTTATATATTTGCAAACAATAAAGTGACAGGTCAGCCTGTATAGCTGCCTACTCAGATCAGCATCTTTGTTTAAGAGCCATTGCTGACAATATAAGTTGGCAAAAGTACCTATTTGCGTAGGCAGTAGATAGATAGCCATAGATTCCATGGAAAAGAATCACAGCAATTTTCTACGAAAAAAAAAAGAGTGACATCACTTCCTGTTTTGATTCAATTTGGAGGGAAGCATTTGAAGCACATATTTGGTATGTTGTTTATTTCAATTTCTGATATAATTTAAGGCTAATTTGATTTCTCTTCCATGCCATAAATGTATTATGGTTTCAATATTGCCATAGCATTGCCTGGTCTTTTCACGTGAGTGATACTCAACTTTGTTTTGAATAATAATTTAATGGCTCTTAGGTTCCTATACCCCACCCATCACAAAACAATGTATATATCTGTTCAATGTTGTTTTTGCTAGTGTGCTTTTCTAAAATATGTTTTCTGCCTTATGTACAATAATCTTATTTGCTCATTTTTTTCAATTTTTATTCACTTAAAATTTAATGGTACATGTATTATCAAATGTGAATAAGATTTCAATTAACAATGTTTCAATCATATTGAGCCAATGAGTACTTTGTTGAGAAACTGTTCTGCTCTGTTTTGTGGAAATTTTCCATGGAATTGATGGAAGATTTTCCATAGAATCTACGGAAACTTTCCATGGAATCAACGGCATATTTCCATAGAATTTACGGCATTGTTCCATGGAATCCACTAAACTTCCATGGAATCAACGGCAAAAATCTATGGCATTTCATGCATTTCCACAATTTTTTGTTGTTGGTTTATTTGCCATCAACTGCCAAGGAAACCTTAAAAACGCCATCTGAATACTCTGTAGATTTTAACCGCGGATTTCAAGGGTTTTCCATGGCGAATCTAGAGAAGGGATAGGAGTAAGAAATTTGTAATGAAATTTCATGACTTATGTTCTTCAACAGTGACCTGCCTGAAATATATTTGTCTAAAAATAGAAGACTACTTTCAGTTTCATTGACATTTTTTTTAGAAGAATGTATCCCTAGATTTCGCATTAGTTTTCAGTGGATGTTAAATTGTCACCGGAATAAGTTCAATGTAACTGGTAATTAACCAAATATCTGCCTATTCCTGATTGGTTGAAATTTAGAAAGGCAAAGTGATATATTATGGCTTGCCGCTGAAAAATCACACTCATTTCAGTGGAGGCTGCATTACAAGTTGGTCAATATGCTTATTCCACATATGACTTTTTAATTGGTCCTTTCTAGCGAAACCACGTTGACAATATTTGCAAATAAAATCCTTTTGTCCGGTATGGGTTGTGAAATGCCTGGCCAGTTCATAGTTGTCCCTAAATCCTTTTCCACAAAGAGAGCATATGAATGGTTTCTTCACACGGGGGCTTTTATCTTGGCCCTCTTGTTTCATTGCTCCTCCTGAAACAAGAGGTACAGTAAAACCTCTTTTATTGAGCGGCCACTCAAAAATAGTCAAACCAAAGGTCTTAAAAACAAATGAGCCAGTGCATGAGATTTCCAACAATGTGGCATTTTTGACATGTGTAGATTCGGATGAGCCTCTGCAACCTCCTTTTAAGCTTAGAAACTCCAAATGATGTTCAGTCAGTAGCTTAACAATCATAGAATAATCAAGCCACAAGCAAAGGCTCTGATCAGACTGCGTGTATGCGCAGGCTGATCTGAGGCTTTGCTGGTCGCACATACCAAATTGTTGGAAATCTCATGCGCTTGCTCAAATGGTAGCTTGATGAAGGTATAAAGAATTGCAGAATGCTCTCTTGGAGCATTCTGCAATAATTTTGACCTGTACTAAGCTATAATCGGTCTTGAAAACCAATTTTTGTCTTCTTTTTGAGTGGTCGCTTAAGACAGGTTTAACTGAATGGTAAATGTTCTAAAATTACCTAAATTTTTCTCTGTTCTTACATTACAGTGCTGGAATTCCCATAATGCTTGCCAGAATAGCAGACAGGGAAGGCCCTGGTCTGACTGCTTTAGAAGCAGTTTGTTCTGGGTCTGCTCTGTTTGTTCGTTTAGGTCTTTCTGGAAGATATCTAGTGTTTGAAATTTTAAAACATTTATCATACACAAGATTTAAGCTTTGTCCAGGGTGTAATTCATTTACCAGGTTTTCCACAAGCATGCTGCCCAGCAACTGTTAATTTTTACGGTCATTTTCCTTCAACTGATTCAAGAAGGTTTTTTGTCAGTTACAAGCGAAGGTTTGTGCATGAAGTACAGGTTAATCGCTGTAAGTCAAGCTTGTCCAGGATTTGTTCGTTTGATTTGATTCTTTACGTCCCATCAACAATCTTTCAGTTATTTTTTAAACTCTTACTTTAACTATATGACAGTTTTCATGATTAACTGTCCAGTACCTAAGTTACATTCTTGCTCTTATATTTTTAAAGTTCTGTATTGTAGAACTTTAAAGTTCTCTGTTGTAGGGATATCTTCAGATTTAACTTGAAGAGCAATTTACCTGTGAAATATCTTTGCTAAATTCCAACATGTTATTCGAAAGAACATACTATAATTTTTTCTGTCTCAAATTCATTTATTTCTCTAATACTATTTGTGTCTTTTTTTTTCATTATACTAGTCATCTGATTAGCCTATGTTGTTGTCAGATATTGTACATGATCTTTGCTGTAAAATGAATATTATTTTATCGTCTTTGCTATACTCATATGTTTTATGTGTCAAATTGTTAATATTTTAGCTTATCTATTATAGTTTTAATGTTCAGTAATACTTCTCTTACCTAACCTTGATGACGCTAATGACCCAAAAGGGTTGATGCGTCGTTAAACTCCAACTCATCATCATCAGGGACGAGTATTCCTGGGTTGAACCACTACTAAGCTAGAAAAATGTGTCTTGCTCAAGGACCACAATGCAGTGACAACGGTGAGGCCCGAACCCGTGGCCCCTCGATCTCGAGTCAAGAATTCTACCACTGAGCCACTGCGCTCCCTAGCTTGCCAAGGAAAAAGTGTGGTAAGGTGAATTGACAGTGTCCGACATGACCATAGCTGTTCACTGAGACGTGACAACTCTCTATTTACTTGGATATAAGCACATCATTAAAATGTATTAAGACTTCAATTATCTATTTACATTCATGTACATGGGTATAAGCATACCATATGATGATCAGATGATCCTATACTTACATGTACATATTGATATACGAGGGTTGTCCCAGTAAATTGTGGACTTTTGTTATAAAACGAGATTGTCTATCGGAAATTCTATGAAATTTGTATGATATGTTTATATACATCTACGACACATTTTCTACAAATGTGGGTGAAATCACAGTTTAGATAACAAAGTTATGAACCTTTACTTTATGGTATTTCTGCGTATGCAGAGCACGTCACAAATTAGTTTGTTCTAGTTTCAGAAAAAAGAGTTCAAATGTTTTGAGTCTACTCTTTTTAAATAAGCTTAAGGGTGACAAATACTGCCATATATTTGTTGAGTAAGTCTCCCTGGTTCCAGTAAAGACTAAATAGTAAGTTCAGATATGTTAAGCAATCAAACAAGCGTGATCTTTTAGATTTAATAAGAGACAACATATTTACCATTAAAATAACTTACAGAAAATAGTACAGAAAATAGCATGCATTCCATTAAATTGACGAAAATGAGCTTTTCTTTATGATATTACTAAAATAATTTTACTCAAAATCCATTTTACGACACCAGAGACTCTTCGACCAATCATTTAACATTAAAAGAACGTTACTAAGCTTTTATGATTAATTAGCTAAATATTGTTCAAAGTCTAATTTTTGCGCCATACCGTTTTTCTAACGTTAGCATTTTCTGAAAAATAAAAATGTAGTGGGTATGTAAAATTGTTTATAAAATCAATGCGAATGGCCATAAACATTTCAAATCTTAAACATATTACCTTGCATGGTCACTAAGTTGATGTTGTATTGCATTATCTAAAAAAAAAAGCGAATTTGATGATATGTACACTACCTTTTGGACTAGAATAGTTTCATTACAAAATTTTTGACGTGCGCCGCTCACGCCGACATACCCTCAAGTAAAGGTTCATAAATTTCTTATCTAAACTGAGATTCGATCCATATTTATACAAAATGGTTCCCATAAGTATATATCACATCCTGAAAATATCATAGAATAACTGGTACACAGTCTCATGCAATAACAAAAGTCCACGATCTACTGCATTATGAAACAGTACAATCCTGAATCAACTACATGTATTTACATTAGTTGAACCATAGTATAAAAATAACCACATCTTAAAGTAATTTCTGAAAAGATCATTATATGGGCCTCAACACGAGAAAACCTGTCTTCGGAGGTTTGCAAATAACAAAGGCGCAGACCAGCTTGCGCATCCGTGCAGACTGATCAGCGCCTTTGTCATTGTCTTCTAGGAAACTATCATATCCAAACTTGCAACAAGCTAAATTTCAATTTTCTAGCTAGCCTCTGATCTTGAGGAGACTGATTTTAGTCTAGCTTTGTCGGAAACCCCGAAGACAGGTGTTGTCACGACGAAGCCCATGTACAACCATTTCCCCATTTACATGGACATAATATTTGTCATCTGCTGTAGTCATGATATGTACTTTAACCCTTTACTCCATAGGCTATTTTTAGATCACAACTTCATTTTCTATTTTTAGACATTGAAAAAAAAATCAAGAAAAATTTAAGCAAAGTTTTGAATACTTTAAATTTGAAAATATTATAGAAAAAAAAATTTGTAGGAGCATATGCTCCATTTTCCATAATATTTTCAAATACATAGTATTTCAAAGCAGACATGGGGTAAAGGGTTAAGTGTCACAGAACCTATATTTATGGGTATATTCAAACAAAAATATTTTTAAGAGTATTAGTTCTCTATTTATGTAAGTATAACAGAGATTACAAAATGCCATCCACTATTATCATAATAACATTTTAACATTAAAATACCATCCACTTTTTATATTCGAAACTACTAAGTTCTTTTGATCACCCAAAAACATATGTTTAAACGGATGGGTAAGAAAATATTTACAATTTTAAGCCCAAAAATTTGGTTTATCTAAACCTGTGCTCTTTGAAAGTATAATATTATCCTTCAATATTCTAGCTTATCGTCTCGATTGAATCTTAACCCTTTACTCCGTGGGCTTTTTTTTAGATCATGACATCATTTTCTTTTTTTTAAGACAACATTGAAAAAATAAGAAAAATGTAAGCTTAGGCCAAAAAATAAACAAGTGTTTCTCAGGCCATTATTTTGAAAAACAGATGAGGCAGGCAGGCAGGTTTTTATTTTTATTTTTTTATTTTCCCAAAAAACAGATGAGGTCACTTTCTTTTTATTTCAGTGAAAACTAATGTCAGGCACCTCTTTTGGGTCGATTTTAAGTATAACAAGACCAAACTCCGCTCTGGACCTGCGTCGCCAGTGCACGCCAGTGTGTGAACAGTCGATATGCAAAGTTCAAATATACAGGAATGAAATCAGATTACATTCA
The DNA here is from genome assembly GCA_964019695.1 of Loripinus fragilis. Lineage (NCBI taxonomy): Eukaryota > Metazoa > Mollusca > Bivalvia > Lucinida > Lucinidae > Loripinus > Loripinus fragilis. The sequence goes on from OZ026529.1 coordinate 48,128,261, forward strand.
AATTACACAATGTAATTAACAGTAGGTGACTTAACAATTACTTAGTCAACACTCAAAAATATAATATCAAATGTGCATAAATAAAGGTTGTACATGTTCAATGTGTGAACAATCATAATACAGTTTGAATATAAAGAAATGAAAACTGCTTGAGTTACAGATTACACAAACAAGACATCCCCTAAGCATTTCGGATGGAAAAATGTCTAAGTTCAACAGCCCTAAAAAATAAGAAAATGTTTGTCAAATTTGCACAAAATGAAGAGACACATATGTTCAATGTACGAGGGTTAGTCAAAAATAACTGAGCCCTACCTTATAACATTTACGTCAAGTAAAATGGACACATATTTAAATGATAATTCATCTCAGTTATATTTAATCTATTCAATAACCTAATTAATATCTGTTGGCAGGCTTTATATACTGGTTGCTAGGCAACCAAACATGACCTGTCGAACGGGTGCGTTCACGCTGTTATACATCAATATCTAAGCGTTGCCATGGAAACGATAATGTCAATTTAATGCTGCATTCACTGTCGTTGGGTACCTATTACGTGTACCTACTCAGTGCCACAGATAAGAAAACAGCTGATCCCAAATTATAGGTGCTGTGGTAGTTTGATGTTAGATTTTAGCAAATTTTTACGTGCCCAAAGTCCTATAATTTACCCCACCCACATTCATATTAGCACAATTTTAATAGAAAACATAAAATAATTGCCTAATAATGCTTATGCAGTACTGCATACACAAACATACCCACATTGTTTGGAATAAATGAGTATGTTTCCATGGCAACACAATCCTAATGTATTTGAAAATTAGTGAAATTTTGACTTATTTTGTTGCTAGGCAACGCATGCAATCAGTGTTCACCTTAACATTTTCGAACCAAGTATAATAAAAAGACAATATGACATACATCATTCAAATAAATGTCAAATATGTCTTTCTTAAAAACTATCAAGCCCACAAGCTTTTTTAAGACATACTGTATATTCCTGGTGGCGGAGATCGTGAACGCATCGCTCTGACTGACGATCTTTAGTTGCCTAGCAACCATAACAGAATCTTCGTCGGGGTAATTATTTTGGGTTAAAACGTCTATGACATGTTATACTTATAAAAGATAATCACATATCTTGTGTACAATGTGAGGCTAAGATATTATGAGGTAGGGCTCAGTTATTTTTGACTAACCCTCGTATGAGCAATCATTATGCAAAGTTTGAAAATAAGGGATGAAAACTCTTGGAGTTACAGATAACACAAACCAGAAACCATCTAAGCATTTCTAACGAAAAAATGTCTAAGTCAAAGACCCCCAAAAATGAAAAAAAATATTCATGAAATGTGCATAAAATTGTCGGTGCACATCTTCAATGTGTGAACAATCATTATGCAAAGTTTGAATATAAAAGAATGAATACTGTTGGAGTTACAGATTAAACAAACAAGGCACCCCATTAGCATCTCGGAAGGAAAAAATGTCTAAGTTCAACATCCGTCAAAAATGGAAAAATATTTATTAAATGTGCAAAAAATGGAAGGTGCACATCTTCAATGTGTGAACAATCATTATGCAAAGTTTGAATAAAAAGTAATGAATACTGTTGGAGTTACAGATTACACAAACTAGGCACCCCTAAGCATTTCAAATGAAAAAAATGTCCAAGTTCAACACCTCTCAAAAATGAAAAAAAAGAAACATGCACAAAATAGGAGGTGCATATCTTCAATATGTGAACAATCATTAGGTAATGTTTGAATGAAAAGGAATAAAAACTGTTGGAGTTACAGATTACACAAACTTGGTACCCCTAAAGTGTTGCGGACTGACAAATGTCTAAGTTCAACACCCCTCAAAAAAAAAAAAAAGAAAATATGAAACATGCACAAAATGGGATGTGCACATCTTCAATTTGTGAACAATCATTATGTAAAGTATGAATATAAAGGAATGAATACTGTCAGAGTTACAGAGTACATAAACTAGGCACCCCTCAGCATTTCAGATGAAAAAAATGTCTAAGTTCAACACCCCTCAAAAATGAAAAAAAATGAAACTTGCACACAGTAGGAGGTGCACATCTTCAATGTGTGAACAATCATTAGGCAAAGTTTGAATGAAAAGGAATAAAAACTTTTGGAGTTACAGATTACACAAACTTGGTACCCCTAAAGTGTTGCGGACGGACGGACGGAGTGGACCCACTACTAGACCTGCATTCGCTATAGTGACTCAGGTAAAAATGTTGAAATTTTGATTTTGACATATGAATAAAATAAATGAGGCCACTTTTTTTTTTTTATTCAAAGTAATAAGGTTGCAAAGATCAGGAATCGATACAATCAAGTACCACACCTGACCCAGGATACCAATGGGAAAGTGACAAACTCACAGAAGACACCACAAACGAGAGCCAAGAGGTCAGCCCTTTCCCAGCAGGTGACCACAAAGCACATATAAACAGACGCGCACAAAACATAGCCAACACAAGACAGAACAAAAACATAAAAGATCCACAAAAGAAGTACCGCCTTGGAACGGTCAGTAAAATATTTTACTGGAGGGCTTAAACCGGTTTAACGGCGCCAACCTCACCCTTAATTCAGATGTGGATCAAGACACATAAATATTTGGTTTGCATGAAAGACCCCTAACTTATCAATGCATCATCTCCTAAAACATATAAATCAAGATATAACAAGGAGATAAAGCAAGGATAAGGACTCAACAGTAAATTAAACTGAATACCGGAGCAAAAGAAATCCAACAGGTAAACCCCGGAGGGCCCGACAAACAGCCAAAGCATCAGGCCCCTACCATCTCATCAATAGATAAGTCTTTAAGTCGGAACCATCATAGAGTCTGAAGTCCGACCCACCGGCGTGCAATTAAAGAGGAAACTAAAGTTGCCAACCGTGATTGGGTTGACTACCAAGCATGCAGTCTGTTGCAATACATTAATGTTATAGCCAATCTTTTTATAATGGGAAATTATTTTAATGAACTTCGCTGAAAAATTATTAGAGCCAACAATCTTCTTCAACTTATACACCAAGTCACCATAGAAATCAGGTTCCGAAAGTCCTTGGCGCAAGAGAGATTTAAGTCCAACTTGGAATTTAGAAATCAAATCATAGTATCGTCTATAAAATTTTGAAAATGTTTTGCGAAGTTTATGATACCGATAGCCCTGTTTAAGAAGTTTCTGAGTTAACAATTTATTGCGAGTGTTGAAGTCAGTAACATAGCTAGATGCTCTAGCAAAACGAATGAGTTGAGAGATATAGACTCCATAGGATGTAGAACGAGGAACATCACCATCTAAAAATGGGAAATTGACAATTTCAAAATCAAAGTCGTCACGTTTATCATAAATTTTGGTAGAAACAATATCATTAGAAATTGACAAATGCAAGTCTAAAAATGCGGCTTCTGTATCAGAGGCATTGGCTTTATTAAGTTGGAGCTCTGAAAAAAAGACAGATGAGTGGCATTTGATACAGATGAGGGAGGGCCTGAGAAACATTTTTTTTCCATTTGGACTAAGTTTTGAATACTTTTGAAAATATTATGCAGATGATTCATATAAGCAATGTTGCTTGTTTTCAGACCCTGTCATTTGCCTATAATTATATTATTGTTTTGTTAAAACATCCATTTTATTTTCGAAATAAATATTGCTTAAACTAAAATATTATGGAAAATGTAGATTTTGCTCCAAAGGAGCAAATGCTTCATTTTCCATAATATACTTAAAGCCATTAAACGCAACTGATACAAATATTATTGTTTACATATTATTGTATACATAACAATTGCCAACAATGTAATTCCCTTTGTCTATGTATTTACAGGCTTCCCTAACGTACACAAACGTTTTAGCAAAACTTGAGCTTGATTGCGCACATCTGCTGAAAATTTTGCTGAAAAATGCCAAATTCATCAAAAAACAAATCTTAACCTTCTTTAATCTTTAAATTCTACTCAATTTTGGTTTGGGTGAACATAGTTTCCCTATAACAACAAAAATACGGAATGCAATACAAAATTCCGTTTACCTAAGGGGCCTAAAATAATGCTTTAAAGTTCAGTTTTAAATTGCATATTTTTCGCTAAATTTGAGAAATACTACAATTTAAACAAAATTCAATCATTTCATAATTGATATACATAAGTTGTTTAGTCATTACCTATGAATATGATTTATCATGATATCAACCATCGAAAATCTCGATGTTTTCCTCAACTTCCTGTTGTCATGCTCAAACTTTGGTGGCCATTTTAAATGCCATAGCGTCAAGACAAATTTTGCCAGTTGTCTGTTGTTAAAACGTAGAGCATTATTGAAATTTTCAGAAAGTTTGAAACTAAAACAGTCTGGCAATATTAAGATTATGATGTCCTAATTAATAAGGTGATTCTGCTTTTTTGTTTTAAGTATTGGGGTTGTGTCCCTTTATCACAACATGCAGTTCGGCTTATCTGGACTGCTTTATCAGTACCAAAAGGAAATTGCCTTGATTACGCGACCATAGTTTTGTGCTTTTCATTTAATACGAAATTCCTAAAAGAGCATTAAATCTAGGGTAGGTTACATGGTAAAAGTTGCGTTATTACTGGCGTTAATAAGTATATTTTCAAATACATAATATTTCAAAGGCATTAAAAGGCACCATTATGGAGTAAAGGGTTAACTGATAACAACTTCCCAGAAGGCAGGTTTACTAAAGTGTCATTTTTAAGTCATTATACTTTAACATTTAACTGAACTCACTGTGATCGCAAAGGTCTTGATAAACACAAATTTTGGGTGTAAAAAGGTTAATATTTTCTTATCCATCAGTTTAATATGTTTTGGTGCTCATTTAGACCATTAGTTTGAGCCCCCACAGAATCATGTTTCAATTAATAATTAAAAAAATCAATTATTTATTACACACCCTGATCTAGACTAGACCTGGATCAACTCCATTACTTAGATAATGCTAACTTTCGCTCTGGGCAAAAGTGTACCTGATGTTGTTGCAATGAGTCTTCACATTTGAATCGCATCAAACACCAACTGCAAGAGAATGGTTTGATATTGGAATTTGTTATCAAATGTTGTTGTAGCTGACTGTCGGACATGAAGTCACGGTGGCAAATCTTACATCTAATTTCATTTTTCGAGTTGTTTTGTTCCGTTTTTGCTGCTTCTGTTTTCTCCTGGATAGTATTTTCTGTGTCTTCACCATGCTCACTCATATGAATCAAAAGTTCAGACTGATACTGATATTTTTTATTGCAGAGCTTGCAATCTAATCCCCTTTTTATCCCAGTATATCGGACTTTCCAAATGATTTTTCCACCACATGACTGAATATGAGCCCTTGCCAAACCCCTCCATTTGTATCTTGTACCACATTTACTGCAAGCAAAGTTCTTTTCTCCTGTATGCACTGTAAGATGCTCATGAAGTTTTGTTATGCTTCTAAATCTCTTCTTGCAAATATGGCATGTATAATCTACATCAATCATGTTCGAATTGCTTACTTCTTTGTCTTCTGATTGTCCAGATTTATCTGCTGATAAATTGATTTGTGTCTTGCAGGTGCTTGCAGCTTGTCTTACATCTGCTTTGAGCTCTTGCTTTCCGCCATCACACTTGGTTTCATGAAACTTCTTTCCTTTAGCAGACTTGAATCTCTTATCACATTTTACACATTTGAAATTCTTCACTGAATGCACAAGTATGTGGTCTTTTCTACTGAGTTTCTGATATGTGGGTTTTAAATTTTTTGTTTTGGCTTTTTCATGTTTGCCAATGTGAATTAAAAGTCGTGTCCAAAGCTTAAATCTTCTTTTACAGATTGAACATTGTTTACTAGAACCTGATTTTAAACCTCTGTATTTCCAAATGATTTCTCCATCACATGATCGTTTATGATATTTTGCCACCACTCTCCATTTGAATTTCTTTCTACACTTGCTACAGCTAAAGTTCTGGTCTCCAGTATGGACCACAATATGTTCTAGGAGGTTTGATAACGAGTTAAAAGGCTTCCTACAAATATGGCATATCTGGTCATTTATGGAATTTACTTTTTTTCCTTCTTTTGGAATACTGACAGGATTTTTACCTTTACTGTTGGATAACCTTTTGTTTTCAACAGTCATGTTACCTTTTGGCCGCCTAGCATCAACGTTTTGCTTTTTATCTTGAGGCTTAAATTTCATGTAGTCTTCATTATTGTGCACATCATAATGGACAAGAAGCTTGGAAAGGAACTTAAATTGTCTATTACACACCTGACACTGATTCCGTTTAATAAGTCGCTTAAACCATGCATTATAGACAACTTTCCCACCACATCTCATTCTATGAATTGTGTTTCCAGATCTATTTTTAAATCTTTTTCCACATTTACAACACGAGCAATGCTTTTCACCAGTATGCATAAGAATATGCTCCTGAAGCCTTGATGCACATGTAAAGCTTTGCCTACAAATATGGCATATTAATTCACCAGTGTGGCCCTTTATCCGATTCTTTTCATCTTTTGGTCTATCTTTCATCTCATTAGGCTCACCTAATAAATCCAACTTTCTGATTGAAGTTTGTATCAGTGAAACAGTTTCTTTTATCTGAGGCAGTGTATTCTTTTCCATTTTATGGCCTCTCGTTTTTGGTGTAAACTTCCTATTGCTAAAACACATTCCATCAACAGCACTCGATTCTATATTCACTTTCTTAGAGCTATTGTCATCAACTCTTTCAAGTTGAATGACAAGTTTAGGTGTGTCTGCATGAAGAAATGTTTTAACTCCAGATGGTACCAAGAGCTCTTGATCAAAATCATGTTGATCATGAGTTACTGCTTTCTTATTTATATCTACAATATGGCTATCTGATTCTACATTTGAAGAATTACCATGATCATCACCTTTCTCTTTGGGTGGTAAGACTTGAGCCTCTTTATTGCAATGTTGTATGTTTTCATGCTCCCGAAGATTGTCTTTGGAACCCATTCTGTCATCACTCACATTAATTTTTTCCATGTTAGTATCTAAATCAGTTTCAACTTCCATAAATACTTCAGTGCTCTGTTCATTTTCTTTCCCTCCTTTATCAAAAGCGTGGGATAGTGTCAAATCTTGTGTGATATCATCATTTAAACCCATTTCATCAGCTTCATTAGGTGTTTTTATATAATATGCAGAGTCAACTGAGTTTTCTTGAGCTACTACTGCATCCTGATCCACGGCTCTAGCTACTTCTTCTATATTCTCTTTTTCTATAACACACTGAGTTAACATTTGGTTGTTTGGTCCAGTCCTCTTTTCACATTGGTTTTTAAACTTGATCTGGAAGGTATGGGCCTGGACAGTGCCTCTTGGTCTGAAAATAAATACCACCAAATAAAACTACTCAAAAACTATATTTTGGATTATATATTTTATTTATAAACATGTAACATTGTTCATATTATAAGCAAAAGAACAAGCTGCCACCAGTGGTCCAGATAAAGACACTTAATGAATAATTACATATATTTTTTTATTGATATAAGTATTAAAATCTGTTGACATTTACCCTTTTCAATTGTTCATTTACCCATTCAGCAGATAATCTGCAAACAATGACCCCTTTGAACAGAGCAAATAAGTCCAGCATGCCTTGCAAGTAGTCTACTCATACTCTGAAAAATTACCAATAAAATGCTTCAGTACAAAGATGAGATTGGTTTTAGTCATTTTACATTGACAGTATATATAATTATATACATACTGTGTCAGATAGATTGTTTACAAAGCAAAAGAATTGGAAGTTTATTCAAACTTTTCTTCAGTAATGAAAATGAAATCAACCAAGTGAAGATTGTTGGTATGTTAAATGTTATACAGTTTCAACACTGATTGGGGTTTCTCTGTTTGCTATTATGATAAGCATTTTGTGATACCAACATTTTAGCTGAGAACAGAATGAGAAATTTAGGATATATACAGTATATTGTCTAGATCTGCAGGGGTTAAGAAGGCAGTTAAGCCTTGTTTAATTGACAGTAGCATGCTTCAGCTAACAAGCTACTGTAAGCTTGAAGCTGAACAACATGATCTATCTTTGGTAGACATGTATATTCTAGGATTTGAAATTACCCGTGGATTCTTAATGAAAAGCTTCTTAAATTATTTTACTTAAATTTTAATATTTTCTCTTCTTTGTCTATATGAAAATATCCCCCTCCTTCTTAAAATTAGGAGGGGGGATAATTCAACCATTGGGGGAATCTCCTGCCTGGAATAAACGCAGGTGGATTTTTCTATTTTTTCATGAAGAAAAATATTCAAAATTTAAAAGATCATTGATAGAACAATGGGAAATTAATACAATGTTTATAGCATGATTGTTTTTTTCTTCATAATTTCCAGTTTATTAGAGGCTGGTATTTGTCTAAAAATGCTACAAAAACATATTTTTTCATTGAGATGCTGTTAGTAAAAATGTTGGCTCAAATGAAAGTTTTTTTGTTTTGTTTTTCCTGTATTTCATACAATGCCCATCAAAATAATAGCATGCTTTACATGTGAATATTCATAATTGCTGTATGAGTTAGAGTCAATTCATTAACGTTTGATACTTATAAAACACACTTAAAGTCTCTCTTTAAACATGCAAGTACAGCTATCTAATAAAGTGAGATTCTTGCAGAGAGCATTGGCTAAGTTAGTATAGCGTTATAGACTAGGGATCGCAGGGTTGCTGGTTTGATCTTCACCTCTGGCAGTAACACTGTGTTGTGTCCTTGAGCAAGACACTTTATTTGTTGCTTAGTACTGGTTCAACCCAAAAAGACCCATTCTGACATGACTGAAAAATTGTTGACTGGGGCGTAAAGAATTAAACAAAACAAATAAAGTGAGACTCAGAACTTAGAGGCCTAAATTTTGGCCTGATCCTTTATAACATCCCTATTTTGTATGCACAGGTATAGCAAAAGCTGTAACGCTGCTTCTTGAAGCCTTTGTGCTCGCTGATGCAATAAGTACCAGTATCTATGTACTGGCCTGTATATGCAGGCATATCAAAATCTATTTTGTCATTATTAAGGCAAATTAAATGTGTGTCTCAGGTTAAACGAAATTTTAAAATACGGACAATAGGTAGAAACATATTTTTACTTTGTTAAAAGTTTTTACATGGGAATATTGGGAAACTATATGGCCAAACTTGGAAATCCCTTGGAAATCCCCCCAAAATGCATAAAAAAAATTAGTGGGTCAGTGGAGTGGGGAGGGGGGGGGGCCAAGAAATTAGGCATTATTAGTTAACCTGAAACACCTAATTTTTTATTTAAGGCCTAATAGATACAGTGTAGTACCTTTATAAGACATCCCATTATGACACAGATTTGATATAATAGGGTCATCTTGTGGCTCCCATTTTTTGCCATGGAATTTTTCATGGGAATTAAAAGATAATGACCATAAAAATGATCATTTTCCTATAATTCCTTAGTAAAATTGTCCCTTTATAATAGGATTCACTTATAGGATGCTCCATCACCAAACATAGCATTATAAAAGGACTTCCCTGTTCTCATGTTATGCAGAAATCAAACTTCCTATCATTTTCATCTGGGGACATAATCCTTTATATGTACTATGGCTTTGGTTGGGCTATAACAGATGCAACAATTTGGCATAGCCCTGCAATTTTTATGCCTTTAACTCTTTATTTGCTTGTCAACTTTTATCCCTTGCTGACAACCTTTTCAAACACTAACAATTTGGTCCCAAATCAGGTCCGACAGAATAATGGCCCTTTTCTGGATCCAAACTGTTTGACACTCTGAAAGAATTTCTGAATTAAAGTTTTGAAAAGTCAGCAGATGACTAAAAAAGATGCAAAACTACCCAGCATTCAAAGAGTGAATAGATACTCAGGTTATACAGAATTGTTATTTCCCTCATCTTTTTTGCAGCACAACACATGCAATTTTCATCTGTATCCATAATCAATAGTATCTAACACTGATTGATGTAAGAATTTGGCGTAGCACTACAAATTCCATGCTCTCAAGCATTACACTTGTGGGGCATGCTTAGTAATAATTAGACAATAAAATACATTCTCTTGAGTCTGTAACACTAAGTCCCAAAACAATATGGGTGAATGTTCAAAAATTCCAAAACCCTGAACACTAGAAATTCAAATATTAACACAAGTCATGCTGAAATAGAATATCTTAATGTACTAAGCTCTCCCAGATTTATATCCAGTTAACATGCAGGTTTTTACAGCAATGTAGAGTGTTTGCCTTCAATTCCAGTGAACCTGATTCAATTCCAGGCTGGGGCAGGTTGAAATCATTTTGCTCTTCAAAGTGAGTGTATTTTCAAAACGTTTGCTAGATATTGGGTATACTAAATAGGTTGACAGCATATTAAACTCAGTGATAACCAACTGTTTAAAGAACCTCATCATAGGATTCCATCTGCATTAATGGAAGAGGTTAGTGAACATAATAAGCATGGTAAGAAATAGTGAAAGTCCTTTTTCAACACAATGCATTTTTGTGTTTTCGGACACTGTACAACCACACTGTAAAAGATATGTATGCTGTTCCCCACATAGAGGGGTCACTACATCTCCTAGCAGGAACAAAATATTTCTCAAAATTGGACCTCGATTCTGGGTATTGGCAAGTTGAAGTTGCAGAGGAGGATAAATGGAAAACAGCATCTCTTGGTTTCTATATGTTTAACATAATGCATTTTGGTCTTCGTAATGCGCATGCAACATTTCAAAGACTGATGGAAATGTCTATCATCAGAAGCCAACTGGCCTGGATCTACAATCTTCTCTTAAAAGATGGAAGGAATTTTGAAGAAGTAATGATCACACAGAGCACTTATAAGGTCAAATGCTGTAGTAATAAAATTAGACTTTTAAATGGACTCTACAGTCATAGTACAGGGAGTCAGTGTTTCAAATGAAAAACCAAGACTTTATTGATGGGTTTGGTACCCTTTTATTACAAAAATATCTTGAAAACGTTCATGTACATATTCTAAAAAAAGCCCTAAAGTATCTTTACAGTTGTTTACCAAATTATTCAAATTATAGTGATTATAACAAAAAAAAAAAGAAAAGCAATCACATATAAGAAAACACAATAATCATCTACAGAAATTTGTTTATGCACCAGTCATTTGCAAACATGGCCAGTGAGTCACTTTTTTTACTCCGCATTTGTTTTTCTGTCAATCTCACAAAATTGTGTAACTCGCAAGACGTTAAAACACAGTATTTACCACAGCAAAACAATAAGACTATAAAACAAACAGCTTTATTGCTATTTTCTCTGCTTATTTGGTGCCATTCAAAAGGCCTTCATATAAATCACACTACCGGGATATGTCTTAGCTAAAATAATGGTACTTAAGCCCACTATGCTCCCACTACCCCCGACCATAGGGGGCTGTGGTTACAATTGACTGTTTCATTAGTTATACACTGGCACAAAGCAACTTCAATTTTATCCATGTGCAAGTGTGAATTACATAAAAAAAATCCTGTGCCCCTTATATGCTAGCAGGGATCATTTGAGAAAACAAAAGCAGCAACTTGGAGATTTCCCAACTGTCTGAGGATTGAAAATTCTCCAAAGCTATAGTCTGTACTGCTTTGTTTGTTTGATTTGATTCTTTACGTCCCATCAACAATCTTTCAGTTAAACTGGGACGGGTCTTCCTGGGTTGAACCAGTACTAAGCTAGGATAAATGTGTCTTGCTCAAGGACCACAACCCAGTGACGCCTGTGAGGCTCAAACCCTCGGTCTCGAGTCAAGCACTCTACCACTGAGCCACTGCGCTCCATGTACTGCTTTAAACTGGTACATGTGGCCAATGCTTCAGGTTACAAGTAATATATGCAGAATCAAACCAGGTGGTGCGGGATATGTGGGTCATCCTCGCTGCCTGATCAGCATCTTTATTTTACTCTTCATGCATAGAATGATATTTAAACTTGTGTCTTACGTAATTTCAACATTTTAGTAAGTCTCATATAGTTGAGCAGGTTGGTTTGACTATGACCTGGTCGGAAACCTTGAATATAGGCCCATGTACTTGAATGGCACAATTTGTGTCTTTGTAAGTAACAGTGGTGTAAGGTCAATGGTGACACAGAATCAAAGGTACACATAAACAAAACAAGAGGATTGGCGGGCAGAGGACAAAAATTCCACTTGTCCGCTCATAATTATGAGTGAAATCTAGAAAGGACATTACTAAGTTATTCTTCCCAAAGCACTCGTCCTGTAGGATGAGTGCTTTGAGAAGGATTACTAAATGATGTCCTATTACATATTACTCCCTTATGTTCTTTATTACATACACTTTTAAAGGACAAGTGCATGAATTTGCAGGAGTGAGAATTGTAAGTCACTTGTCCTGCAGGACAAGTGTAATATTGAAATATTTTGTCCCCTGACGGACCCAGTGTCACTCACCTGAAAATGGCTGTTTATAAGGTCAGTACATAGGAAAGCATTAATTGTATTGTAAAAGTAATTGAGTACGGTCCGGAAATACCACAATTGCTATTATTTGGTATGCAGCAATAAATTAAGGCAGGATGACTTTGTACTGATCTGGGTCTCAATCAAAAGGATTATGCTTCCAGAAAAAGGGTAAATTTAAGAACATTTCAGGGCTTAATGAGCGATTTTGCTACATTTTTCAAGGCAAATTCAATTTTCAATTTAACAATTTCAAGAAAGACCTCTATATTCAAGAAAGTCTGTGCAAACCCTGCTGGGTGCTGAAAAAGATTAGCTGAATGTAGTTCAAACTGAAGACTCGCGGAACATTGATCAGAGAACAAACAGTACTATACTCTCCCCACATACGTAAGATATTTCTCTCCATGAAGGCTAAATAAAGTACATAGTTTAGACTTGAAAAGGATAACAAATTCACAACTATAGCATCATGTGGCTGCATGCGGCCATAGCTTCAGGTTACAAGTAAACAAATATTGAATCAACATTATCAAAGGTGATGTTGAGCATGTGATGTAAAATGGGACATATAAGTTTTGGTAATAGAGGTGTAAATCAAAGTGGTGACAGAAAAGAACAGCTACATTTTACACTGTCAATTCACAGAAAACATTGACCAGAGAACAGACAAAACACCAAGGAATTTAATCTAAATCCCATTGAAGAAAAGATCATATTAAAATGCTAAATAGATTATTACATAGTTTTAAGTAAACTAGAAAGGTGCATATTTAAATATACACCTAAATAACTACTACTACTACTACTACTACTACTACTTCTACTACTACTACTACTATACAATCATTGATAAACAATGAATTTGTGAGGTATTCTTTTTATGTAGAAATGGGATTTCTAATAAAAAAAAACACCTTAGCTCCTTTAATTGCTCTCTCACATGTTTATGCTCTTTGGTAGCATAATATCCCATACATTATGGCGCCATATCAGACGGCTCCCTAGGAGCAGTCTGGTCATAATAGTTCATTGTGTTTGGTTCCATAGTAAAAACATTTTGGGGTACATTTGAAAATATGCAGCAAAGGTAATAAGCTGACAATATTTTCAGGAGAAAAATATTGGCAAGGTATAGATTAAATAAATAATACATGTAGAGAGTGTCAAACAGTTTATATCCAGATTAAGGCTGACGTTTTGTCAGGCTTAGAAAATCTAGATCAAAACATTTTGCAATGGTATTCAACAGGTGATAAATTCAGTGAAGTAAAAACAAAATGGATTTTAACAGTCAGGGGTCTATCTGGTAATAATTACAAAACTACACATGGTTGATATAAAGTCCTGCTCAAACCAATAACAACCATACTGCAAGCACAGTACTTTCCCACTTCCCACTGGATTTCAGTTTTAACAAAATTAAAAGTAGAACATAGATATTATAAAATAATGTTGATTGCACAAATTGTAGGCAGTACATTGTTAAACACAAAATGTAAGCAATAAATTGTTAAAACACGTAAGAGACATTTAGGAAGCACCATCCATAGGCCCAGAGAAACAACCTTTTTTGCGTAAAATTGTGATTATTTTCTTATCTATCAGTTTAAACATTTGATTTGGTGCTCAAAGGCACATATGCAGTATCCTTGAGATGATTCTTTTGAGTACCAACAACAAAGGTTTTGGTTGATAATTAATAAAATTAATTTTTAATTGTGCCCTCATATCTGTAGCTAATCTGTAGGCCTGTAACAAAAACATCACATTATTTTTCTATATTCTGAGAAGCATTCTTAATGTCTATCTTTAACCTGCACATTATTTCTCTCAGCTTGTTCAATCAAATACTCCAATCCACAACTCTGTAATTAGACTTATAAAGTCTGATGAGATATGATTTTATTTATATAGATGTTTTTTATATTATTAATATTGATGTTTTGTTTTAACTAACTCTATCCTTCCTCTCAAATACTTTTTCTTCTTCTGCTATCTCATCAGTAGATGTTTGAGCCAGCATAAATTAAACTTCTGGACTGGAATACGGCAAAAGATAAGATGTGGAATGGTATTGGTTGGTATGAATTCATAGGCGTAATAACAACATCTACGACTGATATAAGTCTACTCTGTAATGTTTACTTTGGCAGTTTGATGAATGATCCTCTGGTTAGCAATAAAGAAATCATTCTTAAAATTCAACTAGCCATTATATAGAAGTGAACACAAGTTAAACTAAAAGAAATCCGAACGTTATACGATAAATCACTGGACATCAAAATAACTGACAATGATTTGACAAACCTATATGATGAATGTTCTAAAATTTCTAAAAACTTTCCGCTTGCATGGTTATAAGGGCTGGAACTCACTAAATACTTGTCAGAAAAGCTACCAGAGAAGTCCCTGATCAAAATGCATCTGGGTCTACCCAGTGTTTGTCTACGCTTTTGTGGCAGGCAACTACTGTTCAAAATTTTAGAACATTTACCATATATGTAACTTAGTCAATACTGCCAGTTTTATCACTGCATCAAGTTATCAAGCACATTTCTGTCGATGGATGAAAACTTTTTAAAAATCTGCTCTTTTTTCTGTTTCATACGTCTATTTTGAAACCAAACTGTAACCTGAGGATCCGTGAGTCCAAGCCTCGCACATAGCTGTTGTTTTCTATGATATTCAATATACGGTGTCTCAGCAAAAGCATCTTCTAATTGCTTCAATTGGAAACTGGAGTATAACGTCCGTCTTCGGGGTCCTGAAAGTACATAGTAGATTCCATGTCAATCCATTATCTCAATCTCATCTCATGAAACATGCGAAAAGAACCGTCTAGCTGGATTGGACTTGTCTGTTCAAGTTGCAAACATCATGAATATATGTTTTCGTCTACCATCTAATTCATCTATTTCATGTTCTCTGATGTGTTTCATTTTTTTGGAGCTTGTCTTTTCATCTTCTTGCTTCCATGTTTTAGTTATTCTTATCCAGTAGTGTTGGTACAGGCCTTCAGATTTATGGTGGGCCCGGGTCATTGTCCCATGATTTCAAAATATGGCCCATTACTTTCCAAGGCAGTGGGCCTAGTAGACCCATCCTTTTTAGTTGTGAAAAAATCTCACTTTAATAAAAATATTCATCTTACAGCTATCTTAATAACAAATGGTAGCTTAATGAAGGTTAAAAGGATTGCAGAATGCTCCCCTTGGAGCATTCTGCAATACTTTTGACCTCCATTAAGCAATAATTGGTCTTCTTTTTTGAGTGGCCCCTTAAGACAGGTTTTACTGTATGAACAGCAGTCAATATACATATATACATACAAGTGTCTGTGTCAGTGTGTAGGTAAAGTATACTACCCAAATGTCAACTGTGTTTTGTTCAATATGCTTGGGCCCATCATTTCAGAAAATGGCCCACCATTTTTTGCTCCATGGGTCACTTTGGCCAATCAATCTTGAAAAAAATCTGAAGCCCTGTAATGGTAAAAGGAATCAGATTTTGCTGTGCACCAATACTTCACTGGTTGACCACTTTTATCAATATCAAAATTTAACCAATTAAGCCAAATTTGCTTTACAATCAATGTCCATATTTAAATTTGACGGATGTTGACTGACACTTTTCATTTTATACACATTTGTCAATGAGATCATACTTTTGAGCGCCCAAAACAGCGGTTTAACTCATATAAGCCGAATGGGATTTCCCATTCTTATCAAATGAACTAGTCCTTTTTCATTTTAAGGTAGTTTTCATTTTTATTCGAATTTAAATAGAACATTCTGTGTGCAAACAGTGGAGACCCTGATCAGACGCCGCATTTTGCGGCGTCTGATCTGGGTTTCCACTGTTTTTCTATGTCTCACAAAAAGGAAGCTAGGCTTATATGGGTAACTGTTGCATTAGAGAAAATTATCACAATTTTACACTAAAAATTGCTTATCTGGGCCTATATATATGATCACTGTCACCATGACGGTGAGCATCTGCCCCATAATGGCTTCAGAAGATCCTAAAGAAATGGATTGTTACTTCATGTAACGAAGTTAGAGAGTTCCAAATTATTACACAAGACATATAGTTTTCCATACCCCACCCACCTGGTCTGTTGATATCATATCATACAGTACCTTAATAAGTATGCCTATTTGCGTATTTACTGAAATAAATTATCCCCAAAAAAGCAAATAAAATTGATATGGCAGGGTACCAAAAAGCAAAAGTCATTCAGTACACTCAATACAATCAAACAGTCACAGGTTTGGATTTTATCACTGCCATCCCCAGTTCAGTTTTAGTTCGGAGTGGCTAAATCAAATGTACACAGCCAACTGACTGGTTGTCAGCATTTTTCAATATGTTCTGAGAATACCTGTATCAGATATCAGAGGTGTGGAAATCCCAAAATTTTCTACTTGCCCATGGGCAAGTTACCTACCAAAATCTATTTGTCTGTCACTAAATCTTACTTGTCCGAATTTTATTACAAATCATTTTGTGCTTGTTTATTTAATGTACAGTCTGACAAAATTGACCTTAGACTGATTAATTTTCGCCAAAATCTTCGTGATATTCGTGCATTTTCGTAGAGTACTCCGACCTTGGTCACGCTTTTACAGAGAATATGAAGATAATTTCAATTCGTTAATGCAAATGGTCTGACAGCCTAGTGGTTAGTTGACTACTTACAAATCAAGCACACCTGGATCGAAACTTGGAAGGGACCTTTTTTAATATAATTGTCAAATTGTTTTCTTTTTTAGTTAGTATTGTTCATATATTTTAAGTCATCTTGTGACGAGCTTTACATCTTCCATTTGTATTTAGCCGCTTTTCTATTCATTATATCCTAAGTTCCCCACTCTTTCCTTGTCAGCTGATAACATTTGCAAATAGGTTGGATACAGTTCAGTACCAACAGAACGTCGGTTCTGATCTGGATACAGACCATTTGACACTCTGATAGCGTTCATGTAAGAATTTTTGAAAAAAGTTAATTTTGATTAAAAGTCAGCAGATGATAACAAAAGTATCAAAAATATTCAGCGTGCAAAGAGTTAATCATGAAATTATTCACGGTGCTGTACATAAACGCATGTCAAATTCAAATAAATGTATCCAGTTGTGCACAAAGAAACTAGCAAATCGAAAAAAAAGAAAAAAATAATTAAATGCTACTGGCCTCGAACCCACATCTTTTGAGTGCAAAAACACCTGACTATCCACTGGGCTATCAGGGAATTGCGGTTAATTTCATTCAGATTAGTAATTGTACAACAATCTAAAGCGCAGTTTTTACGAAGATTCACGAAGACTGAGTAAAAGGTCATTGAATATTCATATGTCTCGGGTCAATTTTGACAAACAATACAACTGAATGTTTATTTGTATTTGAGTGGCTTTAGTAATAACAAATATGAAATTATATTCATTTTATGAATTTTTAACTTAAGTTAAATGTGATACCAAGTAAGCTTGTAAATACCTGTATGGTACTCATGGTGCCTGTTTTTTTCCGCAGATTATTCACAGCTTCCTTTTCCCCACATCTAATGTCAGTTTGATTTTGTTTGTTTGTTTTGTTGCTTTACGTCCCAAGTCAACAGCTATGGTCATGGCGGGACGGTCTGTTCACATAACCACACATTTTCCTGGGCAAGCTTGAACAAGCAGTTAACCAGTACTTCGTGCACATACTTTCGCTTTTAACTGACAACAACCCTTCTTGAATGATTCAGCGGAAGGGAGAACGACCGTAGAAATTATTTCATGATCAATCTCCACGAAAGTATGGGACCGGACCGGGATCGAACTCGCAACCCCTGGATCTGCAGTCAGACTCGCATCTGTTGCCAGACACATTACTGACTGCGCTACGCGGCCCGGTGTAACAGGCCGGAATTTCCCCCAGTCAGTTTTTTCCCCGGGGAAAGAATGGGCCGGCCCATTCTTTCCCAGTGAAAAAACTGACTGTGGAAAAAATTGACCGTTACACTGGTAAATGTCAGTTTGACATAATAAGCTATCTTGTCAGATTGTCTAATTGCTTTAATTAAGTGCATATCTTATTTCTTAACAAACATGGTTAGTTATTGAGATAAGGTGTGATAAATAGCAGACACAAAGTGAAAAATTAAATTAACTTTCCACTTGTACTTAGGGTGAAATGTACATGTACCTTACCGCTCAAATTTACAGTACTGGGGTAAGAGAGTTACCAGTAAGGTTTAAATATAACTTCAACAAGGGAGCTTATAATTTTAGTCCTAAACATTATCTCTCTTGTTGAAGGTATTTTTAGACCTTAGCTTTACACAGAAAAAACTAACTTTCAACAAGTTTCACGTTAAATAGCCAATAATTTTATATCATTGATACACAATCCAAGTCATGACT
Source organism: Loripinus fragilis (assembly GCA_964019695.1). NCBI lineage: Eukaryota > Metazoa > Mollusca > Bivalvia > Lucinida > Lucinidae > Loripinus > Loripinus fragilis. Next base: position 48,147,188 of record OZ026529.1, read on the forward strand.
GGTGGGCCAAGGGTTAGTTTTGTCCAATTTGAGGAATCCTTTCATCTGGTTAGATAAAATACTGATAACCTGGATATGCTGTTACGCCCATGTATGCTTTGCAAGCCTAGGTGCAACAAGAAAGTTAACCCCTCCCCCTCTTTAAGTTATAGCCATATCATATGAGCCACGACATGTGATTTCCAACATATTGAGGGGTCAAAGGTTAAAATTTCAAGTATATTTCCTCTTTCTCAGCCTTTCCTGTCTGCTTTATTATGTAGACAGAAAAGTTTGAGGATATAGCCAACTTGTACGTCTTCTGTAATTTACACTAAATTTCATTATTTGCATTGAAATCCACAGAATTATATCAGTACAGTAAAACCTGTCTTAAGCAGTCACTCAAAAAAGACCACAAATTGGTTTTCAAGACCGATAATCACTTAATGCAGGTCAAAAAGTATTGCAGAATGCTCCAAGAGAGCATTCTGCAATACTTTCGACCTGCATTAAGCTACCATCTGTCTTTAAGACATTTGTTTTGTTTATTTGAATTTCTGAGTGGCTGTTCAAGACAGGTTTTACTGTATACATATAGTAGTACATGGGATAAAGGAGCCCAGTGGTAGAGATCTAAGGGTCACTAGTTCAAAACTCACTACAGGCACTGTGCAAGACACATTATTATCTGCTTATTACTGGTTTGACCAAGGAAGACAGGAAAACATTCCGACATGACTCAAAAATTGTTGACTGGGAAACTTTTTTTGCAGAGGTCTATGGTTTGGTTTGAGGCTTTCTACACAGATACATCCAGAGCTCCAGATAATTTTGACTACCATCAGTAGCGGTACGGGTCCAAATAAAACTTGATCCGTACCAGCTATTTTCAATCTGTACATGTATTAATTTTGGCTTAGACAATTTTTTTATGAAAGCTTATACTTGTATTGTGACATGTCACGTTGTTGCTGTCTTCATGTACAGTTTGATCACCATCAATCAAAACGGCGATGTTCTTGTATATATGCAGTAAGGCAAGAATATTGTAACAGGGCTGATTGTTTTATTGCCATCTGTAAACAGGCTGCACTTCTAAATCCAAGAAATTCCTACTTTCAGTTTCTACATTGACTGGTTCACCAGGCCTTGAAATATCTTAAAATAGTCACTTGCCCTGCATCACAAAAATCATTGGCATATATGGGGAAAAATTTAATTTTCACTAGAAATATCAAAATTTTCACTTGCCCTGCAGCCGGAGGCACTCGTAAATATGAGCGGACGAGTGCTATTTTCGAGCCCTGTTCACACAAAATTACAAGGACCAAACTGGTAGCAAACTCCCGGAGAGTGTTCTCTGCACACATATTATTCTGAAAACACGTGTTCTTCAAGGAAGACATGGTAAGGGGACGCAACTGAACATTTGGGAGTTTGTATTGAGGAAAAAATAAAACATCAATAAGCATTCTGGATTCCTGAACGCATAAATTTTGATAGATTCACAAATCAGTTCAAATATCAAGCGTCTTCTAATTCGAAATGGATGAAAACTACTGGTTACTGGTAAAAACGTACGGTACAGGCAAAAACACACCCATATTCAGTACATACTAATTTTCAACTCATTCATTGCTTGCCCTACAGGGTTTTATCTGCCATACCTGCGGGGCTTAATTTCGGCCCCATTCCCAATGGAAAATAGCCACCTATTTTTCCCCAAATTGCATGTCTATTTAATAATTTTTCCCCAGATAAGAAAGTAAAAAAAAAAATTTTTTAGAGACCACTGCAACTTAGGAGAATCAATGACCCACATAAGAATTTACTTGAACACTTGTGCTTGGCATAAAAGAATCTAAAAGAACTTGATTTTTACAATAAATTTTGCTCCCATTTAGTCGATAATTTTTCCCCAATTTTGGCCAGCAGCCTTTTCCCAAAATTCACAGATTTAAATAAACACAATTTTTCATCGTAAAATAGTTAATATTATCTTACTCATCAGTTTAAACGTATATTTTGGGTGCTTAAAAGAACCATCCCATTGAGATGGTTCTTTTGAGTACCCAAAACATATGTTTTGGTTGAAAAGATAATTATTTTTTGGGTACTTAAGTCCTGAAAATTGCTGGATAAAGCCCTGTTGCCCGTGCAATAAGTATTTAAATCTCATTAGCTGGTTCTGGCATATGCTAAGTGGAATCGGGTTGAGGTTCATGTGGGCCTCCTAGCGAGAAAACCTGTCTGCGGGGTTTCCGACAAAATAAGATTTAGACTGATGTCCAATGGCTTAGGCTGCTGTCTGTTCTAAGGCGGTGGTTCTGTTGTTGTTGACTTGTTGTTTATTGTTACTCTCATTATGCCCACAGTGGTCTGTAATTGTTCTTTGTTTTGTTGTACATTACATGTACCTTATGTCCATTCTAGTTTTGCAATCATCTTGATGGGGAAGAGAGAGCTGGTTAATTTGCTTAGTTTGTCTTCCTTGTATCTTGTGACGGTTGTATGGCACTTCCCCGCAGTGCCATGGGTTTGTCTGCGGTTTGTGATTGTGGTATTTCCTGATCATTCTCACTTACTATTTCAAATACACTTGCTGTGCTTAGCTACAGAGATTATCTAGAAAATTGAAAGTTCGCTCGTAGGAAGCTTAAATATGATACTTTCTAATAAGCGAATAATAAAGGCGCTGATCAGATTATGCATGTGCACAGGCTGGTCTGTGCCTTTGTTGTTGGCAAACTCTGAAGACAGGTTATCTCACGTCGAGCCTTTTAGACATGGCAATTATGCAAGGTTTGATATACAAAAATGAATCTAGGCACAAAGCTTGAAAATTCTTTGATAAATTAATTATATATACTCAATGTCAATTAAAAAATACCCAGTAAATCACATTCACGTAACATAGGACAATATTTAGTTCATTCTGAATGAAGATATGCGGATACTTCTACACTCAATTTTGTGGCATAGAGTCCAATGCATCACAACTATGGAAAACGGTATCCATCACACCCGAATGTGTTATACTCATTCCTTGACAGACCCCTATTGCTTCCATTGCATTGTATAGGAAAATGTAAAGTTTTGGTGCTACCTTAAAGTTAGATCTCCATTTTTTGCATTTAATGGGATAACTCAAATGATTTTGGTGGCATTTTCAATGAAAATGTCTAGGGAATGTTCTGGCACGGTGTCTTCTGAAAATGATGATTTTCAAATTCTTTACAAATGTAAAACTGCGAAAAAACATAGAATGTATGTGCATCATGTGCACCATAGTTCAAGGGCTCGTGGAACTGTTTTATCTCTCCAAACCAGTTTGTCGTTGACCAGAAACATAAACAAAACAGTAGCCAATTAAGAGCTGTATTATATATTGTCCAAAATATTGAAATTTCGATGCTGGTAACTTTTCATTGACGCTGAGTATTCTGAAGAAGTAACTGTACTAAGTCAAAAGATTATTATATCTCCTTAATAAAGGTTTAACTAAGTCAAGGTTAACATAGGATCATCATCTGAACAAACTTGGTAGGGACCACTTTCCCAATGCTACTTAGTACTTACCAATGCCCAATGTCATTGGCATTTTGGTTCAAGAAAAATTTTTGAAGGGTTTTTATCATATGGGCGTGGCAGCCATTTTCATCATGCTACCATTCAAAAGAGTCTACTCTGAAGATCACATAGCCATATTTAGGTTGATTCATCTTATGGATATCCATATGAAATTTGGGGTACATGTACGTGCATTAAGGGGCTAATTTGGCCCCCTCTGGAGATAAAATCTGAAAGTTGCTTTACACCAATTGATTTCTTCTGATTACTTTATTAGAAGAATAACTCAAGTGTAAAATTCTGGCATTTATTCAAATTTAATGGTTGCTATGGTAACAAAAATGGCCGACAAAATAGGCTTAAAATAGAGAAATCGCTATTTTGGACCAAATTTAAGGCTTTTGGGGACCGATTTTTTAAGAATTAGATATCTGCACAGCTAAATACCAAAAAACATTTAAAATGTTGTGTGCCATGATAATTCTCATCATCTATTAAAATATCTTTTTGGTATTTGCTTGTGCTCTATGTTAATTTCTCTGTCAAATGTCTCAAATTAACTCCAAAATAGCCAATTTCCTGTTTTCAGCCTATTTCGGAGGCCATTTTGTGTTACCATAGCAACGGTTAAAGTCAAATTAATACCAGATGTTTACACTTTGGCTATTGTTCTAATAAACTAATGAGAAGAAAATGGCAAACAATAATTTTTATATTTTAGCCTCAGAGGGGGGCAAAGTAGCCTCTTAACGCACGTAGCTCTTTGACAATTGGTCCTGTGGGTTCTGAGAAAAATATATTGATTGCAGTCTAATTTGAGTGACCCTGGCTGAATGGTCAAAGGTCAACCTTGGCCTCTGGTACTTATTTAGCCATTGACTTGTTAGGTTAAACATCTCTAGCTATAAATCAAGTTTTCAAGATTTTTGCCATATAGATACATTAGGATACCATAAAGTAGGTCAATATCAACATAGGATCATAATTTCATTTTCAAAAAATTATGTAGAGCCAACATATCCAATGCTACATACCAACCCCCAAGATCATGGACCTTTTGGTTCAGGAGAAGTTCAATTGACTACAGACATTGACTGAACCCAACAGCTCACTTTGAGCATGCCATGCTCAGGTGAGCTAATAAATGGCAGCTGTACTGTACATTGTAGAAGTATTTGGGAAGTTGACCTAGTTAAATTGATTTTCATAAATACAATGTGCCCAGATTTAAATGGGCCCCAACATGAGAGGAAAGACCTAGGAGCATGTGCAGAAAAAAACACCAAGATCAGCCTACTCGGTAATGGAGGGCCTGGTTGTCTATCAAAATAATGCAGGCCAAGTACACAGGTTAAACAGGTTTAGATAAACAAAATTTTTGAATGTGAAATTGTAAATATTTTTATTAACCATCAGTTTTAACATATGATTTGGGTGCTCAAAAGAACTGTCTCATTGAGACAGCTCTTTAGAGTACCCACAACATATGTTTTGGTTGAGAAATAAGAAAAATAGTTTTTTGTTACACACTCTTATGGCCTGTAGTATCTGCATATTTCATCAGTATGATACTCCAATATCTTTCTGCAACAATGTATATTTAGGTTGATAAGCCCTGCCAGACAAGCCTTGGTAGTTGACGGTAAATTTCGAACAATAATTAGCAGGGATTATTTTAGGATTCGAAAACCAGGCGGAATTTTTATAGAATAGCGAGCATTTTACTTATTAAATTTTAATATTTTCTCTTTCGTGCCTATATATATATATACCCCTTTTATCTAAAATTAGGGGTGATCTTTCAAATATTGGGGGAATCCCCCTGCCTAGAAAAAACCCTGTAGTTAGTTGCCAAAAAGTACAGACCCAGATCAGAAACAAGGGTCTTCTCTGTTAACTATTCTGACAAGAATTTTGTAAATTTGAACCCTTATAACCAACATTTTATTCAAAATTAGAAAAGAGAAGTGTCTGAAATTTTATAACATTTACCATACATGCCATAGATCCAGATAAGGAAATTTTATGAGCGTAAAATTGTAATCATTTCCTTACCAATCAATTTAAACATGTGTTTTGGGTGCTCAAAAGAACCTCCTCATTGAGACGGTTCTTTTGAGTGCCCACAACATACGTTTTGGACGTGAAATAAAGAAAATAGTTTTCCAATACGCACTCTTATCTGGAGGCCTGACATGCTCCAAGGATCATTTCCTCATGTTGTTCCCATAAAAGCAATGTAGAAAGTTTCACTTACTTTGATGACCTCCTAACTGATCGAAAGAGCTGTCTGCAGAATCTGATGGCATGTACCCCATTCCTCCACTAACATCCTGGCCCCAATTTCCCGAGAAGCCGGGAGCCATACCAGTGGTCTCCACTCCAGTTATTTCCAAATCGTTCTCGTTTTCCATGTCCGGTTCCATTTTAACAATCGGTCCTTGACTATCATCACCCGTGTGTGCGAGTCTCGATGGATCTGGGTCTTTCAACTGGCCACCAGTATCCGTCTCCTCACCAACTGGTGGGTGGCTCTGCACGTGTGACAGACGAACAGGATGTGGTATATTAGCAGGATGCTCTGCTATTTCACTTGAAGAAACTATAGGAAGTCTCATTGCAGTGTCAGTATCCTCGGTGTTACCAATCCCTTCAGCTTTAACTACACTATTGTTATCAGTATTAAACGGAATGCTTGGACTGTTCTGTGTCGGCGTAGATGTAGATGATGCGGGCCTCTTCTTGGTAGGGACCCGAGTAGGGGTTCTCGGGACAAACAATGGATTTCCTTGTGGGCTATGGCTTTGGTAACTCTGTTGCATTCCTGGGACTTCATAATCTTGGTCTTTCCTTGGAAGGGATACAGCTTGCACCTTTTGACGTTTGGCACTAGGACTGGGTTGGTACCTGTCTGATATGTTATCTTCTTGGTACAGAGTTCTAGGTAGGAGATCATCTCTGCTGTTATGATGATCTGAAGAAAACATGAAACTTAGCAGGCCCCCAGATAAAAGTGTAACGAAAACTTCATTTTCTTATTTCTTAACTAAAACATATGTTATGGGTACTCAAAAGTACCGTCTCAATGTCAATGAGACGGTTCTTTTGAGCACCCAAAACAAATGCTTTAATTGATGGGTAAGAAAATATTTACAGTTTTACGCAAATTATTTTTGCTAAACTGGCCCTATACTTAGTCATTACCATGATGAACCTGGTAGAATCTCATAAATTCAAAGTCTGGAGGTTTTATTCTTATTGTGAAGTGCATGTATCGAAATTTTGATTTATAGGGACTTAGGGAGGTAGACATAAATATATATATAACCCCCAAAATGATTAGTATCAGTTGTTTTTTCTATCAAACATATAATGTTTTAATGAGATGTTTCTATTACACATCCTAAACGTATGTTATTAAAGATAAATATTAAAATAGATCATGAATAGTTCTTAGTCTCTGAATAAAGTGTGTCCCAAATTTATTTTGAATTAGCAAGTATTTTGAATAATCTGAGTTCAAACTTTCGAGGTTTTACTGTTGCATGTTTTAAGAGCAGCATAGATAATGATCAACTGGCTTTTCATAACCCAGCTGATCAGGATCAACTCTGTTTTCCACTCTGCTTGTAAATAACATCTGGAATCCTGCAGGCTAATTGGATAAAGGATCTATGACAGGGGTAATGGGAGCAAAATTTTCGGTGCCTATAGTTTTGAAAAGAATTGAAGTTGGTCAAATGCTTCACTCTTCATAAAAAAAGTGCGGCGTTAGTCCGTAATGTATATATATGATATTGGATTTAGATTCCTATTTCAATAAATGTATGTTTTTTTTATTTTATATTTAACAGTGAATTCAATGCATATCAACATGATCAATATCAATAAAATTGGAATTTTTCTACAGTGAAAAAATATTGTATTACATGTATTTCACTTGCAATTTATATCATTTCACTGTAGTTCTTGGCAATTTGGGACTGGGAAATTTGTCAAAAGGTTTTAAGAAAAGGATATTTGTCAGAAAGAACGCTATGCATCTTACGATGTCAACATCAGAGATAATGACGTCACTGTTTGGCCTGGCATAGTGCCAGTTTGCATGTGATACCTATCCTAAGGCACACTCAAATAGACTTTCTTTAAATACTGATTTCTTGGGTTAAGCCATTTTCTTGATGCAAACTTTGTTCACTCCCAAAGTTATACCCAATAAAGACACTGAAAAAGTCAAATCAAACGAGAAACAACCAGGGAAAAAGTTCGGTTGTGCTTTCAGTATGTTTCATTGAGCATAAAATAAAAGTATTTTTTTTGCTGAAAATATCAGCATTTTCACTCATGCTACACACTCATGAAAACTACTGATTTTTTCACCACAATGGATGAAATATATTTGATAATCACCCTAAAATGCAAATATCCATTTTTCCAGGCTGAAATGGTCTATTTTCATTTTAAACAACCATTTTTCCTAAACTAGGGGGTTACTAGGGCATAAGAAGGTTTCCAATGCAAATTATTGAATTTACTGCTACATTTGGTGATGTAGGACGGGCAGAAATTTTAAGAATTTTCCACCCCTGTTATTACACATTCTTTTTTTCCAGGCTGAAATGGTCTATTTTGTATCAAATATTTATAGAAAATAGAAAACTTTTGTTCAACATTCCTCCCCTAGAGTCCCAACAAGTCCTTTTGCAGGTAAATTTGCTCTCATATTTTAGTCAATATAGAGCTCCTAAATAATTCTTGGCAGAACACTGCTTTAGCAGCTAAAAACAATTAGGATTATTCCGACTCTGAGCCATCAGGGTTTAAGCTGGGCCCTGACCGAAGAGAGGTCACTACTCCCTCAAGGAAAATAAGGGAGAAGTGACAGTTAGATAGTGAGAAGTTATAGCGCAAAATTACGGCATTTTCTGTCAGTTTAGAAGCAAATTAGCTATTACACATACTATTGCCATTAAATGAAAGGAGAAAAACAATGCAGTGGAAGTAGATTGTCAACACAGAATGAAAATGAGTCTCCCTAAAAAAAAATTTTTTTAGGGAAAAATTTCTCCCAGGGTCCCATTTAAGGGCGAAATTTCGGTCCCTAGGGTGACCTATTTTGCCCTAGTCGCCCCTAGCGTATTCCCTGGCAATGATTAATATTCTTTCAATCCTTGCGTGCTGTGCAATTCTTGATTTTCGTCAAAAAAATGTTTCAGGAATACAAGTGTAAAATTGATTTGGATCCAGATCAGGCCCAACGTTTTGTCGAGCCTGATCTGAGTCCAAGCTTTTTGCAAACTTACTAGCAGCTGACAATAGTAGTCAATAGTGAGGAAAGTTAAAACCACTCACTTTTAAGACAGTATCCTAGGAACTGTGATTTGATTTCATCTCTGCCTTCAAAGAAACCTTTGCCCATGTTAGACCCCAGATGTGACAATGTTCCTTCATTGATACTGGCTGTGAGAATAATGGATTCTTCTCCTGTCTGATCTGATAATTGCTCTATCTGAAACAAGAAGTATTTACATGTTAGACCCCAGATGTGACAATGTTCCTTCATTGATACTGGCTGTGAGAATAATGGATTCCTCTCCTGTCTGATTTGATAATTGCTCTATCTGTAACAAGAAGTATTTACATGTAAGACCCCAGATGTGACAATGTTCCCTCATTGATACTGGCTGTGAGAATAATGGATTCCTCTCCTGTCTGATTTGATAATTGCTCTATCTGTAACAAGAAGTATTTACATGTAAGACCCCAGATGTGACAATGTTCCCTCACTGATACTGGCTGTGAGAATAATGGATTCCTCTCCTGTCTGATCTGATAATTGCTCTATCTGCAACAGAAATAGTAATACTCGGACATATCATGAACAGAAATAGTATTACAGTAATACCCGGACAGATCAAGAACAGAAATAGTACATTGTACTACATGTTTTACAGTAATACTCTGACATATGAGCAGAAATAGTGTTACAGTAATATTCAGACATATCATGAACAGAAATAGTATTACAGTAATATTATACATGAATGAATCATGAACCAAAATAGCATTACATTTACAGTACATACATTAAGCATAAACCAAAATACGATTACATAATTTACAGTAGCACATGAATTAATTATGAACCAAAATACTATTACATTTACAGTTAGTGAGTTACACATAAATTAATCATGAACCAAAATAGTATTACATTTACAGTAACACATGAATTAATCATGTACCAAAATAGTTTTTTTGTTTGATTTGATCCTTTATGTCCCATCAACAATCTTTCAGTTATGTAGGGACGGGTCTTCCTGGGTTGAGCCAGCACTAAGCTAGGATTAATGTGTTTTGCTCAAGGACACAATGCAGTGCCTGTGGTTAGGCTCAAACCACTCAATCCTGAGTCAAGCACTCTACAGAACACTGTGCAAAAATTGCATATTCTCACAAACAAAGCCAAAAATGGCATTACAGTAATGTTGAACAAAGGGCAAGAACTCTTGGAGCCATGGGATGATATGGATCATTTTTGAACTTGAGCAACACAGTTTGGTGTTGAGCATTGGGTCTGTGTTGTAATGTTCTATTTGAAGTTACTTGAGTAATTACCCTACATCACAAATAATGGCAAAATTTCACGAACAAAGGGCAAGAACTCCTGAAGCAATATTGTGATATAGACCATTTTAAACCTCAAGAAAGACATTTTGGTACTTAACATAGTGAATAAGTTTGATAAAGTTCTGGTTAAAAATTGCTTGATTGAGACGGAACACCACAGAAATTGTCATTTTTCACTAGCAAAGGGCAATAACTCATGATGGCATATGGCAATGCATATATGGACCTTTATTAAAGGGACATAAAACCTTACACACAACTAAAATTAAATATTTGCCCTGGAATCTCAAGGTAAAAAGCACTCATTTAAGGCCTCCCTGTTCCCCTCCCCCCAAGAAAGCAAACTGATCCCTAAGGGTAAAAAATAAATGTATGAAGACAAGTAAACAGAAATTTCTCACTAGTTTTGGTTCCAATGTTTAACATACTAGTCAACAGCTACATGTATGGTCATGTCGAGACGGTCAGTTCACCTGACCACACATTTTCCTGGGACCGTACTCATGCACATACTTTCGCTAGTAACTAACAACAACCCTTCTTGAATCAGCGGAAGCAGGAGAATGACTGTAGATTTTTTTTTAATGATCAATCTACACGAAAGTATGGCAGTGGGCTGGGATCGAACTCTTGACTCTTGGATCTGCAGTTGGACTCGTTACCATGTTACGGGACTCAGTAATAGAATGAAATGAGACCAGATCACCAGGCCACATCCAATTTTGGCATGCTCATGCATGGGCTATATTACCTAACCCCTGCTCAAAAAGAACCTTCTTTGAAACGGTTCTTTAGAGTACACACAGCAATTAGCCGAGCTCATGAGAGGAAAATTATCCAGCTTTTTAATGCAAACTTTTGACTTAAACTAAAGGTTGGTGGACAAATCCTTATAAGGCCAAACAAAAAATACCTGTGTTTAGGGTAACCCTACTTAAATTTACTGGTGAAACCTAGAAATTCTTCCAGGTTTTCTGGAAAAAAAATGATAATGAAATGCCTTTCAAAATGCATAAAATGATATTTTTTTCCAGAAAAATGTGTGCCTACTCTACCTAAAATTTTCAGACCCGTTAACTGAAACACACCTATTTTTTATTTGGCCTAATTAGTCAACCAATATTCAGTGATTGGGCTTATGGGTCCTGGGACTCGCTGTTTCCAATATCAATGAGTCCCAATTGCAAACTTATGAGTCCTAAACACTATTTTTAATGACAAGTCTGCAATACTATTGCATCCCGGGACTCGCCGGGACTCACTGAAATAAAAACTTATGCGCAAAAGATACAGGATGCGCAGGTAACAAAATCACTGAATATTATTTTTATAATCATGATAATTGTTCTGAAAATTAAGTCCACTTATTACATCTGCTACATATATTAAAATCTGCAGCAACCCAGAAAACTTTGATTTTGAAGCAAACACTATGACCCCTAAGGGAACAGTCTGATCTGGGTCCATAGTCAGGGCTTCTGATTTTTTCAAGATTTGTGGGCCGAAATGACCCACGGAGCAAAAAATGGTGGGTCATTTTCTGAAAAGATGGGCCCAAGCATATCAAACTAACCACAGTTGACATTTGGGTAGTACTTTACCGACGCACTGACACTGACACTTGTATGCATATATGTATATTGACTGTTGATTATACAGTAAAACCTGTATTAAGCGGCCACTCAAAAAAGAAGACCAATTATGGCTTAATGCAGGTCAAAAGTATTGCAGAATGCTCCAAAGGGAGCATTCTGCAATCCTTTCGATCTTAATTAAGCTGCCATTTGTTATTAAGAAAAATTCTTAGTTTTGTCTTTTTTGGTTGGCTGCTTAAGACATGTTTTATTGTATTGACTACATACATGTACTTTCTGTTTTGCGGAGTTCCTAGACTCGCTGTAAGATGAATAGTTTTTATTAAAGTGGGTTTTTTCACAACTAAAAAGGATGGGTTCACGTGGCCCACTGCCTTGGAAAGTGATGGGCCATACTTTGAAATCATGGGACAATGACCCGGGCCCACCATAAATCTGAAGGCCTTCATAGTGCAACCAAAATACATACACGTAAGAAGACGAGAGAGCAGATGACAATTGTCATTAACGCTTAAAGTGCCAATAAAAACTGCAGCAGACGACAAATTTTTCAACATCTTTCCGAATTTTCCGAAAAAAATAAGGTATGATTTTTCATGAGAATCGTCTGCTGGATGATTCTTATGAAATATCATGCCTTTTTTGTTATTTTTGAAAAAGCGGCAAAATTTGAAATTGTCGTCTGCTGCACATGATAGGTGGCGCTTTAAGGGTTAATGGCAGAAAAATTTACCAGTAACTGTATCTGTGACTTTATAACTGACTTCATGATAGCCTTGTACCCAGGAATGTCTTTAAGGAAATCTAAGTCTGAAGAATTCGACATCTTGAAATTCCTCTGTCAGAAGCCACAGCCAATATTACTGGAATATTATGATTTCTTTCTTCATTCAACGCCAGTCTTGATGGTCAATTAGTCACAGTTTCAGTCGACCTAAAAACAACAGCACTCATTACTTAGGCCAAATAAAAAATAAGTATGTTTCAGGTAACGGGTCTGAAAATATTAAGTAGGGTAGACACACATTTTTTAATTTAACTTTTTTTCTGGGAAAAATATTTCTTTGCATTTTGAAAGGCATCTAGCCTTTCAAAATGCATAAAAATTATATTTTTTTCCAAACAAACCTGAAAAAATTCTAGGTTCTACCAATAAATTTAGGTAAGGTTTGTTTGTTTTGTTGCTTTACATCCCAATCAACAGCTATGGTCATGGTGGGACAGTCAGTTCACCTAACCACCCTTTTTTTCACGGAAAGCTTGAAAAAGCAATTAATCAGTACTTTGTGCACATACTTTCGCTTGTAGATGACAACAACACTTCTTGAATGATTCAGAGGAAAGGAGAAAAGACCGTAGAAATTATTTCAAGATCAATCTCCACGAAAGTATGGGACCGGGCCAGGATCCAACTCACGAACCCTGGATCTGCAGTCAGACAGGCATCTGTAGCCAGACACATTACCGACTGCCATACGCGGTTCAGAGCGTGTGACGACATTTTTGGAAATCCCCTCTGTGATCTCGCGATAGGTGACCAGTCACAAGCGAGTTAGCAAACTACTGGAGGTAAAGCTGGTGAAATGGGAACTTTTCATACAGTGTACTTAAATGGCAGCTAACCTAAATGTTCCGCTTTTTTGCAAATTTTAATCTCCGATTCAGACCTCAACAAAACATGTTCATGTACATTCAGTTGAATCGATAAAAACTACGAGAGGTCATGAACTTCGACGTGACTTTATGACTGAAGAATTCAAGATGTTCGGCATCAGTTTCCGATGTACAGGTCAATATCTCGCTTTGGATTTCATTTACACGGCCTTGAAAGGCAAGACAAATCTTGTGCAGGCTGATCAGAAACTTTATTTCAGGTATTTGTGTGTGTGTGTTGGGGGGGGGGGGGGCTGAGGGAGGGGATACCTGTTATTTATAGTTTTATGTATAGGGCTGACTACATAATAGTATTTTCTACTTATATGCCAGATGGGAACGTAAGGTGCATTTGATTTGTTCCAAGTAGGCCCTGCCAAAAGTGAAAATCTCAAAACATGTTTTTCTTTCAACCACAGTTAGCACTACAAAACTGAAAGTACACATTGTGCCTGTTTAATCTCCAAACATATGTCTTGTACATAATATGTAAAACCCCAGAAACATCAGGGACCTTGTTTAATCAAAATATATGTTCAAAACACTTGCATCTATTTGTTTTTCCTATGTCTGCTGATCTCTCTTTCTTTCTCTATATACTGACCGGACCAAGAGCTCGATCTCACTAGGATTTTGAAAACAGGAGTTCAGGACTCCCATCTGGTAAAAAGTAAGAGTAAAGTGGGAGTCCCACTCCAAAAAAGTTGGAGTCCCACCAATTCTTGCATACTTTATATCTTTACCATTTTAGTCGGAAGTGATACATTTGAATAATCCTTAGATCAACAGATTTTAACCTTTAAGCATTAATGGATTGTTCCTATACTTAACAAAACAAAATACAGTCAAATCTCGGTTATCCGAACGTCGATTATCCGAAACTACTGGGTTATTCGAAGACGATGTACAGTCCCGACTTTTTTCTCTATTATCTATTGCAATAAAACTACCGATTATTCGAATTTCGATTATTCGAAAAATTGATTTTTCGAAGTGATTCGTCAGTCCCGATTAAAGAAATTGCTATTAAATTACCCTTCAAGATTCGAAGTCCAAATGTCACGCATGATGATCATGATTTCTTTGTTTGGTCGAGTTCGATTTACACACCCGAGTGATTTAGCAAACAAAGTTGCAACAGATAATTGACACTGGATTAATGTTCACACTATTACGTGATGAACCGTTAAGTGAGTAAATGGTGTCTTGAATTAAGGTCGTCTGCAATGACGGTTTTGTTTGATGTTTTTAAAATGTCTAATTAGGGGCATAATTGAGCTAAAATTTATTTAAATTTGATCCTCTCTCATCCTTTGATTTATTCTTATAATGACCACTGCACATTAAGCGAACACGCCAAGGGCACCGCCTTTGAAAATGAAACAGGTTACAACAAAAATAACAATTTCGATAATATCAGTGACATGTGCTTTAGTTGATCAATAGAACTGTCTCATCGAAACATTTCTTTTGAATGCCTAAAACACAATTTTACGATTGAGGGAAAACCAACCCAAACCTAGGTTTGGATGCTTAAAAGGACCCTCTCATCGAGACGGGTCATTTTAACACCCAAATTGTATGTTTTCGCTGATATAAAAGAAAAGTTACCAGCCCAAAAAGCAAACAACGTCGGGCCACCAAAGGCCTGCCAGCGATATGCCATCTCAATGGCCTATCGCTAGTGGGCCGTTGATGGCCCGACGTTGTGTGCTAGCTTGGTGGAGACCTTATTACAGTAGGGCGATAAAAAGGAGACAATATTTCGTCAGTAAATATGGTTCGTCAATTTACATTTAACTTTTATTTTCATTGTTGTTATCGATGTTGTTACATGTATATAGTGTGTAAGCTCTGATTTTCTTTTCTTTTCTGCGTTCTTAGACCTGCAAAGCATACGAGACGATGAGGCCACAACCTCCAAAGAGCTCATTTTCTTTAATGCTTTGACAGATGTTCTGAATACTTCACAAAAAACACGAGTCGAAGTTGCAAACTCTTGCAAAACAATGACGTTCTATGATAGCATCCGAAAACTCCCTATTTCGATCATTCAAACTACCGATTATTCGAAAGGATTCCTGCGGTCTCTGGTACTTCGAATAATCGAGGTTTGACTGTATTTTGCTATTGTTTTAAATTTTGTGTAACATGAACACACATTTTTTAATTTGGCCTTATTAAAATAAAAAGATTAAACTGTTGGTAATGTTTTATTCATGAACAAGACAGACAGACAGACAGGCAATCAGATAGATGGATAGATATCATAGATAGATTCAGGGCTGGAAAAATCCACTCGTCCGCTCGCCATGGTGAGTGTCTTATGCTGTAGGACGAGTAGAAATTTTGACTGTTTCAAATATAAATTATTGAATTTACCAATACATATGGTGATGTAGGACCAGTAGAAACTTTAAGAATTTTCCACACCTGAGATAGATAGATAGCAGTCCTCTGTTTTGATTAATCTTATGCAGATGGAAGTCTTTTTTCTTCGCTAGCTAGTGTCTACCGTGACTGACATTACTTAGCCATTTAACATGGCTTTCATGATTAAGAATGAACGATTTTACTTGCTGACAGTGATTTGTTTGTGTTTATTCATCTGTTTGACTTTCTCAAGCCAATCGGGCAATAGTTTGTTCTTGAACCGCCGATGATATACAGCTTGTTATTAGGGAAGCTTCACTTGGAACTTTTGTCATGATATACGATTTTTTTCAACAGTACTCTTTTGTTTGCCGTAGCAATGAAAAAATGAAGAAATACACTTATTGTTTTTTCCATGTTTATGTTGCTCAAATCACAAACTAGTGCTATTAAATTTGTTTGGTTCTCTTTCATCCCTAATCAGTCGAATTCGGAAGTCGGTAACTAGACAAGCAAGTCTGATGTTGTTTACAATAACCTATTAGTTTTTCTCCCTTTAATTAACGGTAAATCAGTAGTGCATCTGTTTAAAACAATTATCCGATAATCCTTGCGTAATTACTTTAATAATCACACTGTCCCCCCATAAGTAATCCTGTCAATCACCTGTCAGGATTGCTTCATTGCCGTCCGAGTCATACAATTGGTCAACAGAGCCAGAAGTCTAGTGTGTTGCGATCGATAATATTAAAGGGCTTTTGATCTCCCCGTGTGTATTTATCTCTCAGCTACTGGCTTTTTGGCACGTAGCGACTAAAAAAAACATGCGTACGCGGAACACCCGCCTGGTGAAAACCATATGTCCCAGGCAAAAAGTTTGCGTCCCAATACACGTAACTCTGATTTCCGAGAGCTCTGCAGACCCTCTTTAGAGTACTATCGGCAGATAAGAATGATAAGATGGAGGTGGTAGCTTCCTTCTGCTACCTAGGTGACATGCTTTCTGCTGGTGGAGGCTGTGAAATGGGGGTCACTACTCGTGTGAAAAACGCCTGGAAGAAGTTCAGGGAGCTACTACCAGTTCTCACATCCCGCCACCTCTCTTACAAGACCTGTGGCCATGTGTATAGCTCTTGCGTGCGGAGCGCCATGCTCCATGCCAGTGAAACTTGGCCACTTACCAAGACGAACATTCAGCGCTTGCAACGCAATGATAGGGCCATGATCGGACAGATCTGCAGTATCAAGCCAGAGGATGTGGCCAGGGTAAGGTCAAGCGAGCTACTGGCAAAGCTATAGCTTGAGGACCTCAACCTCATTTTGAAAGAGAGAAGGCTTCACTGGTTTGGGCATGTGGAGCGTTCGAGTGGTGCAATCAGAACAGCATATGATATACAGATTGATGGCAGGCGGGGAGCAGGGAGGCCCAAGCAAACATGGAAGAAACTGACAGAGAAAGACTGCCGTGAGTGGAAGCTCACCACAGTTGACCCTCAAGAAAGGAGCACCTAGAGATCAGGTGTGAGATCTGCTATGCGTACAGCTAGCCAGTTACCTGCAAAGGGACCCACTGATGTGGATGATGCCCCTGCACCTTAATCAAAAATCAGATTATGATATGATGATGATGTACTTTGTACACTCCGGGTTGTAGGATGAAAGCTTACAAGTAACCATATCTAAATTAGCGTAGGGTTCTTTAACCTGCACAGGGGGTGACTTTCCCTGCACAGGGGACATCCAGTTAAAGTCCCGATCCGAAGGATGATGCACTTATCTAGTGTCATACCTGCATATAATACTAAGTCATTTGACTGGAAATCATTTATTATCAGATAAACAATATGGGTTTAGGAGTGGCAGATCATGTTCACTTCAGCTTCTCAACGTTATGGAGAGATGGACAGAGTATGTTGAACAACATCAGAGTTGGGACACAATATATCTGGATCTGGCTAAAGCATTCGATAAGGTGGCACATCAAAGACTGCTAAAGAAGATATCCTCATATGGAATTAAAGGTGCCCTGTTGTCATGGATATCTAGTTTTTGTTGGACCGTCGACAATGTGTGTCAATAAAAGGTAGCTCTTCTACATGGAAACCCCTAGATAGTGGGGTGCCTCAGGGCAGTGTCTTGGGGCCCATATTTTTTATCATGTATGTAAATGACATTCCTGACATTGTTAAAAGTAACGTGTGGATATTCCCAGACGACACAAAGCTTTTCGCGACAACAGATCAAACCATCACGTTGCAAGAAGATTTGGACAATCTCATGAAATGGACAGAGTTATGGGAACTGACTTTCAATGTGATCAAGTGTAAAGTAATACATTATGGCCAAAATAACCCCGAAAGTGACTATATTATGAATGATAAAAAACTAGAATCGGTTGATGAAGAATGTGATCTGGGCGTGAATTTTACAAGGGACTTGAAATTTAGTCATCACATAGCCAAGAAGGTTAATAAGGCTAATAGCATGCTAGCACTTATAAAAGGAACATTTAAATATCTGGATAATCATCCTTTCTTGAGACTCTACACCGCTCTTGTGAGGACTCACCTTGAATTTGCAAATGTTGTTTGACACCCATATCTACGGAAAGACATTGATAGCTTAGAGAGAGTACAAATGAGGGCAACAAAACTTGTGTCAAATCTGAAGGATCTGCCATATGAGCTCAGACTGAAAGAACTTAAACTACCAACGTTAGCACATAGGATGCTTCGAGGAGATATGATACAAACATTTAAACTAGTTAAAAGACTTGATGATTGCCCATTAGAAAATTTCTTCACTATTGCACATTACAACAAGAGAGGACATTCTTACAAACTAGAAAAACCGAGATGTTCATTGTCATTCACACTAAATCAGTTTTCCTATCGAGTAAACTTCTGGAACAGTTTACCTCAACATGTCGTGGATGCAGAAACACTTAACAGCTTCAAAGCAAGGTTGGATCAACACTGGCAAGGAAACATGCTGTATGAGTATTAATTATATGAATTACTACTAAAATTTTCTAGTAGTTGTTATTACCACATTAAAGTAAATCAGTCACCACACCACACTATGAGATACGAGGGAACCAAATAAAGCAGTACCAAAATAAGACATAAGACGGAGGGCTAAAAAAGGACTTTGTCCTTACATCTGAGCCAGAAAACCATCCTACAGGTATCCTACAGGTATATGACACGGTAACAAGTCGTTTCGCCCCAAGACCAGTTCGCCCCTAGTCGTTTCGCCCCTAGTCGTTTCGCCCCAAATTTGATGCCTAGACGTTTCGCCCCTACACCCTAGTCGTTTCGCCCCAAGACCCTAGTCGTTTCGCCCCACTTTTTTTGTAAATCCCTTTAAACTGTTATACATTTCATAAAGATATTTTTAGCACAATTATATGATAATAATTTAATTTTAACGATGAACACGCTTCAGTAATTATGATAGCAATTAAGCCTTGTGGAATCCAGATTTATCTCTTTTCATATATCAAAAGCCAGCTGATCGTGATCCACACTGCTATAAATTATTTGCTTATAATTGGTATGGTGCAGTCTCGAGGGTGCAGGTGTCCATGAAAAAGAGTTTCAGAGGAGTGTAGTGGGCAAATGTAATTAGCATAACTAGGATAAACCGTTATAACAAAATGCAATGCTTACAAAAAAAACTGATAAAATATAGCATAGAAATTAATTTTATATTTCCTTCACCCCTGCGCCAATACACAGGGTGGCTTTGATCTGCTCACTGCATTAAGAAAAGGGACTGATCAACCAGTTAAAGTAATTGGATGTTTATTGTCTATAATTAAAGTGTGCGGCCGGATAATCCTTAATCTGTGAGTCATTAACGAGATTAAGACTAGGGTGTCGAAAACACACGCCAATCAATCAGATCCAATTAAAATTTGATTGATCAATTAAACTTCGATATGTCCGTGACGTGCTTTGACTTCGTGGTGAATGTACGTTTTTTTTTCTATCTGATACTTGATCAACAAAGGCTTTGACCAACCTGTGCACACGCGCAGACTGGACGGAGCCTTCTCCCACAGAGCTCCTGTTTGTATATTTCATAACCAACACAAAATAATTTTATAAAGCACTTAGCTCCAATCAGGTTTCATATTAATAAACACATTATGTAGCATTTTACGAGTCTGTCACTTCTTTTTCAGACATGGAACAAATGGGTTCCATTGCCGAGCACTTTGGGATCAAACGTTACAGATCAGTCGCCGCCATTTGTGCAATCTACCTTGATGCGCAAACAGCGGAGACTCTGAATTTGTATTTGAAACTGACATCGTTTTGTGTAAATATTCTCACAGTTTTCTTTAGGATTCTAATTTTGGTTCAATAAACATTTCGGGCTGCAATTTCCGCTCATCAAGTTATAATCTCAATAAGCGTTTGGTACGGAAAAGCTGAAAACATGAGGAACCCAGTCAGCATCCAATCTCGTGCGACTGTCGGCCCGGCATTCGAATGGCGTTTCGCTAGTGGGCCGATAGTCGCACGATTTTACGTGCTTATTGTGAAGTGGGCGGGCATTGGGCTAACCCAGCCAGCATCCAATATCGTGCCACTATCGGCCAGCCGGTAAAAATTGCAGTCTTGTCGAAATTAATGACCAACGAAGGTCCAAGGATAGACGGCCTAATTGTTGTCTGTGCTGTTTGTTTGTTTGATTGTTTGCAATTAGTGAATTAAACTGATGAAAAGTGTTATCTTGTCATTATTTCGTGTATAATTATGGTTATCAGTTTTACTCATTGGAAAGAGACATGGAAGCACTTTTGCAATGTGTAAGATTCTACAAATGTGTCATAATTGCAAGATATAATATTGCTTTACGTTGCAGAGACGTTAGATTAAATAATTTCAACTATGTCTGCATTATCTTTATAATGGGGAAAACGGATTGTGCCATAAAAGGCATGTGCGTCTACATGGCGAGATCTCAGAATTTTCAAACCTCAAAACCCTAGGAAATTCTACCTGGCAAAAATTTGTAACTAAACCATAACATGAGCACTTGATACAAGTTTATTGCCGAATAACACAGACTCATCTACATTGCACATAAAACGTATGGATTAAGATGGAGATTCAGGCCAAAAATTAGACCTATAGCTTGATATAGCCAAGCTGAGTATATCAGAAAATATCTTTGTCATGAGAGGTAATATTATTGATATGAATCGCATATGCGATAAGTATTAATTCTCATGAACTGGCACAATAGCTTTACACGAAAAAAACGTGCACATAATCTTTATCCAGCCAAAAGTGTTGAAGATTTTAACTGTTAAACTACATTACTACTGGCATAAAGCTCTGTCAATATATTTGCACTAACTATTCACTTAAATTTCAACAAAATAGGTTGATTTTTCTTCTTGGGGCGAATCGACCAGGGGCGAAACGACTAGGGGGGCGAAACGACCAGGGTCGAAACGACCTGGGGCGAAACGCCGCTGGGGCGAAACGTCTAGGGGGCGAACTGGATCTGGGGCAAAATGACCCGGATTCTATGACACCAGAGAAAGCATGTTCAGACACCGAAATTTTCCACGCCGCTAGTAGGGATCGAACCTGGGACCTCTAACACCAGAGGCAAGTGCCTAACCACTGAGCTACCGTGCTTTACTGAACTACCAAACAGACAATGAAACTCGAATTCCTCACATATTCGCCATGTAGAGCAGCCCTCATTATAACAAGTATATTTCTGTATTTCTGTGGCGCGCCGCCGCGGGGTCTTTTTCCATGTTTTTGTTTGTCAAAAAAAACAGTTTTGAGACATGTCTCTCTTTTATTTTTTTAATAAATACTTTAATTGGTTTATTTTACCTGATTCACTTTTTGGCTTACATGCAAGCAGCTTAATTATTTTCAATTTTAGTGAAAAATCTTACGCCAATTACCGATTTAAATTAGGTCGCAGGGGAAGTTACTCTGTATTGGACCGAAATGGATAAAATGAACCAGAAATGACCCAAACGTCCCCATGTCAAAACGCCCCATTTTGGAACTGTCTGGTTTCTTATTGGTTTACTCTAGAAAAAAATGAAAACACAAAGAATAATGCTATCAAGAACACATACGTTAAAACAAAGTCGTATGAACGTCGATCCGACGTATCGACGTTGATAGGATGTTGTTTCGACGTTATATGTGTTTGCTGGGCTGCCTTCTGAGGTAGTACCAGAGCAGCACAGATTCTCCTTTAAACCATTAGTCTGACTGAATGGGTGAATAACCCATCCTTGAAAGATATAAAAGAAGCGCCTCAGTTATGGTAGCTGGAAGAGAGTTCAGCACTAGTAAAGTTGGGAGAAAAACAGACACAGAATTTGAAGGAGTCTGAAGATGTTGCAAACTACCCGAAATTCCCTGCAGTGTTTTGATCTGGTACTCCAAGGGGGGGGGGAGGTACTCTAATTTGTTTCTGCATACGTGGGCTCGGGTCCAGCATCTACCATACACCCCAAAAATATCAGGAATTTCAAGCACCCCAAAATAATCTTTGAAATTTTAGCAACCCAAAAAAGTACCCCCCATTCTGTACCTTGACCTTAAGAAAAGACCCTAAAATGCATAGAAATGACCCCTTCACATAGTCCAATTTTGTGACGACCCCAAAAAAATATCCACAAAATCTTCATACCCCAAAAAATATTCATTTTTCTTAAAACCCTCCAAAAATATTGAAATTCAAAATTTTGAACCCAAAAAATGACCCGAGTCTACATATGTATGAAAATATCAGAGTACCCCTCCTGGGCTGGTACTACTCGATGCTGAGACAGATAATTATCTAATGGGATGTTGAAAGGTCGTTAATCACTAGTTTGTAGAAGAGTGCTAGGCCTAGTTGGATTTTCTACATAATCAACTGACTGTAATGTGCACTACGGGTGGGGACGGACATGCTCACATTATAGTGCAGACCCAAGGGTCGTGCAAGATTATAGTGCAGACTCAAGGATCGTGCAAGACTTACATCGTGATTATAGTGTTGACCCAAGAGTCGTGCAATATAGTGCAGACCCAAGGGTCGTGCATTTAATAGGATCGTGCGATATAGTGCATACCCAAGTGTCGTACAAGTTTTATCTGATAAGCACAGGTAAATGATATATATGTAAATTGCTCTAGTTTAGTATACCATATGTGGTGGCCGAATGTATAAATATGAAAAATTCGATCAAGAGATATGGTACGGTTCAAGAGTTATAAGCATTTTCACTAAAACACATCAACCGACCAAAATGATGCTTGGCAATGCATAATCACTTTTTTGCATACCAGTGACTGGACAATGTTAGAATAAATAAGTATGCAGAATTGATCAAAATATACCATGCGGTTCAAGAGTTAAGAGCATTTTCACAAACTGACCATAACCGGCTGAAATGATGCTCAGCAAACCCTCGTCCATCAAAAAGACTATTACGCAGGCCAGTGTTTAGATAATGTCTACAAAACTTGATTAAAATATACCACATGGTTCAAGAGTTTTACTAACTGCTAACGGATGAACGGACTCACATAGTGATTATAGTGCAGACCGAATGGTCGTGCAAATACCAGTTATTGGACAATGTTAAAATAAATATGTATGCTAAATTATTTGATCCATATATACCATGGCGTTCAAGAGTTACGAGTATTTTCATTATCTGACCACAGCCTACTGTAATGGTGCTCAGCAAACCCTCGTCCATCAAAAAAAGTTGTTACACATAACATGTCAGTGGTTAGATAATGTTGACATGCATTTGTATGCAAAACTTGATCAAAATATACCATGTGGTGCAAGAGTTATGAGCATTTTCAGCTAACGGGATGGAAAGACTCACATAGTGTTATAGTGCAGACCCAAGGATCGTGCAATTCTAGGCTTTTTCCATGCACAGGATGAGGAATCAATTGGTATTAACTATGTTGCACAGCATAAATTAAAAAGGCAGACTTATTTTCGTAACAGTAATGAGGGTCTGGATGGGGTATAATGATTAGTGAATAATGGCCCTTTTTTATAATGAATAGTGATAGTGAGCCAAAAAATAATGAATAGTAAATAATGAGGGAATAAAAATTAATGAATAATCCTATTTTTTTTAATAAATTGAAGAAAAATAAATGAATAGTGAATAATCAGATTTCTTTGCCACTTTTCTTACTTTTAATGAATAATTGGTCTTATTTTAATGAATAACCCAAAATTTTAATGAGATGAATAATGGGCTAAATTTTTAATGAATAGTGAATACCAGACCCCCCATCCAGACCCCCAGTAATAAGTAGTTTTCTTCTCTTTATTCTGGCAATCGTAACCATCAATCCATGCATCACTTTCCAGTCCACTTTTGGCCCAATCTTATGATGCCATATTTTCCAATAAGAATGCCAACTTTAGGCAAGCACAATTTGAAGTGACAAATGCCAGGGTGCACTACACGGACGATATCGCTGAAAATTTTGTTTCCTTTGTTTGATTTGATTCTTTATGTCCCAGTCAACAATTTTTCAGTTATATGTCGAGACGGGTCTTTCTGGCTAAGCAAGGATTAATGTGTTTTGCTCAAGGACACAACACAGTGACTCCAGTGAGGCTCGAACCCGCAACCCCTCGGCCTTGAGTCTTGCACTCTACCACTGAACCACTGCACTCCCTGAGAATTTTGTGACAAAGTGTTTGCTCAGAGTCAAAACCTTTTGTCCTTTTTTTTAGATCAATATGGTATCAATATGGACATTGAAGGGTATAATTGCCAAGAGAGAGAGAGAGAGAGAGAGAGAGAGAGAGAGAGAGAGAGAGAGAGAGAAAAAAGAGAGAGATGCAGTGAGAGGCTGCTGGTATTCCTGCATCTAAAAGTAAGTGAGTATGCCCAGGAAATGCCACAATAACACACTGCAGACCAACCCACAACACCATAAGGAAGAGACACAGAGCACTAACAGCCCCACGACACCAAAAGGCAACCAAATTATTAAAGCATGTAGCCCCCTCTTCCCCAGCGAGATTATAACAAAACTAGAAACGACACAATGTACTGCACAACAAAACAAGGACCAAGCACAACCCCCACAAAACAATTGGAGGAACAACAAACAATAAATCATCAACAACGGAACCACCGCCTTAGAACAAACTGCAGCCGAGGTCACTGGGAGCTTAAAATAATTTTACTGACAAAATCGTCTCCCTAGATTCTGCTGCTGTCAAGACACAAAAATTATTTAGCTCACAAGGAGTTACCTAACTTATGTATAATCACAGGGAACAATCAAATCAATTAACATACTGTGATAAAACAAAGAAAAGTGTTCTCAACTCTAAGAGATTCAGAGCTAAAGAAAAAAACAACAACAAAAAAAAAAACAACAATTGAGCCACGATAAACCAGGCCAAAGGAAATTGACAGGAGCTGATCCACCGATCAAAGTTTTATCCCAGGGTCTATGTGTGATGTACCTGGTAGTTTTCTCTGGGCCATCTAAAGCTTTCTTATCTGATCCATGTGATGAGGGTTCCACACGAAACAGCAATATTCAGAATTAGACCTGACCATACTCACTGGTTGGGAGTGTAAAGTACACGGGACCCCACATACCGATCTGTATAGTGGACAAATCCTTGTGCCAGATATGTCGGGTAAGTTTCGGTTTGATTATTTATATGTTTTAGAATAATTACCATGAGAATTTCAACTTCATACCAGTAGTTTGGGAAACATAATAAATGTATTTTGGATTTGTTAGATCGTTTTGATGTTTATTGCTGTGATTTCTTTTATTTTCACATTTATTCTTAGAAAATCATTATTTTACTTTCGATTTTAAAAGCTACACCGGTTCCATTTCATAAAAAGTTACCATAAACTAAAATTGAAATGACTGAAGTTGCATTATAAATACTCATGATGTATTTTGTTTCAGGTTTTATTAATATTTGTAAATACTGTGTATTGTAAGTGCAATTATTTTCAATGAAAATAATTGAGGGGTCAAAAAATGTTTTGTATCGCATGTTGAAAACTGAATGCCATCCCCAGGCATGCTGTATAGTGTGTCCTGATAAAACTATAATGAGGTTTTGATATTTTTGTAAGATAACATTTAAATATATTAGAAACTTTGTTTGTAAAATGTGGAAACATGGCATAAGCACACTTTGT
This sequence comes from Loripinus fragilis, assembly GCA_964019695.1. NCBI lineage: Eukaryota > Metazoa > Mollusca > Bivalvia > Lucinida > Lucinidae > Loripinus > Loripinus fragilis. Next base: position 48,173,192 of record OZ026529.1, read on the forward strand.
TAAATATTGAAAGTGCAATGCGACACTCTTTCAGTCGTAAGGCAGTGTCTATGGGTACAGATTAATACGACTACACTAGCCTGGTATGACAGGCTAGGGATAAGGATCCTTTTCTGTAACATGCTTCAATTGGCCAGGCTAGAGGTACATTTTGGTAATCCTGATAATGATTGCTAAGAAATATGATTCAGAAATGTCTCCATCTAGATGAGAAAGTCTAAAAGCTCTTCACCAGAGGAAGGCATTGCACCTTATGGCATCATCAGTATTGGTGCATGACTGATCCTGGTTATCTCAACTTGATGGCAGGCTACGCATACAGATCCATACCTCTTTCTTGGCAGGCTCGGTTTATGCATGCGTTTCTAAATCACACTTGAATAGGCCAGGCTAAAGGTAAGAAATGTCTCCTTCTAGACTAGAGAGTCTAAAAGCCTTTCACTCGATGTAGCCATTGTAACTTATGACGTCATCAGTATTGGTGTATTACAGGTCCCAGTTATCTCAACTTGATTCTGCGAATTCTGGAAGATCTAAAATAATAATGTACCATAAAAATGATTATTTCACTAAAGTATCTAATATGCAGATTGAACTGGCGAGTTCGTCAATGATTACAATTGAGTCAGTTCAGGAGACTGTTGTATTTAACAGGTTCATTGAATACAGCCGACGCATGCAATATCTCCAAGAATTTGGGAGTTTATAAGTAATTAATACTTTAATCCTTTCCTTTGTGAGTATTCGTGCTAAGCACCACCTAATATGAATAATTATAATAATAAACTTTCACATTTGAATATCGACCAAGTAAATTATTTATCAGATCCACTAGTGTAGGATCGAGCTTCTAACTATATTTTCATAAGCAAACAGAGTAAACCCTGATCAGTCAGCTCTTACTAGAGCTGCTAATCTGTGTCTGCTCTGATTGCAAGTGTTTAAAGGCGTCTCTGTGAGGTTAATGGTGAACGTAGTTTTGTTTTATATATTCAATCATAATTAGTTTGTTGGAAAGAAAAATATTTTTTCAATCTAACTTTGAAGAACTACCACACATTAATAGCGACACGCCATACAGTCAAATCAAAGTATCATTTGACAAGCTATGCACTACATATGAGAGAGATACCATACAGTCTGAAAATTTGGGGATGGCCAGTCTTGCTCTTCGTGTGATTTCATAAGGAATAATAAAGACATTTATCCTAAGTAAAAGTCATCATTGTTGTCTGCAGTTTGTGATTGTGGTATTTCCTGATCATACTCACTTACTATTTTTGGTATTTGTGTATTTTAAATGTATATTTTATGTGAATACACTTAATAACACTTATAAGTGTGCACATATCAATGGACCCATATCTTCATAAATAAAAGTCAGATCGTTTTAAATATAGATGACATTCATGACGTGATATTCCATAATTTTTAATTTTCATAAAACTTAATCTTTTAAAATGCGAAATCAAAACTCAAATATATCTCAAAATTTCTTCGTTTTAGAATTTATCTTTCTTCGACATTTCATTTATGTATAGCATTTTATAGTTAAACATTTTTGAATAAAATTAGGTTGGGTAAGTTTTGGCTCAGTTCCAAGGAATACCCCGTACGAATTCTTACTGATAAAACGTGGTTTTGGAATGGACTAAACCGCCATGTAAGGAGAACAGGGGTTATTTCGGCCACACTGAATCAACTGGGAGCAAAAATTTCTACGTGTGGAACAACCTCCGTCAGAATGGGAATGAAGCCGGTGGACAGTGATTTGACGCATTGCGACACGTTGAGTTTAGATGAAAAGTACAACTGTCAGCGATTGAAACACGTGAAGTTTCTACAGTAAACACTCATCAGGTATATAACAATACCCATTATATCCTGAACCAAAAGGTTAATAATGGCCTCATAGAAAAAGGAAATTTAATTAATGGGTATCAATTTTTTTCATACCCATCATAGTATTTTGTTATGAAAATAGAACCATTAACATAAACTCATTGCCCTCAATGTTTCATATTAATGGGCATTATACAGAAGGATCCATTTAATGCATATAAATCTGGGAGATAATGACTATTAACTATTTCATTGCCTTTTAAAAATCTGACCATTTAAAAGTTAAATCTGAAATCATCGCATTTAAATAACACTGAAATGGGCATTACAAACAGAAAGGTTAAATTTGATGCAAGAATGAAACTAAATTCATGTCCATTAATTTCATTAATAGTGACCATTAAAATGAAAAACATAATTGTCATCAATATCAACTTTCACGGGCATTAGAAACAACAAAATTAAATAGATTGTATTTAATGCCCATAAGCCACTGGAATCAGACATTAGTTACATTTATGTCCATTATTTTGCTAGTAACTGACAACAAATTTTCTTCATGATCAATGTAGAAGAGGAAAAATGGCTGCAGCACCATTTTCATGACAAAATCTTCATGAGGAATGGGTCACGCACTGGGGTCAATCTCAGAAACACCCGCAAAACTATGCAAACATGCTTTAAGTAGTATGCAATATGCAGCGATTTTTAAGGCTGTAAAACAATATATATACTTTAAGGACTTTGAAAACGCATCACACAGATTAATTCCTTTATTATACAGACCCTGAGAATATCAGCGATTTAATTGTTAGTGCATATCATAGTTTGACCATTTTGTAATGTGTACTAGAAAATTCATGGTTGTAAAATTGCTTTCGGGTATCGAAAAAGTATCCGTTTTAAGACAGGGGTGGTCGATTTTTTGAAGGACACAAATTCAACTGCAAGTTAACACGCGTTAGTTTTTATTCCCGATTCAACATGTTTGCGTTCTTTGCTTCTTTCACGATTGCACATTCATCATTGAACGATTAGAAATGAATTGACAATTCGGTATACTCAAAATTACACCCCTTAAAATACCGACACATCCCACCCACCCTGATTTCTATAGTCTAGTAATAAAATTCAACGTCTTGGGCCTTTCAAAGTTTCAATTTTTTACGTCCGGTTTTATTGGAAGAGGCTAATGGCATACACAAATGATAGATTATGCATACATTACACTTGTCGCACGTGTTTTATGTATTGTGCAAGTGACATTAACGTAATATTTAAAGACGTTCTCGATCACACGACAGCAGATCTCCTGCCATGATTTACATCAAAACGTCTTCCCCACATGACTGCCAGTGTATGTAGTCAATATCAGTAATGATATTGCGTGCGTACTGAAAGCGTCATAAAGGTAACTTATGGAGATATTCCTAAAAAAGAACAATAAATTGATATTCATATTTGACGTTTATTTTTGAAATATTGAAGTTATCAGTTATTTTTAATTAGAAAAAGTCTATAATAGCTTTTGGTGATATGGTATCATACCCGCCACAGTTGAAACATAAAAAAATCAAAAAGCTTCATTTAATTGTACAGAAAGGTGTTGGATGCTGTATGTAACCATGTGACGTCATCATCAGCGTCGCGTGATAGTGCAGTCAAACTAACGACTGATTCATACCAAATCTGGGTTGCACATTAATACCTGCGAGTAACTTTTCAATCGCATATACGGTTTGCAAGAAAAGTGCAAAAATATGGTGATGCGTTTTCAAAGTCCTCTAGTATATATTTGGTTGAAAAATTTGATATATTTTCTTATGTTTGCACAAAACAGAGATCGTGGGTACACGTTAAAGCTGCCTAACCAAGGATGTTTAAATGCGTACCCACAATCTATGTTTTAGAGCAAAACTATGAAAATAGTTTCACACGTTAACAACAAATTTACTACACTGAACCGAAGTTCTAAGTAGCCACTTTTCAATTTCTTTTTTTCTGACTAAGCCCTAGTGGTATTGAAATGAATCTTTGCCCAAGTATGTGTATTGTAATGAGCTAAAGTTAAGCGGTGCTTTGGAAGAGTTTTCTATCACTTCACGATTTTTGGTTTCAAAAATGCAAAAATCAAATTTTTGAAGAAAATAAGCGTTTTGAGTGCAGTTTTTTTTTATCAAATTCAAGTACAGGTGATTGCAAACCTGCCTAGTCGACTTGAAAAACATCCAAAACTTTACATTTAGCTTATTACAGATTTTTTATGAATTTTTAAAAATTGATAATTTTCCGAATTTTCAGAAATTTTTGGAAATCATCAGCTGCACATACTAAAATCATTGTATGTGTTTTATTTTACGTTCATATGTTTGACAAAACACCATGCAACTTGATGAGCCCATTTTCTAATGATATTTTTACTAATTTGGTATCCACTTCCGCTTTTAACGTGAAACTTTAAAGGTCATTTAAATGGCATTTTTCAAAGATTTCTTTTAATTTTTCAGCAGAACAGTGACGCCAATTCATAATAAAGAACCCCTGAAAATTGCACTACTGTGCCGCAGATAATAAAGCGTACAGAGCAATGCAAAGTGTGTATGCAAACTGCATGGTTAAGCTAAAAATCCTTTGATCAAGTTGTGGACCGTGGCTGTCTTCATGTTAATGCAGAAGAGAAATGGAGTGTTCAACTGTCAAAAAAACCTTTGATTCTTTTCATCTTATATCACAGCCGTTATAAACATCTTCAAACTAATTAAAATATAAATGGATGACGTGTCTGATGAATAGTTTATATCACACTAAAAAGTGTGACTTTTTGAAATGATGGTACCTTTACTCGGACCTCCTCTGTGCAAGGTCTACCAGACATTTTGAAGTGATATGGTTTGCAGAGTCTCAACAAAGCCTTGGACCTTCTTATAGAATTTAAATTTTGTGAGAGCGATTTTTACTTTCTGAACAGGAGCAAAAATTGTATGGTGGCTACTTATAACTTCGGTTCAGTGTATATTTATAAAAGTGGGTGTAAACTAAAGGGGTCTACCATGCAAGGACGTGTTAGCATGATGGCACGTAATTGTACACATGATAGATGGCTTTGCAGCCGACTGAGCTTTCGCGCCTGGTTTCTTCAAATATGATTTTGTTTGAATCGAAAAATATCAGCTCTAGTGTGTGGAATGTTTTAAGTAAAAATTCACTGTTTATCTATCAGTTGTAGGAAGGATTAAATCACTTAAAGTTAATTTGCATGATCTTATTTTGATTTTCTTTACACTTCACATCCCAGTAGTTTTTTTTATTTGATATGTCCCATCAACAATATTTCAGTTATGTAGGGACGAGTCTTTCTGGGTTGAACCAGTACTAAGCTAGGATGAATGTGTCTTGCTTAAGGACACAAAGAAGTGACGCCGGTGAGGCTCGAACCCGCAGCCCCTCAGTCTCGAGTCAAGCACTCTACCCCTGAGCCACTGCGCTCCCTATATCGGTGGTATACAAGTGGTATATCAGTAGTATACCATTGGAAATCAGCGGTGAAATTTGGTGGTATTACCAGTTTTATATTGGTGGTATGCCAGTGGAATATCAGTGGTGTAACCACTAGTTTCCAGTGGCAAACCAGTGGAAACCAGTAGTAAAATTTGGTGGTATTACCACTGTTATCAACTGGTATAACAGAGGAAATCAGTGGTATTACCACTGTTTTACCATTATAATCCACTTTTTACCAGTGGTTATACCACCAAATATTATCGCAGATTTCCACTGGTATAATACAGGTAATACCACTGCTATACAACTGGTAATTCCAGAGACATGTTCTATGGGGTAGTCCTTGTAAATTAAATTTAGCCACATTTCGTGTTTCAGGAAGAAATTGTCTGAGTGTAAAATTTGATCAAGGAGAAATGCTGGTTGGCCACTTGTGATGAATCCTTACATTTAAATGAGTCCAATTTTAGGGGCATCGGGTAAGTTTTTTTTAATCTTTATTTCATGTTTCGATGCATTTCCTGTGAGCACTTACAATGGCCCCAGATGGGACGCTGCATTTTCGCAGCATCACATTTGTGGCCATTGAAAAATGCCCCCCCTACTAATGGCCATGAAAACATCATTCAAAATACTAATGGTCATTGAAAAAATATTTAGATCTTTTAATGGCCATGAGAAATTGAGTAATTTATGGGCATTATATATAAAAACATATGTGGCATGATTTTAAAGCAATGGCCATTAATTTGTTTCCAAAATTAATGGCCACCATTAAAGGCAGTAAAACATATGGCCATGATTTTCCCTTTATATCAAGAGAGAAAATTTAATGCCCCTGAACATGTTTCCTTTAATTGGCATAAATATTTTTCATAACCATTAGTTCTGGCACATTAACAAAACAACGACCCTTATTTTCCCATTAAAAGAAACATACAAATTGATGACCCATTAATAATGTCGCATTTAATGGCCATTGTTCTGGAGTCATGTGCATTGTCATTTTTTCATTAATAATTAATACATGGTAATGTTCTTTAAAAAATAAAATCAAAATGTAATGCCCATCAATTTTAAGTATAATTCATGCGCATTAAAAACAAGGGGTTTGTGGGACATGGGGAGAATGGCTATTTATTTTCAGGGAGCTGGGGAGCACTGGTAATTATTTTTAGGGATTTGGGGAGCAAGCTCATAGTTTTGGGGATTCAGGGAGCCCTGCAAAAAGTAAAAAAAAATCTCACCTTCAGGGAAAAGCCTTCGTTAAGTTTTTAAAAAACAAAAACAAAAAAACAAAAAAACTTCAGCTTTTGAGGCAAAGCCCCCCCCAAGACCCCCTTGGAAAATTTAAGACAATTCTCTGAAGCCAAAAAAAATCTAAATAGGGGTCTGGCACGCATGGTCTCAGATTTACTTGATTTTTTTGGTATGTTATACACATGACCCAATACCACAAAAAAATCAAATTTTACTTGTTAGTCTTGGTTGCTATGTGAACCATCATTGTTCATGTTGGGCAAAATTCAAGGATTCAGCATATTAAAAATATGAAAATTGCACTAACTTGGAAGTGGTTACATTTATTGAAAAAACGTTTTGCAAAAGGATTTTGGCCAAAATACAACATTGTATCACCACTTATTCTTGACATATGTAGTTTGGTTCTATCATGCACGTGGTGGTAGCAGTAGTGACCTATATTATGCCTAAATTGGCAAAAAATAAAAAAAAAGTGAAAAAAACAACAACAGTTTTTTGGCAATTTTTGAGGGCTTTTTGCCACAAAAAAACCCTGCAGCAACACTGGTATTCAACCATAACAGATTCTGATTCTGATATATCAATCCTAGGTCTTTGAAATAAAATCTATGGGAGTATGTGAAGTTTTTTTGACAAAATCTCAGTAAAATTGACACACAAATTGATTTTATCAAAATAAAGCTATTTCATGGACGTGACATAACTGATATGTTAATGGCAATATAAGTCATTGAAAACAATGTAAAGAGAAACAAAAGTATTGTATTGTGATAGCAAATTACAATTCTATCCTCAATTACAAATATTGCCTGGTTAAATGCGAAAAAAATGACTTTTTGTTCCAATTATCATACAGTACTAGTTTTGGGAAGTTTGTATTATGAGCATTTTCAAGTGAAATTAAGATGAGATAACCATTGGAAATAGTAATGAATTACTTAATTTTGTCAGATGTCATCAGAAAAGCATTTATTGCTGTAAAATATTAAGAAACAGCGTTAGTTGTCCTAATAATCGAGCGGTACCAATGATTGGAAATTTAGAATTTCAAGCAGTTTCATATAAAATGAAGATATATTGAAAATATATAGTCATGCCTAAATGATTTAATCCACCAGAATTCACTAATAAAACAACTTTTACTTTATATATAATCAAAAGACACCATTATTGAACTAATAGTTGAGTGTTACCAGTTTCCAGAATATTGTCATTTAAGTCAAATTCTTTGTAGGAAAAAATTGATGTCTTTCACTTTTATTTACGAGTAAGTCTATCATATCCTCAAAAAACACCAATTTTAAGAATGGCTGCATGCAAATATTCATAAAAATATTTACGATTATCAAGCAATTCAACAGTCATCTGAAGTTCTTCAGATATCATTTAATTTTTATTTTTTTATCATGCGCTTATCCAAAAGTTTTGTCAGGGGGTGCTGTAACAGGTCCATCTGCCACAAAAAAGCTCTAACAATATTTTTGGTTTACTTTTTAGTCCTCACCGAATTTAACAGGAGTTCAATGGTTTGTTCATAGAAAACTAATTTTCCAAGATTCAAGAGGGGGGTCATTATTTCCAAGGGGATTGGTGGGTGATGGGTCCAATTTTTTCCAGGGGTTCCAATAGCTTATTCCCTATAGAAATCGATATTATTTATATGTGATTTTCCGAGGGGGGTCTGGACCCCTGTCCCCCTATCTGGGTCTGCACATGGTTATATTCAGAAAAATACCATAGTATTTCTAATAAATAACCAGTACATGTGACTGTTTTAGAAATATTTGACAGAGAAGCTTTTTCATAGTGGTATTTGATCATGGTTATCAAATAAGGCGAATTTCATTACAGTGGCTCAGAGGTAGAGTGCTTGACTCGAGACCGAGGGGCCGCGGGTTCGAGCCTCACCGGCGTCACTGCGTTGTGGTCATTGAGCAAGACACATTTATCCTAGCTTAGTACTGGTTCAACCCAGGAAAACTCGTCCCTGTTTAACTGAAAGATTGTTGATGGAACGTAAAGAATCAAATCAAACAAAACTAGACTTCAGTCGATGGTACACCATCGTCTAAAATACCCGCCTTTTAACTAACCAACGCATTTTTTTCCAAGTTTGAAGCTGCTACGTCCAAGGGTTAAGGAGGAGATACATGTACATTTACAAGAAAGAACATTATTTTACTTTTGATCTTGACCTTAGGTCATGAACAAACACGAAACTTTGCCCAGTATCCTCTTCATCATATTACCTATGCACCTGCAAAGTTTGAAGCTTCTTTGTCTAAAGGTTTAGGAGGAAATGGTTTTTCAGAAATATTGACCTCTATATCACGTGACATGTCTACCTTCAAAGTTTGAAATTGCTACGGCCATTGGTTAAGGATATGTATTACCAAGAGATTACATTATTTGACCTTGACCGCAAGGTCAAGGGGATCAAGGTCACACGAAATGTTGCCCAGAACCCGAGACATCATGTGACCTATGCACCAGCAAAGTTTGATGTTGCAACATCCCATGGTTGAGGAGAAGATGCTTTTATAAGAAAATACATTATATGACATTGTCCTTGGGGTCAAGGTCACACGAAATGTTGCCCAGTGTCCTTTTCATCATGTGACCTATACACATACAGAGTTTGAAGTTACTACGTCAAAAGGTTTAGGAGGAGATGCATTTACAAGGAAATTCAATATTTGACCTTGACCTTGGGGTCAAGGTCACGAAATATTACCCAGTACCCTCTACATTATGTGACCTATTCAGCTAATAAGTTGTAAGTTGCTACATCTAACCGTTTAGGAGGAGATACAGTTACAAGAAAATACATTTTTTGACCTTTGACCTTGATCTTGGGGTCAAGGCCACACAAAATGTTGCCCAGTACCCTCTACATCATGTGACCTATTCAGCTACAAAGTTTGAAGTTGCTACATTTTACCGTTTAGGAGGAGATACACTTACAAGAAAATACATTATTTGACCTTTGATCTTGGGGTCAAGGTCACACAAAATGTTGCCCAGTACCCTCTACATCATGTGACCTATTGAGCCACAAAGTTTGAAGTTGCTACCTCTAATGGATTAGGAGGAGATACATTTACAAGAACCTGATGGATGGAAGGATGGACAGACGGACGAAGGACCGACTTTGGTACAAAATTAATATACTCTTTTTTCTAACGAAAAAAGCGGGTATTACAAAACACCTGCCGATAATACTCGAAAGAAGGTCTGGCAGTATATAGAGAAAGAAAAAAGAAAAATTAAAATAAAAATGATTCTTTATACTACAAAAAAAAGATTTCTGTAGTTCTACCTATTATATGTGAAAAGTAAGCATCGACAAGGATTCGTAAGGGGACTGGGGACACCTGCAATGGTGGCAATTAGTTATTAGTTCTAGGAGCGTTCTTCCTAGCGAACGGTCAAGCAAGCTCATAATGTAAACCCACGTTTTGGGCAGTGCAGATATTTTCAACAGTGCATAGATGTGGCAACCACGACCGTAATTGTGACATTTTGCCAGTATATGCCCTTAACTTCATTGATCATTACAAATTCAGAAATTTTCACGAAAGTATGGCTATGCAGTAAAGGTAATAACTTGGTAACAGGACATAATCAGCATGTTATTATTAATTTATAGTTCAAATGGGGCATTTCTATCACCGTTTGTAATCGCTTGGTTTAATTGACAATACAACCAGATTTGAGTTTTATAATTTCATACCCGTTTATAAAGTATGTATCCAAGCTTTCCTAATGATATAAGACAACGAACATTTTTTGGAATATGTACACCTTGAACATTAACTTATTTTTTACATCAAATAAATAGCAGCTGAACTGACATTGATCTTAATGTGTCTTTAAACTGCTTTAAGGGCTATATTCTGTTCAATTGTTTTGATCGGCAGTATAACTGCAACAATAACAGGTAGAAATGTTAAAGATTTATACTGGAGTAATGTTAGCTTCAAATTGTAATAATAGGATTTTTTTCACTATTTTACTCTAACAATATTTGTTTGTATCAGTTCGCTCACGGTTCTTTCATAGAGACCATTCCTGACATACTATAGTTGCCAACTACGTGTATATGCAATTACAGGATGTAGTAACGGTCAACTACTATGGAGTGAGCTCTGATATGAGATATAATAAATGACTTCCACAATATAACTAAAGAAATGGATGGAACTGGTGTTTATGATCTGATGACATCACCAAAACAAATAACAACACTGAAAATTTAACTTACGTGGGCCTACAGGTATAAAAAGCCTGTCCTTTCAGCTATGTTTTTAAAAATCTGTTCCAACACATGGCGGTCCTCGCTCCTTTTTCCTTTGTGTAGCTTTGCAGGACCCAAGAAAGACCAGATTTGACAACCAGTTCGTCGAAGACGCTGTATTACATTTGAATGTATGGAATCTAGATGTTTATTGCATATTTTATAGTTTCCTGTGAATTCATTTTTTCTCTTAGAAGACCGTCTTGGTACTAGCAAGCAGTGTGGACCCTGATGAAATAACAAATCATCATGCGGCAATTCTTCTGTGTCTTCACTGTTTGCCAACGCAAAACAGTGAAAAAAATTCCTATCATTACAATTTGAAGCTAACATTACTCCAATATAAATCTTAAATATCTCTACCTGTTATTGTTGTATTTATTCTGCCAAAACAATTGAACAGAATATAGACCTTAAAGCAGTTTAAAGACACTTGAAGATCAATGGTATTCAGCTGCTATTTATTTGATGTTTGTTTGTTTGTTTTGTTGCTTACGTCCCAAGTCAACAGCTATGGTCATGGCGGGATGGTCAGTTCACCTAACCACACTTTTTCCTGGGCAGGCTTGAACAAGCGGTTAACCAGTAATTCGTGCACATACTTTCGCTTGTAACTGACAACAACCCTTCTTGAATGAATCAGCGGAAGGGAGGAGAATGACCGTAGAAATTTTTTCATGATCAATCTCCACGAAAGTATGGGACCTGGCCGGGAGCGAACTTGCGACCCCTGGATTTGCAGTCAGACACGCATCTGTAGCCAGACATGTTACTGACTGCGCTACGCGGCATGTAAAAATAAGGTAATTTTCATGGTGTACATTTTCAAAAAAAAAGTTTGTTGTCCAATATCTTTAGGAAGGGTTGGTATCATACTTTATAAATGGGTATGAAATTATAAAACTCAGATCTGGTTGTATTGTCAATTAAACCAAGTGATTACAAATGGTGATAGAAATGCCCCATTTGAACTATAAATAAATAATAACATGCTGATAATGTCCTGTTCTTTTTCTTTCTCTATATACTGCCGGACCCTCTTTCGAGTATTATCAGCAGGTGATTTGTTATACCCGCTTTTTCCGGTAGAAAAAAAGGGTATATTAATTTTGTACCAAAATGGGTCCTTTGTCCGTCAGTCCATCCGTGCTTCCATCCGTCCGTCAAGTTTCTTGTAACTATATCTCCTCCTAAACCATTAGAGGTAGCAACTTCAAACTTTGTAGCTCAATAGGTCACATGATGTAGAAGTTACTGGGCAACATTTCGCGTGACCTTGACCCCAAGGTCAAAGTCAAAGGTCAAATAATGTATTTTCTTGTAAATGTATCTCCTCCTACACGGTAAGATGTAGCAATTTCAAATTTTGTAGCTGAATAGGTCACATGATGTAGAGGTTACTGGGTAACATTTCCTGACCTTGACCCTAAGGTCAAGGTCAAATATTAAATTTTCTTATTAATGCATCTCCTCCTAAACCTTTTGACTAAGTAACTTCAAACACTGTAGGTGTATAGGTCACATGATGTAGTTGACACTGGGCAACATATAATGTAATTTCATATAATGTATTTTCTTGTAACTGCATCTTCTCTTCAACCATGGGATGTTGCAACATCAAACTTAGCTGGTGCATAGGTCACATGAGGGAACTGGGCAACATTTCGTTTGACCTTGACCCCTTGACCTTGCGGTCAAGTCAAATAATGTAATCTCTTGGTAATGCATCTCCTTAACCATTGGCCGTAGCAACTTCAAACTTTGCAGGTACACAGGTCACGTGATGTAGAGGGCAATATTTCTTGTAAATCCATTTCCTTCTAAACCGTTGGATATAGAAGCTTCAAACTTTGCAGGTGCATAGTTCATATGATGTAGAGGATACTGGGCAAAGTTTTGTGTTGGTTCATGACCTAAGGTCAAGGTCAAAAGTAAAATAATGTTCTTTCTTGTAAATGTATCTCCTCCTAAACCCTTAGACGTAACAACTTCAAACTTGGCAGATGTGTTTGTTAGATCAAAAGCGGGTATTTGCGATTGTGTTTCATCGACTTAAGTCTATTTTTGTTTGATTTGATTCTTTAAGTCCTATCAACAATCTTTCAGTTAAACAGGGACGGGTGTTCCTGGGTTGAACCGGTACTAAGCTAGGATAAATGTGTCTTGCTCAAAGACTACAACCCAGTGACGTGGGTGAGGCTCGAACCCGCGGCCTCTCGGTCTCCAGTCAAGCACTCTACCACTGAGCCACTGCGCTGCCTATATTTGTGGTATACAAATTGTATATCAGTAGCATATCAGTAAAATTTAGGTGTTATTACCAGTTTTATATTGGTGGTATACCAGTGGAATATCAGTCGTGTTACCACTTGTTTCCAGTAGTAAACCAGTTGAAACCAGTGGTAAAATTTGGTGGTATTTCCACTGTTATCAACTGGTATAACAGAGGAAATCAGTGGTATTACCACTGTTTTACCATTATAATCCACTGTTTTACCAGTGGTTATGCCACCAAATATTACCGCAGATTTCCACTGGTATAATACAGGTACAAATGTAATACCACTGCTATACCACTGGTAATTCCAGAGACATGCTCTATGGGGTAGTGCTTGTAAATTAAATTTAGCCACATTTCGTGTTTCATGTAGACATTGTCTGAGTGTAAAATTTGATCAGAGAGAATTGCTGGTTGGCCACTTGTAATGAATCCTTATCATTTAAATGAGTCCATTTTTAGGGGCATCAGGAGAATTTTTCTATCTTTATTTCACGATGCATTTCCTGTGAGCATTTACAATGGCACCAGATGGGACGCCGCATTTTTGCAGCATCACATTTGTGACCATTGAACAATGTCCCCCTAGTAATGGCCATGAAAACATCATTAAAAACTCATGGCCATTGAAAAATATTTAGATCTTTTCATGTCCATGAGAAATTGAGTAATTTATGGGCATTGTATATAGAAAAATATGTGGCATTTAATTGTTTCTGAAATTAATGGCCACCAATACAGGCAGTAAAAACATATGGCCATGACTTTCTTCTTTATATTAAGAGAGAAAATTAAATGCCCCTGAAAAATGTTTCCTTTTATTGGCATAAACATTTTTGATAACCATTAGTTCTGGCCCATTAACCAAAACAATGATCTTTATTTTTCCATTAAAAGAAACATAAAAATTAATGGCTCATTAATTATGTCGCATTTAATGGCCATTGTTCTGGAGTCATGTTCATTATCATTTTTTCATTATTTAATTATGCCGGTAATGTTCTTTAAAAATAAAATCAAAATGTAATGCCCATCAATTTTAAGTATAATTCATGCGCATTAAAAACAATGATGGGCCCCCAGGGGCTTTTGGGACCTTGGGAGAATGGCTATTTATTTTCAGGGAGCTGGGGAGCACTGGTCATTAATTTTAGGGATTTGGGGAGCAAGCTCAGGGATTCAGGGAGCCCTGCAAAAAAGTAAAAGAAACATCACCTTCAGAGAAAAGCCTTCATTTAATTTAAAAACAAGAACAAAAAAAAATCGGCTTTTGAGGCGAAGCCCCCCAGACCCCCTTGAAACATTTAAGAGTAATTCTCTGAAAGCACTCAAAAATTGAAATATGGGGTCCGGCACGCATGGTCTCAGATTTATTTGATTTTTTTGTTTTTTGTACACATGACCCAATACCACCAAGAAAAGTCAAATTTTACTTGTTACTCTTGGTTGCTATGTTTATGTTGGGCAAAAATCAAGGATTCTGCATATTAAACATATGAAAAATGTACTAACTTGGAAGTGGTTACATTTATTGAAAAAACGTTCTGTAAATTTTTTTTGCCAAAATACAATATTGTATCACCACTTAATCTTGACATATGTAGTTTGGTTCTACCATGCACGTGCTGGTAGCAGTAGTGACCTAAATTATACCAAAATTGGCAAAAATAAAAAAAAAGTGAAAAAAAGATCCTAGGTGGTAACATCTTTGAAATAAAATCTATGGGAGTATGTGAATATTTTTGACAAAATCTCAGTAAAATTGACACACAAATTGATTTATCAAAATAAAGCTATTTTGTGCATGTGACATAACTGATAATGTTAATGGCAATATAAGTCATTGAAAACGATGTAAAGAGTAACAAAAGTATTGTATTGTAATAGAAAATCATAATTCTATCATCAATTATCAAATTTTTCCTGGTAAAATGCGAAAAAAAATGACTTTTTATTCCAATAATCATACAGTACTAGTTTTTGGAATTTTGCAATATGAGCATTTTCAAGTGAAATTTAGATGAGATAACCATTGGAAATAGTAATGAATTACTTAATTCTGTCAGA
Organism: Loripinus fragilis; assembly: GCA_964019695.1. Taxonomy (NCBI): domain Eukaryota; kingdom Metazoa; phylum Mollusca; class Bivalvia; order Lucinida; family Lucinidae; genus Loripinus; species Loripinus fragilis. The sequence continues at coordinate 48,188,440 of OZ026529.1, forward strand.
TGTCATCAGAAAAGCATTTATTGCTGTAAAATATTAAGAAACAGCGTTAGTTGTCCTAATACTCGAGCGGTACCAATGATTGGGAATTTAGAATTTCAAGCAGTTTCATATAAAATGAAGATATATTGAAAACATGTAGTCATGCCTAAATGATTTAATCCACCAGAACTCACTAATAAAACAACTATTACTGTATATATAATCAAAAGACACCATTATTGAACTAATAATTGAGTGGTACCAGTTTCCAGAATAGTGTCATTTCAGTCAAATATTTTGTATGAAAAATTGATGTCTTTCACTTCGATTTTTATTTACGAGTAAGGCTATCATATCCTCAAAAACATATAATGACTGCATGCAAATGTTCATAAAAAAATATTTACAATTATCAAGCAATTCAGCAGTCATTTCCAAAACATTTACATTTTCAGCAGCTTTTCATGTGGAAAAAATGAATCATTTAATTATTATTTTTATTAATTTATTCAATTACATCTATATATCATGCGCATATCCAGAAGTTTTGTCAGGGGGTGCTGTAACAGGTCCATCTGCCACTAAAAAAGCTCTAGCCCTCACCTAATTTAACAGGAGTTCAATGGTTTGTTCATAGAAAACTAATTTCCCAAGATTCAAGAGGGGGTCATTATTTCCAAGGGGATGGGTGGGTGATGGGTCCAATTTTTTCCAGGGGTTCCAATTGCTTATTCCCTATAGAAATCCATGTTATTATACCCCCCGCAAACTTTGTTTGTAGGGGGTATACTGTTTTCACGTTGTCCGTCCGTCCGTCCGTCCGTCCGTCCGTGTGTCCGTGCGTCCGTCCGTAACGCTTTGTTTCCTTAATAACTCGAAGAGTCATTGCTGGATTTTCATCAAACCTTGCAAACATGTCCATATATGCAAGACAAATACTTTAGACAAAAAAGTAAGGGCTAGGGGCCAATTCTATTAGAGTTATTTCCCTTTGTAGTTCTAAATGGCTTTTAATATAGTGCTTTATGCTTATGTTATTATAGGCCATACACTGATTTTCATCAAACCTTGCAAACATGTTCATATATGCAAGACAAATACTGTAGACAAAAAAAGTAAGGGCTAGGGGCCAATTCTTTTAGAGTTATTTCCCTTTGTAGTTCTAAATGGCTTTTAATATAGTGCTTTATGCTTATGCTATTATAGGCCATACACGGGCCAATCAACTCCTACCACAGCTTTTGATGGAACAATTTGATACTTTTCCTATACAATGTAGACACATTGAACATATGCATGAAGGAGTTTAGTTTGGAAAAAATAATGTTTGACAAAATGACAGCTGTGAGAACTTAGACAATTTTTCCCTTATAAGGTGTTTGTATATGCATAGACGGTGCCTTTATGGGCCGATCAACTCCTACCACAGCTTTTTATGGAGCAATTTGATACTTTGCCTATACAATGTAGCCACATTGAACATATGCATGAAGGAGTTTAGTTCAGAAAAAATAATTTTTGACAAAATGACAGCTGTGAGAACTTAGACAATTTTTCCCTAATAAGGCTTTTGTATATGCATAGATGGTGCCTTCATGGGCCGATCAACTCCTACCACAGCTTTTGATGGAACAATTTGAGACTTTGCCTATACAATTTAAACACATTGAACATATGCATGAACGAGTTTGGTTCACAAAAAATAATTTTTAAAGAAATGACAGCTGTGAGAACCTAGACAATTTTTCCCTTTTTAGGCTTTTGTATATGCATAGATGGTGCCTTCATGGGCCGATCAACTCCTACCACAGCTTTTGATGGAACAATTTGATACTTGGCGGATACAATGTAGACACATTGAACATATGCATGAAGGAGTTTGGTTCACAAAAATAATTTTGACAAAATGACAGCTGTGAGAACTTAGACAATTATTCCCTTATATGGCTTTTGTATATGCATTGATAGTGCCTTTATGGGCCGATCAACTCCTACCACAGCTTTTGATGAAGCAATTTGATACTATGTCAATACAATGTAGACTCAATGAACATATGCATGAAGGAGTTTATAAGTTTTGTTGAACTTAGACAATTATTCCCTTATATGGCTTTTGTATATGCATGGATAGTGCCTTTATGGGCTGATCAACTCCTACTACAGCTTTTGATGGAGCAATTTGATACTTTGCAGATACAATGTAGACACATTGAACATATGCATGAAGGAGTTTATAATTTTTGTTTGCACAGATTCTACTGAAATCTTCTTATCAAAACTAAGGTCTTCTTGTTCGAACATTAACTTGCCAAGTTTTTTCACTGACTCTTACTGTGCGGGGGGTATCTAATAAGCATTGCTTATTGACTTTTTTCATTTATATGTGATTTTCCGAGGGGGGTGGGGTCTGGACCCCTGTCCCCCTCTCTGGATCTGCACATGGTTATATGCAGAAAATTACCATAGTATTTCTAATAAATAACCAGTACATGTGACTGTTTTAGAAATATTTGACAGAGAGGCTTTTTCATAGTGGTATTTGACCATGGTGCATTCTGAGCGTTTCAAAGCATGTTATTATCAATCAACAACAACCCAAATATTGTATGATACTTTTCCCCAAGATCAATCCAGATGCGCACGCTAGTACAAAAATAAATACATTCACAATTTACAAGGGGTCTGGGGGCAATAGCCCCCAAGAGCCAAAGAAATAAAAAATGAAGGCTTTTCCTTTTTTACATAAAAATATTACATACCAGGCACGCAGGTAGCCATGTAATAATGTGGATTCAGATTCGAGTTAACGGGATCCGGGGACATGCTCCCCCGGATTTTTTTATTAAAATGGTGCAATCTGGCACATTTTGAGCGTTCATAATACGTCATTATCAACATAAAGAGTCAACAATTTTAAGGATAATAAATCCACAGTAGTAAAATTTATTCGCCATATCTTGCACCTTTAGCGTGTTAGCACGAGAGTAAATACATCTAGATTTCCCAAGGGGGGTCTGGAGGGCCTCCCCCCTAAGCCCAAGATTTTTTTTAATAAATGAAACGGAATTAAGGTTTTTCCTTTTAGGTGAGTTTTTATTTTAAATTTATTTTTAAACTTTTTTTGCAGGGCTCCCTAAATCCCCAAAACTATGAGTTTGCTCCCCAAATCCATGAAAATAATTACCAATGGTCCCAAGCTCCATGAAAATAAATAGCCTTTTCTCCACAGATCCCTAAAGCCCCTGGGGGTCCATTATACGCACGAATGGGTGCCAAATAATAAGCAGGTAAAACTACGATCCAGTAGATGATAGGCCCACAGCCAGTCGTCAAAATTGCTAAAGGTATTGAATAGCTCCACTCGCTGAAATCCTTGGGTCTCAATGTGTTATGATAGTACACCAGCGTATCTCAGTCATTTTCCATATCTATAGCTTGATATATACCTTCAGTACCTTGTACATGTATCTATGCTCTCTTCAGTAATTTATATTCACCACATCCTCTTTATAACACTATCGTTGTGGTCCAAACCAATATCCTAGATAAGATTATTCAAATGAACATGATCTAGTAGCTATTTGTTGAGTAATAATTCACTGCTGGGAAATCGGAGCGCAGTGGCTTAGTGGTAGAGTGGTTGAATCGAGACTGAGGGGCCGCTGGTTCGAGCCTCACCGGCGTCACTTCGTTGTGTCCTTAAGCAAGACACATTCATCCTAGCTTAGTACTGGTTCAACCCAGGAAGACACGTCCCTACATAACTGAAATAATGTTGATGAAGCGTATCAAATGAAACAAAAAACTACTGGGAAGTGAAGTGTAAAGAAAATCAAAATAAGGTCATGCAAATTAACTTAAAGTGATTTAATCCTTCCTACAACTGATAGATAAACAGTGAATTTTAACTCTAAACATTCCACACACTAGAGCTGACATTTTTCGATTCAAACAAAATCATATTTGAAGAAACCAGGCGCGATAGCTCAGTCGGTTGCAAAGCCATCTATCATGTGTACAATTACGTGTCATCATGCTAACACGTCCTTGTATGGTAGCCCCCTTTAGTTTACACCCACTTTTATAAATATAGTAAATTCACACCCAGGGAGCGGAAGTGACCGGACAATTGCGAGTGAACGACAAAATACGGCATTTGCGACGTTGTACATTGGAGGATCAGTCACTTGCTCTAAAAAAACACAGGGTGCATAGATATGTCAACACAGCAACCATTTGTGTGTCTGTCATGAATTTATTCATACTCACGTAAGTACCCAAATAATTATCCTGTAAATAGGTAATGTTAAAACCAATAATAGTGATTGTTCTCTTAAAAATAATGGCACTGATCAATCCATTGATGCTTCGTTTCAATGTGATCACTTTGTAAAGTTGGAATGAAATATAGCATAACAATAAAGTTTGTACGTTCTTTTTATTTATCTACCTTCTACAATGACATATCATGATTATTCTTGAATAAAAGTTGCTGAAAGAGTGTTAACTGGAATAATGTGTAGCGACTTGTCATGCCACCTTTTTACATCATGTGAACGGACACTTGACAGTAAACTGAGCGGGTGCTTGTGATCTGGGCTGTCTGTATTGAACGGGCACTTGCCATCATTAACAAATTTAGTTGAAATGATTATTGCTATATTTTGGTACCAATTTGTTTTTCCAAACAACAAATAGTCTTGATATCGTTAATATTACAAGCTTTGAAGTAAATATAAAACAAAAAAAGAGTTTATTCAGCATGAATTCATATAGTACTGGTTTGTTTTAATAATGCACCCTGATAGGAGACAAAGTAAACGTTTTGCCTGCTTGGTATTATAGTACAACCGGTAGTGTGTACAGTCCAGCCTTTTGGAGTTTGTGTTTTTGATTTCCAAACTTGACTATCATCCTTTAAATGAGATGGTCATTAAACCCTTTGTTTTACATAGTCTGCTTATTATCAATTTTTGGAGGATACTTTTAGTCTTTAAGTACTTAAAGTAAGGCTGCAAAGGGGGGAAATTGTGATTAGGATAAATAGCTTTCATTCAATGTCCACAGCATTAAGCCCTGGACATTAAGCAACTAACCAAATAGACAAATGTGCAAGGTTTTGCTGTTTTTGGTTGTAATGTTGCAATTACATCTTTATGCAATGTGCATTTATAGGACTTTGTGTGAACATTATGGGGCATGATCAGACTGCTACTTTATGGTAATTTTGGAACAGCCTAATCAGGGTTCATAGTGTGAGCTTCCATATAATCAAATGCAATTGGATATATTATAAAACAGACAACAGATTCAGGACAAAATATTAACACGATCAGGCTTAATAAATTATGAATGAGTTGAAAAGATGTTTTCCATAATAATTTAAAATTACCTAATTGCATTCCTTATATTTCGTAAAAAAAGCGTAAACGTAAAACCCATATCAGTGTATCAGTGAGGCAGTTCTTAATATCAACAACATATCTTTCTCTAGGAAAAAATGAACCTTATTTAAACTGTCGTCTGTCCTCACAGCTGCTGATACACTTTCTAATTCTATAGACGCAAAAAAAGCTTCCAAGGTTAACGTTATTGACCATAGAACCTGTCCCCTCCTCTTGGGGGATTTTGTCACTATGATTTCCTGATACTACATTATATATATATGGCACAGAATGAGGTATGTTAGCCCTCAGAGAAAAGTCACATTATTATGTAACATCAAACTTATATATGTTACCCAAAATATATGCAATAATATTTTGGTTTCCAATGTTAAGGTACTCTTAGGCATAGTTACATAATTCTTTAAGCTTGTATGTGCCCTTTTTAGTGCAGGGTGGCTATTCAAAGCGTTTTGATCAAGCAGAAGTGTGTTACTACATAACTTCAAGTTACATACGTCATATTTGTGAACTACACTATTTAAATTATTGATTTCTTATCTTGTATCTTTATCTGATAAACTTTGATGCATATTTTAGTTCCCAATACCACGACCCTTACAAGCATTTTACTGCCGAATGCAAAACTGCAGTTAGATTATTTCACAGGATTATAAGATATATAAGCTGCTGAGTATGATTACCCTAAATAGAATGTAAAGAACTTTTAATTGAAATTGAGCACACAATCCTATTTGTAGGCCTTTAGACACTTTAAATAATAAAAGCATTCTATTAATAAAGAATAGTGTAAGGCGATATTTAACATTTTCTGGTGTATATTACCATTAAGTTGTTTGTTTATGTTATGTGTAGTATATATTACTGACTTTAATACATTCTATTTAATGCCTAGTACTTGATATGAATTATACATCATGAGGTGTTAAGATTTATTTAAATATAATTTTGCACTAAATATATAAAGCTATTAGCTTGTACAAAATAGAACTTTATATTTATTATTAAAACTCATTATCAATCCACATTGAACTTTGCAAAACATAATTTTTTTTAACTTTTTTAAAATAACAACAAAATTTTATTGGTTTGTTCAAAGTTATTAGGTTTTAAATTCTTAATAAAGTAGATATGATAGAATTCTAAAGACACTTCCCATGTTCTGTCAATTTTTAAGGTAACATTTCTTCTTATGATATAAAACATATGATATGGTTCTTTATTTGTCCAAAATGTCATAGATAATAAAAAATTTAGTCTGAAATACTAAGATACGTTGCATTAAGATTGCTGTAATATTTATTTAAATTGATTGATTAAGTTAAGGTTTAATATCCCAGTAAACAAAATTTCAGTCATGTCAGGGCTCCTCACAGAGGAAGGGAGAAGGAACAGAAGAACTAAATGGCCTCATGTGAAACAAATCTCATCCTGCCAACAAGCCAAATATGATGGGCCATCTCTCTAAAAGTTGTGACAGAGAAAGCACCTCTCTTTACTCATAAAACTGTACAAATAGGTGTCTTTATTAGATACAATTATACTGCAAGTCATTTGCGTTCAATTAAAAACTACATGTAAGAATAAGAACTAATATGATATCACTTTAGAATTCCTATTATTTAAGGTAACATAGTAAACTTTGATATTGCAGGGTATCTGCTGAAGAGCTAACATATATTTTTGTGGATTATATAAAGAGTTTGTTGAAGACTATATTGGACAAAGTAATAAACATTCCAGGAGATTCAACAGGCATAAATATTCTCAGAAATAGGATAATGCAAAATGTAACGTAAGTATATACGTAATAGTATGTTACAATATAACATCACACTTATCAGAGGGTATCATTTTTTTAAAAATGTAAGACATTGAGCTTCATTGAAAGCAGAGTCAACAACGCCCCCCCCCCCCCCCCCCCCCGTGTGTGTGTGGTAGGGGTGGGGGAAGGGGAAGGGTTTGGATCAGACCCATAACTATCCCATTGCCTATTAGTCTGGATTTCATTCAGGATCGTGCTTCATATTAATTTTAATGAATGAAATATGGGTCAGCTTATGACATTTTGAATGAGATTTAAGTTGCTTTTTAAGGATCAATGTTTGGTTTCATATGATCAAAAATAGCCTGTAGTGTGGGGGAATATATGCAGGAGTCGATATAGCAGACAGCATTTAAGAACAAACGTTTCTTGACAGGGAAAGGTGAAATATTGGCACTGGTATTGATAAAATGAGAAAAGTATATAGCACTCAGTATACAAGTGACCGTTCAGTAAAGTGTCTGTTGTCATGTACATTGCGTAAGCGAACGACAGCAAGTGACTGAACGGTGCCATGCTCCCACGTGTGTCATGTTTTCGCCATTTGCCATGCTCTGGTTTTGTTTTGGCAAAAACTATTAGTGTTTTCTTAGAAAGTACTAATATTAGAAGAGTAAAACTCCTAATGACAGTGAATTTGCGTTTTTATGCACGTTTGTTTCATGTTTGGAAATTCGAAAATCAACCACGCGTTGTTGATAAACAAGTGATTAGAATTCAAATTCACTGAACATGGACAATGGAATAGGATTTCAATCCAGCCAGAAAGTAGCTTACAAATATAACTTACCTTCTATACCCAAAACACGCATATGCTGAGGTTTTTCGTGTAAGAAAAAGCAGTTTGTTTATGGTGTAAATAAATAATCAATACCGCAAGTGACCAACCGTCCAATGTACAACATCACAAGTGCCGTTACTTGTCGTACACTCGCAATTGTCCGGTCACTTCCGCTCCCTGGGTGTGAAATTTGTTGTTAACGTGTGTGTAACTATTTTCTTAATTTTGCTCTAAAACATAGATTGTGGGTACTCATTTAAACCTCCTTGATTAGGCAGTTCTAACGTGTACCCATGATCTCTGTTTTGTGCAAACATAAGAAAATATATCAATTTTTTTCTACCAAAAATATGATTTTTACAGCCTTAAAAAATCGCTGCATATTGCATACTACTTAAAGCATGTTTGCATAGTTTTGTGGGTGTTTCTGAGATTGACCCCAGGGTGTGACCCATTCCTCATGAAGGTTTTGTCATGAAAATGGTGCTGCAACCATTTTTCCTCTGCATTGATCATGAAGAAGATTTGTTGTCAGTTACTAGCAAAATAATGGAAATGAATGTAACTTATGTCTGATTTCAGTGACTTATGGGCATTAAATACAATCTATTTAATTTTGTTGTTTCTAATGCCCGTGAAAGTTGATATTGATGACAATTATGTTTTTCATTTTAATGGTGCCAGAGCGAGGCAGTAATTCACAATCACTATTAATAAAATTAATGTGCATGAATTTAGTGTCATTCTTGCATCAAATTTTACCTTTCTGTTTGTAATGCCCATTTCAGAGATATTTAATGGCGATGATTTCAGATTTAACTTTTTAATGGTCAGATTTTTTAAAGGGTATTAAATAGTTAATAGTCATTATCTTCCAGATTTATAGGCATTAAAATGGATCCTACTGTATAATGCCAATTAATATGAAACGTGAGTTTATGTTAATGGTTCTGTTTTCAAAACAGAATACTTTGATGGGCATGGAAAACAATTGATACCCATTAATTAAATTTCCTTTTTTATGAGTCCATTAGTTACCTTTTAGTTCAGAATATAATTGGTATTGTTATATACCATATGAGTGTTTACTATAGAAGCTTGACGTGTTAAAATCGTTGACAGTTGTACTTTTCATCTAAATTTAACGTGTCGCAATGTGACAAATCACTGTCCGCGGGCTTCATTCCCATTATAAAATGGCACCAGAGGGCTTCATTGCCATTGAAGCCCACTCAAGGAAATCGTCTGTAAGTTAAGATTTATCGTAGCTAATGTTTAATGGAGAATGACCAAACTATTTCAATTACCATAAAATACGCTCCTTTATCATATCGGACAGGTGGCAATCGAAAACGCTCTGAACAATCGATGAACGCGGATCACAAATTGCTAGAAACAATGTTTTCGATTGCCAAAGGGCGCCAGTCGGGCAACAAACGGCAAACAAAATCTCTGTTTCTAACGATCTTAGATCTACGTTCGTCGATCGTATTAATGTTTTCGAGCGCCGCCTTTCTGAAGTGTACGTTAAATACAGGCCTACTGAATACATAGCCAAAACAATCCGAAACAAGGGCTACTAGGAATAATTTACAGTCCGGCCACAAACGGCAATCAAAATCTCTGTTTCTAACGATCTTAGATCTACGTTCGTCGATAGTATTAACGTTTTCGATTGCCGCCTAACTGAAGTGTTAATTGAATATAGGCCTACTGAATGCCATTGCCAAAACAATCCGAAACAAGGGCTACTAGGAATAATTTACATTTTTCATGATTCCGTTGAAAAAAATAATTTTGTTTCGATACCAGATATGCGGCAATCGAAAACTCTCTTAATAATCGACGAACGCGAATCAGAAATAGCTTTAACCAGTGTTTTCGATTGCCAATTGTCGCCAGTCGGGCGACTAATGCCAATCCAGAGCTCTGTTTCTAACTATTTTTGGTCTACGTTCGTCGACATATTGACGTTTTCGATTGCCGTCTATCTGGTGTGAATTCGTTGTACGCTTTATGATGTTTCTGTGAACATTTCTGCATACTATTGAATAAAAATATTTTGAACTGTTTGTGCTTAAAAGAAATGTACATAACAATGCCGATATAACATTATTTTCCATATATAATAACGTTTGCCAAGTCCTCGTGTGATAATGTGTTGTAAAACATTATCACACTCGGGCTTGGCAAACGTTAATATACGTAAAAACATGCTTTATCCTCTTATTAGTTGTAATGATTCTGTCTTTATAATGGCCATGGAATAAGATAGTACATAATTTAATGGCCATGTTTGTATCTTAATGGGCATGAAATTAATCAATGCCCATGGATTGAATTCCCTTTTATTTTGTGGCCATGATTACTTTTGCCATTGTAATGGCCATGGAAAAGGCAAGGATTAATGGCCCCATTAGTTTTCAGTTCATTACTTGGTTTATAATTAAGAGCCATTTCATTCTTTTTTTCATTGGATGGTTTTAAGTTAATGGCCATGATCATGGTTTTTAATTGTTTTAATGGGTTCCCATGCATACCATTATTTTTGTAAACACGGATTAATGGCTTGATATAATGGTTTTTAGCGATTTCATGGTATTTTCATGGGATTGTTACGGGATTTTAATGGCTATCTTCTACAGTAGTGATATATAAAAACCGTGTAAAATTGAACATGTTTCATATCGCGGGTGTACACCTTTTAATTTAATTTGACAGTTTATTACAATGGCTTGATTAGAGCTAGCCATTTAACAAACAAATAAAATCTGTAATTTTGTTCCTGTCTAGAAAGATTCATCCCCTCTAGGGAGATAAACCTATTCAGCAGGAACCTTTTTTTCCTGAGCACAAGGGACCCTATGCTTTGATGAGATGAAAACATCGGGAGGTGAAAAATCATATAAAGAAATTCGGGCTTGTACACTCTTATCGCATTTTTAACCTATCTCGTTTTACAAATGCCATATTTTGATTAAAGTGAAAATCTATATAATCACATAAAGCATAAAAACATGTAGTGTGATCAAAAGTGTGAATTTATTGCATGGTTGCGTAGTATAGCACTCAGGTGCGCAGCCTGGCAGAACCCTGGAATATTCATGAAGACGTGTATGTTAAATTTAATAGCCTTTAAACTTGCTGTGGCCTCATACTCTTTTTTACACAGTTACTCCTATAATATGGGAACAATCAAAAGTGTGTAGTTCTATATTACATTATGTGTTGAATGAGCAAGGAAAAGCAACGTCTGCATGCTCATGGCATCTGCGTTATATATATATATATATATATATATATATATATATATATATATATATATATATATATATATATATATATATATATATATATATATATATATATATATATATATAATACAAGTATATTAAAATATGATTTTAATCAAATTTGGCTGCTGACTGATTAAACACTGTTCCAAGATTGCTGAGATTGTCTGGCTACGCCCCTGATACTGGTTCAAAGTTCAGACTGGAATACATGCAAATAGAACTACAAAGCCTAGCTCAGGCGTTCTGTCATGTTGCTTGATGTAGTCCTTCAACAAATCTTTATGCTTCAGGTTGAGGATTTTATTTTCTAATTCTAGCAATTCCTCATTGTTGCTGTTTCCAAACATGCTTGTTCCTATTCGAAAATTCTCTTTCAGTGGTCCTTCAGGATCTAGATACTCAACGAACAGAGTTGGTGTATGCGCTCTAAGTAAGCTCAAAGAAGATACACACTGAAAGCCACACTCGGAAAACAATGACAAATACTGCTCGGCTGGTAGAAAATATGGTGTCATCCTTTCGGATATGCTATGCTGCAGTTGAGTAAACCAATACGAATTTGTGAAATGTGATGGGAGCATGGTTGTAATAAACATTACTCCTTGTGGTCGCAATATTCTTTTAGCATTTTTTAGCGTTTCTTTTAATCCTGTGAATTCTCCATTTTGGCTGTGGGCATCAATCTGTTGCAGCACCTGAAATTATGAAACTTTTAATAATAATCTGGAAAATAGCACCAGCTTTCTATTTGCATACAGTGAGCAACTTCAGTTACGCACCACTTTTTCAGGGCCCACATTGTTTGGCAAAAATGCTGGATTGGAACATTCTATATTATAATTTACTTATTGATATTTACATTTTGTCTGTTTGATGACATCGACAAAATATCAAATTACTCATGCGAATCATTCTGCTACGTCGAAGGCCCACTTCGAATCGAATTTAAGTTCCTTCTATAGTTCTTACGTAATAGATGCGCACGCACGTTTACACCCGAACGGCTACAGTTGAAACTTTTAGTTGGTTGGCAAGTAAACAAAAAGAATAGCCCTGTATGCTCCACTTCAATTCTTCATCGTAGACAAAAGGGATGTTATAAACTGCACAGCCTTTTCTAATAATCAATTACGAATAAGTAGGACCAAAAATTATCCTCATCTACGTTTATTTTAAAACAAACAAATCATTTTGAGGCTACTGACTGATCTTGAAGCCATATTGCTAGATAGGTCTAGAGTAGGGAACCAGCCTATCTACTAAAGTAACGGTGCTTCGACTCGCCGTAGATCTCTAGTAGGTTCGTGACGATACCATAGTAGCGACTATCGGTGTTCAAATCAAACTTTAGTTACTATAGTAGGGACTATAGTTCGATTCGAAGTGCGCCAAAGGCAATTTTGATAAAATTGCACGTGCAGCCTGAACGTCTATATTTTCCTTTTTCGTTTTGCGCTTGGTTTTATCCATGGTGATCGTTGTGACAGAAAACACCAAAAACTATTATTTATTCAATTAAAAGAAGGAAAGGTGGCAAGATCAGGAATCGATACAATCAAGTACCACACCTGACCCAGCTAGAATACCCCTTTTTACAGTCGTTTAATTCAGTAACACCGTTACTTTTTGTGAATTTCTCGTTTTGACGTCATATACTAATGGCATAAAGTTAAGCATATTTTTATAGAGTTTCTATTTATTACAAGAATGTCATTTTTACAAAATTATCTATTGACTATAAAAAAAGTACTCTTATTCTACAATCCAAAAGTCAATAATATAGAACTCTACAAATCCTGATGACGTCATAGCAACGCGAGAATTGTACCAACTAAAACACTTCCGAAAAACAAAATGGTCATTTTCTCCAAAATTCAGAAATAGTTTTGTTGATTGTCTGTCAAAGTTTGCAGATAACCATTCATGCCAAATCACATCCGCATCCGAGATCCGCATAGTTGTAAGGCTTTTGCGATTTCGAATGGGTTTAAATAATGACGATTTTTGCCCTTTGAGACTGGGCTGTTCTTAGGATAATGACTAGGAGCCCTGTTTCATGGCTCTTATTGTCTGTAAATGCCACATATATTCTTCTCACATCACCACGCAATATTTTGCAGCAAAAAGGGACAGATAAAACAGTCTAATAACTAAATTAGTGCCTGAATTGCATTTCATTAACTCATTGTATGAATAAAATTTGTACAATTTTGCTATCAAAAAACTCTTCACAGGATCGTCTGATCTGTTAAATGTTGCTGTCACAACTTAGTGGGAACATTGGTCTTAAAAGTCTGAAAAACTTAGCCTTTTTCTATCCATTGTTTGTACACAGCATCGAAGCTAGGCATTTTGCATACTGAGAGTTGACCCAGAAAACCTGTTCGTTTGAGTCAAGAAAGTGTTTCAGAATACCAAATTTCGGCTTTCCATTCAAAATAAGTATGGTAGACAAATGAGCCATGCCATGTGATTTCCAACAACGTGGCATTTTGACAAGTGTAGCCTCAGACGAGCCTGTGCAGCCTCATTTTAAGCTTAGAAACTCCAAATGATGTTCGGTCAGTAGCTTAGCACTCATTGAATATTCAAGCGACTAGCAAAGGGTCTGATCAGTCTGCGCATATGCACAGATTGGTCTGAGCCTTTGCTGGTCGCACATACCACATTGTTGGAAATCTCATGTCGCGGCTCAAATATAAAAAGCATTTTATGTAAGTTCAGAACTTAGAATTTTGGTCATTGGAAGTACAATATGCTTAATTTTATGCCAACAGTATAATAATGTCAGTTACAATAATCAAACAGGGGTTTCTTCGAAATTGTTTTGTTATGAGTCACTTGTAGACGTAGAAGTATCAAAAGACTAAAACATATTATAAAACATCTTTTTTTTGGTATAAAAGCAATTCGAAAATTGAAAAAATGTGCAATGTAATCTGAGTTCGTTCAAAATAATGCAATATGAAAATTAGTGCCCTTCAACATTCATTTTCTCGTTCAATAAACTTTCAATGGCTAATGCAAATATAAATGCGCTTTACGCTAGTAGTCTCTGAATAAAAAAAGATCACACCCAACTGTCTAAATATAGATGGTAGGTGCAGAAATGGTTCGATTATATGCGTATATACTGTTTATTTAACCTTTCTTACCCTTTAACACATATGATATCACAGCCAGGAGGGCGCCACCTAACATGTTTGTGTGTGTACTCAGTGCACATGTTATGTTGAATACGATAATTTTATGTTTCTAAAAACATCACAAAATCCATCTACAAATAAACTTGTCAAGCAATTAGAATTCTTTATTTAGACAAGTAAAACCAGCCCGACCCTCTGTATGCCAGATGACAGGGAGAATAAAATGTAAAAAAAAATTATTTATATATATATATATATATATATATATATATATATATATATATATATATATATATATATATATATATATATATATATATATATATATATATATATATATATATATATATATATATATATATCATATTTCTTTTTTTACGAGTAGTTCTAAAAATTATATGTGGTGCGTAACTTAAGTGGCTCACTGTATACTTGTCAATTACTAGATATTTAGTAACAATCTGTCGATCTTTCCTTTTTGATTTTCTAATTTCATTTTTACATTTAATATATTTTGACACGGACAAAATCTAGGGCGAAAATTTGGTCACCTCCCTTCAGACCTTCTCTTGCTCCCTGATAGCCTCATCTGGTGTCCATTCAAAGGTTGTCAGTTTGCAGTTGTTGGTTCATTGTTTGTTGTCCCCACTGTTTGTGCAGATTTTGTCCAGCCTTAGGCGGTAGCTCCGCTGCTATTGATTGTTCATTGTTGCTCTCATTGTGTGGGAGTTTTGCGTTCGGTCCTTATTTAGTTATGCAGTACTTAGTGTCCTTTCTAGTTTGCAATCATCTCGCTGGGGAAGAGAGAGCCGGAAAATGTAATTGTCTTTCTTGTTTTCATACGGCAGTTAATTTTCTGTGTCTCTTCCTCAAGGTCCCGAGATTGTGGTATTTCCTGGTCATACTCACTTTTGGTTTGGTTCTGGTTTTGTGATGTAAATGATATATGTGATCCCTTTTTTTAATATAAAAATGCCATATCTAAAGGTGTTTGTTTTTGTTTGATTTGATTCTTTACGTCGCATCAACAATCTTTCAGTTATGTAGGGACGGGTCTTCCTGTGTTGAACCAGTACTAAGCTAGAATTAATGGGTTTTGCTCAAGGACCCAAGGCAGTGCTGCCGGTGAGGCACGAACCCTCGACCCCTCGGTCTCGAGTCAAGCACTCTACCACTGAGCCACTGCGCTCCCTATTTAATGGTGTGCAAAAGAAAAAATAATACATTATATTTGTGAGGATGGGATAGAAATTCCCCCCCCCCTCGTGATCAATTGACAAGCCCCTTGATTTCAATCGGTGATCCTTGGGATGGCTTTACGAGCCCATCCTCACACTCATGATAGATTCTAATATCATTGCTTTCATGTTTTTGTCTGTGGTTATGCCTCTTCCTCATGGTGCTTTAGGGTTGTCTGTGATTGTGGCCTTCTGTTGGCACACTCACCTATATCGTGTCCCAATGTTAGAATGAAACAGTTTAAATAGGTCTGTCTGTTTGTCCGTCCTTACATGCAATGAGTGGGTATCATGTGAGCGCAACTCCATATATAGTTATATTCCAAACATTTAGAAACTATGCAGGTGTTTTATTTATGTCCTGAAGATGTGTGAATTAGTGATTACGATTTTATTTCGATTTTTAAAACTTTGGAGGTTTTGACAGTCATATTTTGGCTACAAGAACGTAATAAGTGGGTACTTTGCGAGTGAATATTTTCTAACGGTTTTATTCTGATGTTTTTGAAGTTATGCCAGGTGTTTTGATCTTGATCTGAAGATGTGGTTTGGACATTATTATCGTAATTGTTTTTATTTATATATATTTGTTAAACTTCAAAAATCAGTCATTTGCACATGTCTCATTTTATATCTGCAAACACAGTGGGTGCTTCACCAGTTTTATAACGATCTTTTTTAGCGAAGATAGCCGCACTTATAACAGATTAACACTTTCGCTGCCAAGCATCTGAAAAAACAAAACCTCAGTACCAAGCATGTTTAAAGGAATCCTGAATATTGAGGGTTTATTGGTTCAACACAGAGTATCTCCAGAACCATTCGACATATTGCTGTGAAACTTTCACAGAATATTGCTAATATACAAAACTTCTATTTGCGCCAATAATAATGAAATAATCACGTGACCGTTGGTAGCCATTTTGGACACCATATTGAAAGTATGAAAAATGCCTATAAACAACTATTTTATGCAAAAAAGATAAGAGATCCATCTACACCAAGTATCAAACATAAGGATTTATTCTGATATTAAATTGTTTCATCAGAAATACGTCACATTAAATTTGATGGCTTAATGCGTCCTGTATGTCATTTCCTTGGACATGTTTTCGTTGTTTTTGACGTCCGCGAAATCTAATGACATAACAAACATTTTTGTAAAGTCATTTCTTGTACAGAAACCTGTATGATATTGTTATGTCCCCTGAACATTTTGAAATAAAGAACAAAGAATTGCGCCCCTTATTACGGTAAAAAATAGACAGCTATGTGCCTTTAAATTTCGACTGTAGTCACGTTTGGCAGTGAACGGTAAATTCGACTACAGTCGCGTTTGGCAGCGAAGGTATATGTAAAGAATCTATTGGTTACACTAAAAATATCGGTGCCATTTCATTGGACAAATGATTTGCTAGTCCAATATGACGTAATCTAAAAATATTTGG
Organism: Loripinus fragilis; assembly: GCA_964019695.1. NCBI lineage: Eukaryota > Metazoa > Mollusca > Bivalvia > Lucinida > Lucinidae > Loripinus > Loripinus fragilis. The sequence continues at coordinate 48,205,558 of OZ026529.1, forward strand.
CCATTTCATTTGACAAGTGACTTGCATATTCTAATATGACGAGTTTATTATTAGCGACCTCAAAGGCCAAGGTCAGGCATGATATGATAATAATTATTTTGTAAATCTTCCGTCATAATTTGTAGAAATTCACGATTTTGAATAGTGTGTATGTGTGTCTGGATGGGGGGGGGGTATGGTATTCACTATTCATTAAAAATTTAGCCCATTATTCATCTCATTAAAATTTTGGGTTATTCATTAAAATAAGACCAATTATTCATTATAGGTATGAAAGGTGAGTAGTAATGGACGGCACTCTGGCCCCAAAATTTTTTAAGCCTGAAAAGAACTTAATATTTTTCAGGCTAAAATTTTGAGGCCATAGATGACTGTCCCTGTAAGCTTGAGTGACTAGCTTTGAATAACTTAGTTTATTTTTGAGGAAATTCTGGTTGGTTCTATGATTGTGATAGTTTCCTTAGATGTTGATGGAAGTGTCCATATCGCTTAAGATGTGGATGCAATGTGGACCTTCACACGTAAAATATGGATGCGATGTGGATCCACCACATCTCCACAATTTGAATGTGGATGTCATGTGGAGCAATGTGGATGTATTGTGGAGCAATGTGGATTTCCACATTTCAAATGTGAATAAATGCAGATATATTGTGGGTCAGCATAATGGAGATTTACGTTTATTTTTGGATAAATTCGAAATTAATGTGGACCGCCACACTAAAAATGTGGATCCAACATATCTCCACATCTTGCCAATGTGGATTCACCACATCTCCACATTTCCACAATGTAGAGTGTCCACACCTACACATTTGACAATTTGACTTATACCCTCTCTCCAATCAATACTATTTTCTCGCTGTATCTCAAGTTGATAGTAGCATGGTACATTCGCTATGACAGCTTTCAGAGAGATGGTTCTATCATATTTGGATTGTTGGGAAGATAATATTTGTTTCATTTGATGCAAATCTGGATTGAGCCCATTTCAGTCTTCTATCCTATTCTTCCTTTCTATTTTATTGTCTCTAGGATGATCCTGACTTTACTGAAATATTGTTGACTGGGACTTAACTCCATCTAAAAATCTCTAAATAGTTAACTTCTGATAACCTAATCTTTGGTTCTAGTACCACCCATCACATTTGATGGTCAATAAAAAATGTTAAGCCCATGCATTATTAATTATTCAACTCTTTACACTGTGAATTTTCCACATTTACATATTTAACAAGTTAATGAATATGTCTAGGATTAAAACGTGTAATATACATCTTCACATAGTTGATATTTCAGATCTGCATTACATACAAAGTTTGCATGATATATATTCCATCTTAATATAATTAATATGAGAGTAGTCATTTCATATATATGACGTTAAGCAAAGTCTAATTGTCATTATATTTCTATCAAGTGTGGTGATTGTTTCACATATGCGATCATGGACGAATTTTATCTGAGCTTACTGAGTGATAGTTCTATGGATATTTTCCCTAAAAATAAACAGTTTTCATTTACCACAAAGCTAAATCATCCTATTCAATTCTAGAAAGAACAATGGGTTGTAGCGTTGGTAGAAATTATGACTCCTTCAGAAGTATATAACATTTCACATAATAGCAATTATTTTTATATTCACTTCTACGATGAGAATGTTTTGGAAAGACTTGGGAAAAGTAAAATGAATACTGTTTGCATGAAAGATGGAAGTTGTCCTGAAATAAAATTGTTTATCCCAGCAGGAAACTATAATTCGCCTCAGCACATAGTAGAGCAAATTCAGATTGCAATTGAAGAAAAATGTGAAGCTATTCTACGTCAAATCCACAGTATGATCTCATTAAGTTATAAGAAATCAGGTAATCGTGTAAACTTACATGTTGAAAATCCAAAAAGAGTTCAAATAAGATTTTCAAAGTCTCTTGGCGAAATACTTGGATTGAATCCTGATCTTTCAAATAAACTGATTGGGAATGATAACCAGGCTTTTACATATGTTGTTGATTTGAACATTACCCACCATCAGATGTTTGTTTATTCTGATGTTGCAGATTACGCTTACGTTGGAAATATAACAGCTCCTATTCTTAGAATTGTTTCTTATAAGCAGTCCAAATCTAGCACTCAATCGCATCAAGAATTTGTGAAATTGCATTATGTACCTTTGGCAAAATCTTATAATGATCAAGTTCATATTGCTATCAAAGATGAAATGGGCAGATCTGTTCTTTTTGTTGGTGGAAAAACTTTAGTAAAATTACATTTCAAACGTATAAAAAGCTGATCCATTTTGCTATCAGTATAAATATGATGGTTCTGGTTGACATGTCTTACTGTTCTTCGAACACTAAAAGAAGAAGAATGAATATCTCAGCAAGACAGGAAAATACAAGCCGCAATGATGATATGATTACACCTGCTTCAAAAGGATCAACTAAATATCTAATGAGCTATGGACAAATTCGATATCTGATGAAAAGGCTGAGTAAAGCGTTGGATAGTAAACTCAAGCAAGGAAGACCACCAAAGTACTGTAGAATGTGCCACAGAGAACTTCGTAAGCTGATAGGAAGCCAACTAGAAAGAAGGCCATTAGAAAAGAAAAAAATATGAAGGGAAGAAATATAACAGAGCAAAGATGTGATAAAAGGAATAATATTTCTTCTGCAAAAGATAATGGCAAAACAAGAAAATGCAGTCCTCTCTTTTTGCAACAAAAGAAGTACATATAAATAATAAGACAGAGTAGAAAATGTCATATTTTTGTGAGAAATATTGACAAAAATGTGGGTTTTTATGTCACTACAAGTAAAAAAGGACACAATCAGAGAGAAGCTATTCATTTACCAAAACGATTTCAATGGGTCAACATCAGTGTCCAAAGTGTGAACGACTGTTTGCAAGATCAGACAGTTTGAGACGACATCTGACAAGTGGTATCTGCAGTGAAGATATGGAGTCAGAAACAATGTCAGAAAATGAAGACTCTACTATGTCTGAAGAATCGGATGCAGGGACTTCCAGAAGTCATCAAAAGGAAGATATCATTGGGAAATATACAGACAAAGATTATGGCCTTCGTGACGATAGTGATACAGACTATACTGATGAAGATGATGAAGCCCAACATTATTCTAGAAAAAAGAGCAAGTTTGATCCTTGGCAAGTTTTTTGTTGGTGGAGCCCATAAAGACCTACAAGACACTTTCAATGAAGGTGTACAACATACAATAGAGAAACATCCAGACATGGACACAGATGAAGCAGAGGAGGTCGCTTTTGATTAACTAGAACCTAGATACAGAGCAGAGGTCATTGATCGCTACCAGCGCTTCCTTAAAGTATCTAAGGCCATGAAGAAAGATCCCTTGCACAAGAAGATAACAGATACAGCAAAACGACTACGAGATGAAGATGAATTTGATGAGGATGACGCTTTGAGATATGCTATTAAAAAACGAAGATACCTCTTGAATGGGACAATGTTAACATGAGTACATAGTTCGATTCCCAGCTCTCCCAGTCTGTCAGATGAGACTTTAAGCCGTGGCCCCGTGTTCTAAGACGCTTTAAAACCATAACCATTGTCGATCATTCATGTGCTCCCTGACATAAAACAACAAAATCATAAGCACTGGGCCAGCCCAGTACTTGGTACAGCCAAGGAACAGCCACATATAACAGAAACATTTCATCTATAATACGTGTATTTGTTATGTGTCTTTACACATGGAGCTTATGCTTTGATAGAAAATACTGTTCAAAACAATATTTTTATGGTGTAAATTATCCCTTTTAATTTGACCTCAAAATCACTCGATGTACCCAGAATCAGCGAGATTCGACAGTTGGTGCACTCTTTTCTATCATATTTGGTAGATTTGGTAATGCTGATCAGCATAGCCGATTAAATGTGTATGCCTCCGTATTTGATGTTTGTTTAAGTGTTTCATGCCAAAGTGACTATCAAAAAGAGCTGAGAAGTAAGAAAACGTAATTTAAATCATAACATAATGATGAGCATGTACAATATTACTGAAAACCAATAAAATATAACGCAAACACCAAAGCAGTTGGCGTCACAACTATGTGTAAGTACATGTTTTTGGTCAGAGGCTCTTTCATGAGCATGATAGTGCGAGAATTCGGCACGAGGCTCTTCCATGAGTATGATAGTGCGAGAAATTTAGTCAGAGGGTTTTTCATGAACATGATAGTGCGATTATTTGGTCTGAGGTTCCTTTATGAGCATGATAGTGAGAGTATTTGGTCATATGCTCATTTATGAGCATGGTAGTGTATTTGGTCAGCAGCTCGTGCATGACAATGAGTGTGTGAGTATTAGGTTAGAGGGTATTGTATGAGCATGATAGGGCTGGTATTTGGTCAAAGACTCTTTCATTAACATGGTAGTGCTAATATTTAGTCAGAGGCTATTTTATTAGCATGATAGTGCGGGTATTTGGTCAGAGACTCCTTCATGAGCATCATGGTGCGAGAGTTTTTGGTCAAATGCTATTTTTGTGAGCATGGTAGTGCAAGTATTTGGTCAGAGGTTCGTACATGAGCATTCTAGTGCGAGTAATTGGTCAGAGGCTCTTACATGAGCATGCTAGTGCAAGTATTTGGTCAGAGGCACTTATATGAGCATGCTAGTGCGCGTTTTTGGTCGGGGCTCTTAAATGAGCATGATAGTGAGAGTATTTGGTCAGAGGCTCTTATATGAGAATGCTAGTGCGAGTATTTGGTCAGAGACTTTTACATGAGCATGATAGTGCGAGTATTTGGTCAGAGACTCTTACATGAGCATGATAGTGCAAGTATTTGGTCACAGGCTCTTACATGAGCATGATAGTGCAAGTATTCGGTCAGAGGCTCTTACATGAGCATGATAGTGCGAGTATTTGGTCAGAGGCTCTGCCATGAGCATGATAGTGCAAGTATTTGGTCAAAGGCTCTTATATTAGCATGATAGTGCAAGTATTTGGTCAGAGGCTCTTATATGAGCATGCTAGTGCCAGTATTTGGTCAGATGTTCTTACATGAGCATGATAGTGCAAGTATTTGGTCAGAGGCTCTTTCATGAACATGATAGTGCGAGTATTTGGTCAGAGGCTCCTTCATGAACATGATAGTACGAGTATTTGGTCAGAGGCTCTTTCATGAACATGATAGTGCGAGTATTTGGTCAAAAGCTTTTTCATGAGCATGAGAGGTTGCCACATACAGTACAATTCGGTTATGAATGCTGTCATATATTAAGAAACACTTCGATAACTTCACCAGACTGACGGTGAAATTTATCATGGACCATAAGCACTAACTACGTTGTCCATCGTGTTCGAAACGGTAAACTACTCAAACATTTAAACCTCTGCATGCTGGGTAATTTTGCTAGCTTTTTGCAGTCTGCTCTGTTTCTCAAGATTAGCATTCTCTAATACTATCAGAATGTCAAATGATCAGGCCGGACATGTTAATGGCTTGATCTGGTTCCAAACTGTAGCAGACGATGCAAGTCGCCTCAAGCAGGGAAAGAGCTAAGCCTATCAGATGCATCGACGAGAAAGCAGCATGTGTGATATTTTAGAAGGGGCACAAACACTTAAACTTAAGATAGGGTAATTTTCACGAGAGGGCAGCAGTAATCATTTAATAGACAAATCCTGTATTACAATGTTTCCTAGACATTAATAAACTTAAGCATAGGAGACATTGAGAGGGCGACCTTCGTTGAGGATACGCATTTCTTTCTGCCTTAACGCATTTAAGCCTAGCGTCCTTTTATGGGACATCTGCCGCAAAGTGCAGAGCCAGATCAGACGCCACAGAAAGGTGCGTTTGATCAAGGTCCCCACTGTTTGTTTACATAATTTTCTTTTATATTTTTAATATGAACCCATCATATCTAAAAGCTGTAATTGAATGGCCCAAATGATAAGAATGGCTAAATAGATTCAATCAAAGTGCACAGTCATGATTGAAAAGCATGCATGAACTAACGAGCAAAGGTTATTGAATCCACAAAGCACACAGAATGCTGAAACAGATAGACTCTACAATACAGTGTCCAACAACATCCAATTGCAGACGCAAAGACTGTGCCAATGTACATGTAATGTTACTCCGCATATTCTGAGAAAGTCCCCCGATATCTTATCCCGATCAATAAGTGTAGCGTTTTGTGTTTTTGTGGTCAATAATTCTTATTTCCCTTAGATAACTTATTTGCTTGGATGTTGTAATATGTAACCCAGTTCAGACTATGGATCTTACATTTGAACTTTGCTAATCGCCCAAAGAATATGAAATTAGTGGCTGAAATATTTATAGTCCCCAGAAACTTGCCATTTGCAGTTTTGAGGGCATTACTCCTACTTCACACAAGATTCCGTGGCGATATATACAGCAAAAGAAATATAAATTCAGCCTCCTCATTGTGCACAAATCAATATAAGATAACATATCTGAAAATAAATTGTGCTTGAGAAAAGCTACAAAATTGACCGCAAATGCATAAGACGCTGCACCACAAGCAGTCGCTTAGGGTAAAAATGTCTATTTCTCAGTCACGCACAGACTGAGGATAAACAGGTATTAGTGTCATGTAAAATCAGTTCTAAGGCGGCTTTAGAGACGTGAGCAACACACAAAATTTTGTATACATTCGAGCAAGAGATCTTACCTAGTTGATTTGTGCGTCGTCATTGTTATGGAGCATACTGCACTGTATCAAATCACAGCAAACATTAGCCAAACAAAAAAGAACAAAAGTTTGGTGTTATGTGGGCTGGACGGCAGGTACTTCGGCAATGAGAAGATCTAAGGGTTAATTAAGCTGTGGTGCTGACAGGGACTGTATGGCGGCGGTAGAACGTCTCCCTGCCCTTTACTATAGTGTAGAGTTTGTTTTCTTGTCCTTTGGGATCATGGGTTTCATTGTGGAACTTTGAAACTATAAGAGGGTCACTGATGAAGCCTAAATGGCAGAAACTAGCTAGTCTGGCCCAGGAAATATGCACACTTTAGTTTCAGTTCTTTGGTGCAGTCTTTGCTTCCAAAGGATACCCTTTTAAGAACATATTTGACTTCACTACAGCTGGTGACTGGGACTGTGTGGCGGCGGTAGAACGTCTCCATGCCCTTCACTATAGTGTAAAGTTTATTTTCTTGTCCTTTGGGATCATGGGTTTCATTGTGGAACTTTGAAACTATTAGAGGGTCACTGATGAAGCCTAAATGGCAGAGACTAGCTAGTCTGGCCCAGGAAATATGCACACTCTAGTTTCCGTTCTTTGGTGCAGTTTTTGCTTCCAAAGGATGAGTCAAGGATACCCTTTTAAGAACATATTTACAAGCAATTCTTAAATAGATCTCATGAAGGTCTACAACGTTCTTCCATGTCACGCTGCTCATTTACCTACATTAAAGCGAGCCAAAATGCAAACCGTGTTTGTTTTCTTTGTTAGAAGTTAAGAATAAACTGATACACTTTCTAATCCTCTGTTAATCATTGTCCTCATTAGCTCTGAGGGCAAAGCGTACAGCTTCCAAGTTTGAGATGGCGGGTTCGAGTCTCATTACAAGTCATTATATATTTTTGTTTTGTTTCATACATTGTTTTGCTGTAATTTGCTCATGACACCCATGTACACGTAAATCAATATATGGGCCAGTGCATGAAAATTCGATACTTATCACATATTCGTACGCAGTATAGACGTAGATGAGGGCTCAGACTTGTCAATATGGGCATTTGTGCTTATGCAATAAGTACCGACTGATTCAGACGACGGTAGCAGCACAGAAACAGCGAGTGTGGGTATTAGGGAAGACCCAGGCTAGTTCAGCCTTGGGGCATTTTCAGCACATTGCTGAAATACAAACTGGTTTAAAACAAAATTGTACCTTGTATAACACCATATATTTGCAAAGATGGATAAATTGTCAATATTTACCATAATATAATCAAAAGATGAAAATTTCAACTGATGCTCTGCATAGTGTTCCTGTGTTCAGTGGATCACATTCAATGTCATCGGCTCGTGTATTTCTCTAGTTTAGAAAAATCCGCTGAAATGTGTCTTGGTTAAATTTGAAATGATAAAAGTTTGCAAAAACTTACAAGATTAAACATAACAGCATCAAACATCCCATCCGGAAAAGGTAGATTTGGAAGCTTCGTTGATATAACAGCATCAATAATGTTTTTATCAATGGCATCTTTGAATTTGTCCTTAGCTATGTTCATCATCTTGGCACTTGAGTCTAGTAAAGTTATTCTTCCAACACCATAGTCTATTAAAGCTTTAGAATAGTTTCCAGTGCCACATCCAGCATCCAGTACATGAATATTCTAGAGTAAATAGAAAATTAGGTGCAATATATATATTATTTATTGAGCCAGTACATGACAAACAAAAATATCGTTAAAAAGATAAATGGCTGCATTTCAATTGTGGAATTTGTTTTATATGACTGTACATCTTTTGTTACACGTCTAAACTGTATATAGGGCACAATTTATTTATTCCTCTTTGACAGTAAGTGTTATTTTTGGAAGGAAAGCAATTGATAAAGAGCTCCACTAGAAGAGGAAACGAAGGGGAAATGCAGAATGGTACAACATAAATGCCGACAGCCGATGGGGACAGTATTTGTGAATTTTCTCTCCCATACAGCGCCATTAGTCGTTTTATAATTGTATGCGATCTTTAAAATAGAATAAGTATACTTGACTGTGCTTCGGAAACGTATCATAGATATACTTATATGACAGTTATTTCGTTATTTCATATGGATAGGCTATGGAAATGCAAATAAAACTGCTGATAATTGTTAAATTCAAACCATTTTGATTAGACAGAGACTAAAATAGAAAAGACTAGAAAAAGAAGCACATATCTGCACCCTTGAATCTAACAATTGAGTGAAAACACCATTTTTCATAGCGGCTTTGGCAGGCGATTCCATAAAAACACGTACTGTTTTTTTTTTCAAAATTGAAAGTAAACATTATCATATAAAGTAATTCTTAGTGACCTGACATATGTCTGATTTAAGTACCTTTCAGGCGATTTTAGGAAAAGTTGTCATATTTGGTAGAATTTATAAAATGAAAGTTGGAAACACCACAACAAGTCTCATTTTGATTTATTCCTCTGTGATCAGTATGGAATTAATGACTGCTTGTTTCTTCATTATTTCAAATAGTGAAAATGGGAATAGATTATCGAGTCTAGTGACACCAATACTTGTAATAAGAGTTTGTAGCTTAGTTACTTAATTATGGCTATCAATATCAAATTACAACATTACATAAGCCACAATATAATGCATGTTACCTCTTTATGGATTGGGGCGTTACCCTGCAAAAACAGAGTTTAATACGTTACCTTAAAATAATAGGAAATCCTATAGTATATATGTCAAACTGTTGCTTATTCTTACATATCAATATTAGCTTGTAATTGAAATTATGACTAGCAGTATAAGTTTAACAGAACACATTTAGGCACCTTTTATTACTGTTACATACATTACATTTGTTTAAATACATTATTTAGTGCAATATTAGCATCATATGAGGTTAAACTGCTAGAGGATGTAGATAATTGCCATTTGAGGGCTCAATTAAATGAGACAAACAATAAATTTTGCTTTTTAAACATAAAATTTAAGTGGGATTAATCTCTGACATAAGTATGGGTGATGAAAAGGAAGAAACTTGAACTCAAAGCACATAAAATGCCGTTTAAATTAATTTTATCGAATATATGTAAACATCACTTACAGGAAATGCTTAATTCAATGATCAAATTATGTTTCTTAAATCTTAAATAATATCTCTTAACTGTCTTACACTTATATATGTTTAATTATTGTTATACATGAAATGATACATTATATATGCTAGACATTTTCCTCGCTGTCTGCAGTTTAATTTAGATCAAACATGATATTAAGCATGTAGTAGTTTAGTAAGATCTATTGACAATTGTGTACGCCAACAAATATATATATAGCTTATCAGCTATTGATTACATCAACTATATTGTTAACAATCAAGGAAAGCTACCTTATAATTTCTAAAATTGTAAGCCATTTTTAGCATGGTCAAAATTTAGAAATGAAGAATTAAAACAGGTGTTTATCCTTTGAACAAACACTAAAGTTTTTTTTTAAATCATAGTGATTTCTGACCCATATATGGCACCCACCATGCCAAACCTATGGTTATATCTCCTATGGTAATGCATCCCACAATATCTAGAGCATGTCAAGTATACACTTTATCTCGGTAACATGCATAACACAAATAATGTAGGAAAATGTATCACTTGTCATCTGTTTCATCTGGTTATACAATTTTGTGAAGTAATGAAACATGACAGCATAAGTTTTGTTCTAAAGGTTCTTTGTTTGTCATATATTTAAACAGTTAGGCACATCCGTCCGAACGAGATATAGTATGTGAATCCGAATAAAATATCTAATTCGAGATAACATATCTGAATCGAGATATAAACATAACTATTTCAATGTAAATATAATATCTCCTTCGAGATACATAACTCTATACATCCAATTATCTATATTTTCATTTGAAATATTATATCTAAAACGGCATATAATTTTAGGTAATTTCATTTTGATTTAAAATATTATCATTAGATTTATACCATGGCATCACTCGGTTTGCCAAGCTATGACAAATTTGTCGCAACATCATGTGATTTCCAACAATATGGCATTTTGACAGGTGTAGACTCAGCCGAGACTGTGTGGCCTCGTTTTTAGCTTAGAAACTCCAAACAATGTTCAATTAGTAGCCTTAGAGTCATGGAATATTCAAGCGACCAGCAAACGCTCTGATCGGAGCGGGCAGATGCGCAGGCTGGTCTGAGCCTTTTGCTGGTCGCACGTTTCCTCATTGTTGGAAATCTCATGAACATTGCGGCTCAATTTCAGACGGATGTTTTTCTTCTGACACAAATGGGTTCTATTTCCAGCTCACCACTAAACACCTCATTTTCTTCAGGGTTGTCATATTCAACAGCTTATAACTCTTAGTGTTTTGGGATAAAAGCAAGCTGTTTGCAGTTTTGGAATGGTCAGTAAATTGTCTTTAAAAGACATGTTATTTTGACTTAAAATATTTATTGAAAAAAATATCAAATGAAACTATTTAACAAAAATTTAATTATTTTTATGGGTTATTGTTGAAAATGTAACGTAAATGACACCATAATGGGCCTCAATAATTTTAACAAAGATCAATATCTGCAGGGAATTAACTGTTCTTGTATATTACATGACTATTTAGCCAATTTGAATTGTTCAAGTACTACCTTAACAGCCTTAATTACATAATTTTGTTTTTTAAAAAAATGAGGGGTAACGTAATTAAGATGCTGTACCACCCAAATGTCCAAGCCGCAAGAAGGCTAACATGTTTCAAAAAGCTCGTTAGATGATACGCTTTATGAAAAACATAGTCTACAAAGTACCCCCTGTCGGGCAAAACCCTTAGTAGTTCATAGCCTATTAGTTTTTACAATTATCTGTAAAATAGTTTAACAGAAATGGCTAATATTTTGCTGTTATCCATTGCTTGATATTGCTTCCATTTTGTAGTTTTAACTGACCTCAGGCATAGGTTCAATATGAACTTTTTTTAGTCATCTGATGTCCGTCGTTGTCCTCAATCCTCTGTCAGTAAGTGAAAATATTGCTTCCAAAAACACCTCCTAAACTACTGGATAGTATTTCACCAAATGTCATAGGAATGCTCTTTGTTTGATTCTCTTTAAAGTTGTTTAAATATTTTAACTGACAGCAGAATACTGGTAGCTATGGTAACGAAACTACAAGCTTTAAATTTATTGTCAAAAGCTTCTGGCCAAATAAATTGGCACTAATATTTCTTTGGTAAGCTTCTACCAAATTTGAGAAAAAAATGTTTTGATCCATTTAAAAGCGTGGCTGCAAGGGGCGGATTGGATTTTTTTCTGTTTTGGAAAAGCTTGAAAATGTTCTTGGTGATTCCAATGTATCTGGTATTGATGGATGTTGGTTCAGTCATTTCATGGGGAAATATCCCCACGTTAGAAAATAAAAACAGAAAAGTAGCTAAATTATTACCATATGACTATGTATATTACATGTGGGCACAGACGATACTGATATTCTAGCTACTTTTGATAATATCATCAAAGGTTATGCTTATTTAATTGGTATTACATGAATAAGGGAATTGCATCCTGTTATACAGATAATTGTTTTGGCAATTTTTCCTTGACCTGTCAGCTCCAATGGTTTGAGATGTTAACTCATACTTACACAAGTTTATGAGCATAGATATGAACTTAAATTTGTTTATACTTACAAACCTTTACTCATTGTGGTAAACCAAAAGTACATCTATATGCTAAGAATGAAGGCGGTTTACATCCAAATACTGATTGCAGCTATAAGCTCAAACATTTTCTTCTTACAAGTTATTACTCATCTGCGAAGAGATCAATGTAAATTACATGCTTCATATGATATCCAGATAATATGTGACAACAGCATCTTCAGAAGATCTGCCTCGGCCCTATATGTAATACACACACTTTTAACGAAACCTGATTAGCACTCTTGTTTTTGGATGAATAGAAAACTTAATATTTCTGGTCTATTGATCTAAAGTAAAGTAAGAAAGGTGGCGAAGATCAGGAATTGGTGCGATCAAGTACCACACCTGACCAAGGATACCACATGGAAAAGTGACAAAAACACAATTAAACATTATAAACGAGAGCCAAGAGGTCAGCCCTATCCCAGCAGCTGACCACAAGGCAGCAATAAACACACACGAAAGCAAGACAACCACTAGGCATAAATAACGCAAATGATCCACATAAGAAGTACCACCTCGGAACGGTCAGTAAAAATACTATACTGGAGGGCTAAAACCAGTTTCACGGCGCCAACTTCACTCTTAGTTGAGATAGGGATCATGACACATAGGTGTTTGGTTTGCATGAAAGACCCCTAACCTATCCATGCATCCTCTCCTAGAACACATCAATCAAGATATAAAAAGGAGATAAAGCAAAGATAATGACTCAACCGTACATAACACTGAATACCAGAGCAAAAGAAATCCAACAGGTAAACCCCATTGAGTCTGACAATACGTCGCTTCAGTGCTATAGTGTTCTAAGTGACATTTGGGTCAAAAAAGAGCTATGTATACCGTTGGAAAGGGGATCAAATGTTCTATCTACTGGTGGTGATTTTATTGTCTATCTGCACCCAGTAAGCTTAAATTCGCTGTGCTTTTCTGTTCTATCTACAAAAGATCATTTTGTTCAGTGCTATAGTGTTCTAGGTGATTTACATCCAGTGGTCGATGATGATCAATGCCACGTGACCAAGTGAGTCAAGTGTCTTTCTGTTCTAACGACCAGCAGTCACTTCCCAAGGCGAAATTGGTAAATTCGCAGTAACCTCCCTAACACGAGTTTTAAAAGTAAGTAAGGGTGCAAAGATCAGGAATCGATACAATCAAGTACCACACCTGACCCAGGATACAAATGGGAAGGTGACAAACTCACAGTTAGACACCACAAAAGAGAGCCAAGAGGTCAGTCCTTTCCTAGCAGATGACCACAAAGCACATATAAACAGACCCAAACAAAGACATAGCAAACACAAGACAGAACAAAAACATAAAAGATCCACAAAAGAAGTACCGCCTTGGAACGGTCAGTAAAATATTTTACTGGAGGGCTTAAACCAGTTTAACGGCGCCAATCTCACCCTTAATTCAGATGTAGATCAAGATACATAGATATTTGGTTTGCATGAAAGCCCCGTAACTTATAAATGCATCATCTCCTAGAACATATAAATCAAGATATAACAATGAGATTAAGCAAAGATAAGGACTAAACAGTAAATAAAACTGAAGACCTGAGCAAAAGAAATCCAACAGGTAAACCCCGGTGGGCCCGACTAACAGCCAAAGCATCTGGCCCCTACCATCTCATCTATAGATAAGTCTTTAAGTCAGAACCATCAAAGAGTCTGAAGTCCGACCCACTGGCGTGCAATTAAAGAGGAAAGCAAAGTTTCCAACCGTGATTGGGTTGACCACCAAGCATGCAGTCTGTTGCAATACATTAATGTTATAGCCAATCATTTTATAATGGGAAATTATTTTAATGAACTGCGCTGAAAAGTTATTAGAGCCAACAATCTTCTTCCATTTATACACCAAGTCACCATAGAAATCAGGTTCCGAGAGTCCTTGGCGCACGGGAGATTTATGTCCAACTTGGAATTTAGATATCAAATCATAGTATCGTCTATAAAATTTTGAAAATGTTTTGCGAAGTTTATGATACCGATAGCCTTGTTTATGAAGTTTCTGAGTTAACAATTTATCGCGAGTGTTGGATCCAGCAACATAGCTAGATGGTCTAGCAACCCAAATGAGTTGAGAGATATAGACTCCATAAGATGTAGAACGAGGAACATCACCATCTTATAATGGGAAATTGACAATTTCAAAATCAAAGTCGTCACGTTTATCATAAATTTTGGTAGAAACAATATCATTAGAAATTGACAAATGCAAGTCTAAAAATGCGGCTTCGGTATCAGAGGTATTGGCTTTATTCAGTTGGAGCTCTGAAGGGTATATTTGACTAACCATATTGTCAAAATAAACATTATCAATATTAAAAATATCGTCCAATATCTGGATGTAGTGTTAAACGCATCAATAACATCGGCCTGCTTATTATCAGAAAGAGACATCATAAAGTCCCTGAAGTGGTTTGATGATTAAATGCCTGACCAATGGCTGAGTCTGCTAATTTAGGTCCAAAATGTTATACAAATTGACTCGATAGACAGATAATTTACTGTAGAATAAGATTACCTCCCTTGCACAATTTGTACAGCCTAAATCCAAGCCATCTGTTGCGGTAATGTCCCATTCATCACTAAATTTGATACTGTGGGGAACACACAACCAGTTCAGTCCAAATGATGATACAAATTGACGCCCTGGACAGAAAAATATGCTCTTAAAAAGATAGAACACCATAACACTGAAGCAAAAGGTGATTTGGAGGGGGGGGGCATACCCAATGGGGGTACTCTAATATTTTCACACATACGTAGGCTCGGACCATTTTTTGGGTTCAAAATTTTGAATTTCAATATTTTTTGGGGGTTTCAGAAAAAACGAATACTTTTTTGGGCTATAAAGATTTTGTGGATATATTTTTGGGGTCATCACAAAATTGGGCTAGTTTGAGGGTCATTTCTATGCAATTTAGGGTCTTTTTTAAGGTCAAGATACAGAATTGGGATATTTTTTTTGGTTGCTAAAGTTTCAAATATTTTTTGGATGCTTGAAATTCCTGATATTTTTTTTGGGTGAACGGTAGATGCTAAGTCCGAGCCTACGTATGCGGAAAAATAAGTGTACCTATGTCAAATCAGTTAAATACCCTTTAATGCCATATTATTGTAAAATATTCTTTAAATTAATGCCATTTACACTGTATGGACATATTTTTACCCTCTAGAATGAGTCTTAGGTCTCTGACAAATGAGACATAAAAAATCAGGATACGAAAAATTTCCAAATTCATTTGTTTTAAAACTTGTGCAATGGTAGATAGAACACTGAAGCGACGAACAGCAAAAGCATCGGGTCCCTTCCATTTCATCAATAGATAAGTCTTTAAGTCGGAACAACTGGCGTGCAATTTAAGAGGAAAGCAAAGCTGCCAACCATGATTAGGTTGACCACCAAGCATGCAGTCTGTTGTGATACATTTATTTTATAGCAATCTATGTAGGATGATGTGCTTTTGAATTGGCTGTGAGCTTCAAAGGCAGGATTTCTAGAGACTTGGTTTTTATGATATCACGTGTCAAGTGATATGATTTTTTTGTCCAAATTACAGTTTGAACCATCAAGTTGCATAGGCTATTGATTAGTATTGCATGTTTTTACCCTTAAATTCTACATGTATGAACGGTAAGGTTGTTTCAACTGATAATCTTATATACTGAAACAGTTTTATTAAACTTACAAAAGTCATTTATTGAGAGTATAAAGAATACTTTTGAGTTCCTTTTTCAACATGTGACCTGCCAAAAAGAAGAAAATTTAAAATTAAAATCGGCAGTATAATTCTGAATTGTGACAATGGAGTGCAAAAAATGTTATATTGTGTGTTTTTTCACTTAAGTTTCCCCACAACAAAATTTGACTATTTTGGATAATGATTCTGCTGCTGAATTATAATTTCAGAAAATGTTATGTTTGCTGAATATTTGTGTTTTTTGCACTACACTTTGAGAAGCTGTTTTTGTAGTTCATGCTACCACATTCCAATCATAATGCACCCTAATTTGCCAAAATTTTAGAATGGCTTGAAATGTGTGGTACTTGATTGTATCGATTCCTGATCCCTGCTGTCTTTCTTACGTTCTTTAGGAATCAATCTTTATTCTTTAAAAGGTGTCTTTTAGAATGTGCATATTATTTTTGGAACCTGAAGATTTTTGGTTTATCTTGTCACAAGTGAAATGATGTGATAACGTTTATAACAAAAGTTCTCATTACAACAGACGTCAGGTATTGACGATATTGTCATTTTCTGCCTTCATATACGTATGTATTGGTTAAAATGTATGTCTTGCTTTTGTTGCTTTATGCTTGAATTGTTGGCCGGTGGGTTTGCAATGCAGTGTAATATCAAATTGTACATCAATTTAATGATTCACATATTTGACAGCTTAATAGTGTGAATACAGACATATTTGTGATTTAACTTTACATTGCAAAATGGCATATAAATTTCATAATGTAAACCGTTTCTTGATTATTATCATTTATATCACTTCCCTTTATAATGAATGATTATGTATATAACTTGTATGTTAGTGTATCGTCGAGCATCTCACCATCGTGGGAATTCCAAGTTTGTGGCTACATTATTCTCTTGACCTTACTTCAGTCGCAGGAGTTAGTTTTGCACGTGCCAGGTAGACTTGCATTGGTCTATTTCTAATGATATTGTTTCTACAATAATTTATAATAAACGTGATGATTTTGATTTTGAAATTGTTCATTTCCCATTTTTAGTTGGTGATGTTCCTCGCTCTACATCCTATGGAGTCTATATCTCTCAACTCATTCGTTTTGTTGCTGACCTCAACACACGCAATAAATATTAGTTCAGGAAGATCTTAAACAAGGCTATCAATATCATAAACTTCCCAAAACATTTTCTAAATTTTATAGACGATACTATATGATTTGAAATCTAAATTTCAAGTTGGACATAAATCTCTCGTGCGCCAAGGACTTTCTGAACCTGCATTATATGGTGACTTGGTGTACGAGTATAAATTGAAGAAGATTGTTTGCTCTCATAATTTTTCAGAGCAGTTTATTAAGATTAATTCCCATTATAAAAAGATTGGCTATAACATTAATGCATTGCAACAGACAGCAGGCTTGGTGGTAAACACAATCAAGGTTGGCAACTTTGCTTTTCTCTTTAATTGCAAGGCGGTTGGTCAGACTTCAGACTCTATGATGCTTAGGACTTAAAAACTTATCTATTGATGAGATGATATGGGCCTGATGATTTTGCTGTTGTCATGCCCAACGGGGTTTACATGTTGGATTTCTTTTGCTCTGGTACTCAGTTTTATGTACTGTTGAGGCCTTATCTTAATCTCCTTTTATATCGTGATTTATATGTTCTAGGAGATGATGCACTGATAAGTTGGGGTCTTTCATGCAAACCAAACATCTATGTGTCATGATCCACATCTGAACTAAGGGTGCGGTTTGCACGCCGTAAAACCAGTTTAAGCCCTCCAGTAAAGTATTTTTACTGACCGTTCCAAGGCGGTACTTCTTTTGTGGATCATTGTGTTGTTTATGTCTTGTATTTATCATGCTTATGCGTCTATGAATTGCTGCCTTGTGGTTACCTGGAGGGAAAGGGTTGACCTCTTGGCACTGGTTTGTGATGTTTATTGTGATTTTGTTACTTTCCCAATTGGTATCAACGGACAGGTGTTGTACTTGATTGTATCGATTCCTGATCCGTGTTGTCTCTCTTACTTTGTTTACGCTGTGTAAAAGAAGATTCGACCAAAATGCGCTTCAATCAGTTAAACCTGATTAAATTTACTATTCACCTCTCTAAAATAATGATAATTTACTATTCTCGTTTGATAGCACGTGAATAATTCCCGCTTTGAAGCTCAAAAGTATGCAACAATTGTTTTACAGAGCAGACATTGTGACCTTTTCAGGGCTTAATATGAAAGCTAGTCTGTAATTAATGGCCAAGCAAAATTAATTCTTCTTTTAAAGTGACTTGCTATTAGACATTTTTACCCACAGACTGACACCTTACGCTTACACCTTACACTGACTTTATGGGTGCAGTGTATTGTGCATTTGCGGTCAACTTTTTTGATTTTTACCAAGCAAACTTATATGCAGATATGTTGTCTTAATTGCCTTAGTGCATTATAAAAAGGCTGTATTTTTAGAATTTTCTGCTGTATATATAGCCACGGAATCTAATGTGAACTAAGAGTGATGACCGCAAACTGCAAATAACATATTTCTGGGAGTTACAAATATTTTAGCCACTATTTTCATGTGATGTAAGCAATTAGAAAACTTCAAATATAAGACCAACATTCTGCCCTGGGTTACATATACATCCTCCGAGAAAACAAGACATCTTGGGGTAAAAGGAATTATTGACCAAAAAAACACAATCGCTATATTTCATGCTCTGGTAAAGATATTGGGGGATTTTCTCAAAATACGCAGGATAACTTTACATGTACATCGGTACGGTCTCTGCGTCTGCAGTTTAAAGTTGTCGGACACTATATTGCAGAGTCTATCCGTTGTCTACGTTGTTGATACAATAACCTTTGCTGGTCATTTCACATGCTTTATCATGACTGTATCCTCTGATTTATGACGGTAAGAAAGCCGTTTCTGTTTTCCTTATAAATTTCACCCATACTGTCTAGGACACATTAAAATATGAGATTCTTCCATTAAACATTGACTGCTGCACCGATGATTTCCCTCTTATGTGGAATATCCTACATGTACATGTACTTCAGCGGATGTATATAGAATGTGTGGAATAACCTACATGTACATGTACCGAGCAGCTGTACATAATTTGGATGCTGAATTCACTTTTTTTAGAAATGGCGACCTCGATTGCTTTTTTTCCTCGTTAGCTCAAGATTTTGTACCATTTCACCAATGTATTTGATGAGATTAACTCTTTCCGCGCTGGTGGCGAGTTGTGGCTACAGTTTAGAACCAGATCAGAACGATAACATGGACTTTGAAACTATTTGACATTCTGGTGGTATTCTGAATTATGATTCAAAGAAACTGAGCTGACTTATAAAAGCATGCAAAATTACCCACCATGCAAAGACGTTAACTGAATCAGAAGTATCCCGTTTTTAACATGGTAGACAATGTGGTTTAAAGTGTTTTGTGTTAGTAGTCGGTTGTGAAATTCAGCTACGGTCTTTCTGAAGTTATCAGACTGTTCCATGCCATGTGAAAACATTCACAGTCATATATAGTATGATGATTTGTGGTGCTCATGAAATAGTATGCACATAATTAAGGCGTCAACTATTTTTAACGTAGAATATATTTGTAAGCGCAGTCCTGATTTAAAAGCGATATTTGGTTCATCTCTCTTTAATCCAAATGCCCTTCTGTTCACGATATGTGAGGGGCGGCGATGCTGAGCGCATTTCTTAAAACTAAGAGTCCAGAAAATACCACAATCAAATACTGCAGACCATCCAACCACACCGTGAGGAAGAGACACGGAACACTTACAGCCGCATGATAGCAAGAAGACAATTAAAATAAAGCAATCAGCGCTCTCTTCCCTAGCGGAATGATTGCAAAACTAGAATTGATACTAAGTAATGCATAGCAAAACAAGGACCAAGCACAAAAACCCCACACACAATGAGAGCAACAATAACTATAAGATCATCTGACCGTAATGTGCACGACCCGTGGTGATTGTATATCTTAGAAACATAATTTTAAAGTTAAATAAGTTTTTACTACTCTGACGAAGATAGCGAGCGCATCATTGGGGATATATTGCAGTTGCGGTTCACAAACATTTCGCATGAGATTCGCATTAGCTTTTTCTTTGCTGTGACTGGTTGAGAAAGGGATAGTTTTGAATTTGGAAGTGAAATAATTTAAGATATTCTAGTAAAGGGGTCCAAAATATCATGTTTGAGTTTAAAATCATGATATATAAGTAAATTTCAGCTAAAGAGACTTGTAGGGTTACTATTTCTACAAGTTGAAACGAAACGCGAAACTAACTAAAGGTTGTATCAAACAGCACTGGTACAAATGCGAAATAATATCACAGAAATTAATCTTCCTCATAATATTCTTTAACAAAATTGTCTAAATGATTTTGCTCCGCCTAACAAGCTGGCTGCCAGAGCTGTAGATAAGAAATACCTTTAAGTGGCATATTCTCTCGAGCCACTGGTCCCAAAACTCATCAAGCAAAGCTTTATTATAAGGTCCACTGGTAAAATTTCTCAATCGGTTCTGATCAGCTGAACAAAATGACTACCAGAGTAACAACAAGAACACCACTTTACACAGCATTTATGAGCATTTATACTAACTGACCATTACCAGCCTGACTGATGCTCGGCAAAACCTTGTCCGTCAAACGAAACTGTTACGCATGCCAGTGTTTGGACAATGTTGACATGTATACGTATGCAAAATTTAATCAAACTATACCATCTGGTTATAAAGTAATGAATATTCAACAACGACAGAATCACCGCCAAAGAACGGACAACAGCGGAAGCTTCTGGTTACTTAAATGCGTTATGGCGCCAAATCTTTGCTCTGGATTCTGCTGGGTTTCTTTTAAAACACAAACGTATTAAGCTAGAATAGGATTTCTAACTTATGCAAAACATTTTCACAGAGAAACAAACTATCAATGATTTGGTGAAACAAAGAACATGGCTCACAGAGAGTTGGAACTAAAAAGTACCTCAAGCTGAGCCAAGGTGGGCCCAGCTGAAAACAAGCATAAGGGGCCGGCATAGAGACAAAAGCTTCTGAGACTGAGGTCTGCTCCATCGTGATGCAGTTAAAGTGGAAACCATAGCTAAACCATTATTTGGTTTTCTACCAGGCATACTGACTGTCGCAATGTATCAAATTGCTGGTCTCCAATACAGTGGCAATACAGTTTTAATAAATAGACTACCTTCCACTGTTTCTGGCAACAAGCAAGGTCCTGGCCAGCCCAGCTTACCTTGATGGTGATTAACTTGTGATAACGAAAGAACTACGCACCTAAAACATATTTACCACATTACACTCTGCCATCCCAAGGTGCAACCACACACCAAATTGGGATCCCTAACTCAGATAAAATAGGTGAAATGCTTTGGGTACAATTATTCTAAAATCTAGGTCAGAGATCAAGGTCACAGTGACCCAAAAATGGTACACGACACTCTGCAATCCCAAGATGCATCAACATACCTAATTTGGGATTCCTACCTCAAAGAATATAGAAGTTTTGCACGCCGGTGGGTCGGACTTCAGACTCTATGATGGTTCCGACTTAAAGACTTAGCTATTGATGAGATGGTAGGGGCCTGATGCTTGGCTGTTTGTTGGCCCACCGGGGTTTACCTGTTGGATTTCTTTTGCTCCGGTATGCAGTTTTATTTACTGTTGAGTCCTTATCTTTGCTTGATCTCCTTGTTATATCTTGATTTATATGTTTCAGGAGATGAGGCATCGATAAGTTAGGGGTCTTTCATGCAAACCAAATATCTATGTGTCTTGATCCACATCTGAATTAAGGGTGAGGTTGGCGCCGTTAAACCGGTTTAAGCCCTCCAGTAAAATATTTTACTGACTGTTCCAAGGCGGTACTTCTTTTGTGGATCTTTTATGTTTTTGCTCTGTCTTGTGTTTGCTATGTCTTTGTGCGCGTCTGTTTATATGTGCTTTGTGGTCACCTGCTGGGGAAGGGCTGGCCTCTTGGCTCTCGTTTGTGGTGTCTACTGTGAGTTTGTCACTTTCCCATTGGTATCCTGGGTCAGGTGTGGAACTTGATTGTATCGATTCCTGATCTTTGCACCCTTACTTACTTTGACCAAACTTGATGTCGATTCTAGAAACTAGGTCAGAGGTTAAGGTCACAGTGACCAGAAAATGGAACGGGACAATCCACTATTCCAAGATGCATTTACACACCAAATTGCCACCAAAGATGCATTTACACACCATTTTTGGAAATACCTACCTCAAATGATTTAGGAGATGTGCTTCAGACACAATAATTCTTAAAACTAGGTCAGAGGTCTAAATCACAGTGACAAGAATATGGTACGCGACACTCCGCCACCCAAGATGCATTTACACGCCAAATTTGGAATTCCTACCTCAAAGAATATAGGAGATATGCACCAGACTCAAAGCAGTTTCTAGAAACTAGGTCAGAGGTCAAGGTCAATGTCACAGTGACACAAGGATGGTGCGCGACACTTTGTCATCCCTAGATGCAAATACCAAATTTGGGATTCCTACCTCAAATAATATATGAGATATGCTCTGGACACGATTATCCTTAAACTTGGTCGGAGGTCAAGGTCACAGTGACCTGAAAATTTTACGAGACACTTTGCTATCTCAATATGCATCCACATGACAAATTTGGAATTCCTACCTCAAAGAATATTGGAAATATGCACCCGATAGGAAGCGGGAGGAACAGACTGACTGACGGACAGACGGACGGACGTACAGAGTCATGGACAGTGCGGTTTCTATATGCCTCCCAAAATTCCTTACGTGGCATAAAAACAGTTTTGTTAAAAAAAGTTGAGCTTATGATTGCCTCAAACCCAGTGTGTATTTACATCATTGTAAAAAGCCTGCGTCGCCGTCCGATGGTCGGTGTTGCGATGTTCCCTAAAATTTAATCCGCAATCAGTTATCCGCTATCAGCGGTTCGCTTTAAAAATGTCTATTAATAATTTCAATTAGATTGCAGTTGAATAGTTCTCCTTTAAATGTGTAAATAAAACTCAAGCATCCCTATTCTGAGAGTGGCAGGCTATATATGGCATATAAAGGACACCTGCATCTCTACTATTGGTATACATTGTACTCACCATAGAAAGCTAACATAGTGGCATATTTGGTTTTCTTAGAACTATAAGGTGAGTATATATCTTTGTTTTTGGTTACACACATTTAAGGCGAATATACCGTTTCCCTCTTTTTTTCCAGGGTGAGGTATAATCCTCTCTTTTAAATGGGACAGCAACCCTAATGATAAGTATGTTTAATCAGAAAGAGTTCTATAAACCACGAATTTTTATACAAGTATCATCATAATCCGTTGCTAAAATGGGAAAGTTATTGGCATTTTAAGAATTCAATATGGCCAACATTAAGCTGCTTTTTTTAATTTTTAATTAGTTTTCATATTTTTTTCAACTGCTTGATTTTCATTTATGAATACTATCACCGCACCTCTGTTTCAGGAGATATGCAACTTTATACATAAGGAAAATGTTTTATGAATAATAATTGCAAGAAATCCATTAGTTTGTCATTGATTCTGATTACGCATATTTAGTTAGGTTTTGTGACGTCACTAAGCCTACAATATGGCCACTTCAATTACAGTCCATTTGCAAATATTCAAACGCCTACAACTTCTACATCAAACGATTAAGATGAAACTGGTATAAAATATTCTTGGTTTATTGAGATATTTCATATAAAATATAGTAATAATAAGGGTTCCCGTCCCCTTTTATTTAAGCCTGTTCCCCAACATGTGCTTTCAAGGAGGCAGTACTCACCTACATCCCTTACAAAGGCAAACTTTGCTGTCAAAGAAGACAATCTGAGTGTTTATTAAGCATCTAAAGTCTACTGAGTACCTGAGCAAACACTTCGTGATAGTGTACTGTGAATACTGGTCGCATTCCAGTCCTTTCACTTTCAGAAGCAGAAAAGTTAATGTCCCATTTACGTCATGACTAAATATGGATGTGGGTAAATCAGACAGGAGGGTGTGATATTGCCACAGATTATGCTATCCAACTTGGGAAACGGACAAAGGAGAATCCCTTCACTTTGATCTGGTTCATTAAGTTAAATAAGCGTTGCTCACAGTTTCGAGTATTGAAACCAAGAGAATTGGAGAAAGTTAGAGCTAAATCAGCTTCTGCATATGTGGTGTATGAATACTTCCATCAACTTGGCACAAAACTAGACAAATACAACCTTAGGGACCATCCCACTTGATCTAATCATACACGACTTGCTGTTGTTGCTGGCACTGCTTTTTATCCGCCATCAGTAGTTACACAGAAGGGACAGACGACAGCAATCATTAGGTGTTGTTCTGCAAGTGGTGTAGCTGTTCCTCCATTTTTGTCTTTGTAGGAATATGGTTTGTTCCTGACCTCATGAAGAATTCATCCCCAAGAGCTGATAACATGATGGGTGATTCAGGATGGGTAAATACAGATGGTTTTAGATATTACATGCAGCATTTTACAAAGTTCTTACCCCAGCGAGATAGTGAACAACACCTTCTTATCCTTTTGGATGGCCATACATCTCATATATCTCTGGATCTTGTAGAATGGGCAAAGCAACAAAACATCACCCTCTTTATTTAACCAGTTCATTGCTCACACATTCTCCAACCTCTTGATGGCATTTGCTACAGACCTTTTCATAGAATGTATAAGTCCACATGTCATAAAGGACCTCGAACAGTCTTAATGCAGGACTGTCCATGAAGAAGGCCAGAGAAAACTGTTGAGTTATGCATAAAAATGTTTTTCTCATTGGTTAAGTAGCAATTAAAAATATGGGTTGAAAACACAGATTTTGCTATTCAACATATAGGAAATAGAAACAGAATTTTTTTATTTGTGGAGACATATGTCACAATATCATCCTCGGGATTCTGCCTCACTTGTCTAAGTTCAGACCTATCTAAATTTAAAGCTCTCTGAATTCCTGCATCAATAACATTTTCTGGATATTTTTGTTTTAGTAAGGTATGTTTTAGTTCTACCATTCTCTGTGGCACTTTTTCGTCACTAGATATAATCATTCTTAGCCTTCGTGCTAATGAATAAGGTATACTCAATTTGATATGTTTCGGATGACATGAGTAAAATATTTAATATTGTTGACTGTCTGTTGGTTTAAAATATATATCTGTATCAATACTAGAGCCTGTTTTCTTCGCCAAAAAATCGAGAAACGGAAGTTCTTTTTGACTATATTCAATAATGAAATTGATGCTGGGATGCAGAGAGGTAAGAATATAATGAAGACGAATTAAATTGTTAAGGTATCGCGTCCATGGCACAAAACAGTCATCAAGAAATCTGTTCCGGAATTTCATGAAATACTCACCATTCTGCTGTCCGAATTTGATTGAGCCTTTTCTGTACAATGTTTCTTCCAAATATCCTATAACTAATGTCGCATAGATAGGGGCAAATTTTGTCCCCATCACTGTTCCCTTTCGTTGTCTATAGTGTTCACCATTGAAATAGAAAGTATTGTTTTGCAAGATTAATTCTATACTATCAAGGATGAAATTGTATGTAAAGCGTCTATGAAGATCTTCTGGGGCTTTTGGAGCCAAAATTTAATTGCATCCAGCCCTGGACCATAGGGTATATTAGAATACAGAGGTTCTAAGTCAAACGATGCAAGGATCGTCTCCTCCGGGATGTGCTCAGGTAAATAGTTTAAAAAGTCATTTGCGACTCTCAAATAGCTTTTCATCCTTTTTGTAAGTGGACGTAAAACTATGTCATTTAAATTACTCAGTCTATGTATCAGGCATTTAGGTCCTGCTATGATTGGTCGAAGTATTAAGTCAGTTCTATTGTTCATTTGAATGATTTGTGTGGACCTCTCCGCACATGTTGAAACTATCTGTGCACTTTTATGAATCTTCAGGGGGGGGGGGCGTAGAAATTGCCATCCTTTGATTCAAACTGCAATAAATAACTTTCTTTTTTATCGGTTAATAAGTTTTGTGTTTGTCTATTTGTTTTCTGTAAGCTATCATATGTGTTCTATCAGGATTTTTTTCTAAATGTTCGTAATATTCATTATCATTCAAAATACTATATGCCATTGTTTTGTAGCGCTCAGAGTCCATAACAACAACTGAGCCACTTTTATCTGCTTTATCGGCTGACCTCTTGGTTCTCGTTTGTGGTGTCTAAGTGTGAGTTTGTCACTTTCCCATTGGTATCCTGGGTCAGGTGTGGTACTTGATTGTATCGATTCCTGATCTTTACACCCTTACTTACTTTCTTTTATACAATAGATCTGTCCTCTGAGAGTCGTTTAATTGCCTCCCTCTGTTGCTTAGTAACATTCTCTTTGCATTTGATATTTTGTTAATTTTTGGCATATTTTCTACATTATTTATAAAATTTTCTTAAGCATTATTTCGGTTTTTGGAGGCGTAAATTCACTTTTGTTTCTGACAAGTGAGTCATCGTCGTTATCTTCTATTCCATCAAAATATTCTAAAGGTCTTATCTTTCACGTAAATGCTGCTAAAACTTCTTTCAGCTCTTTAGAATTAGGTTTCTGTGGGGTTGGCGTAAATTTTAACCACTTTCCTAAAATACTTTGTTCTGTTTCAGTTAAAGCTCGACTGGATAGGTTGACTAGCATGTCGTTAAGTAAGTGTGTGTGTTATATGTTACGTTTCTATGATGTATATATGTAAAATTCCAACTTTACACGTAATATCCTTCTCAGTGGATAAAGCGTGACATACCTTCAATTGTTTGCCGCAATTTACATGCAGCAAACCAGCTATTACATCAGCCCCCATTGCATGCCTCTCTTTGTCATAGATTCTTGCAGCGTCGCCTTTTTCGTAGTTAAAATATGAATTCCCTCGTGTTGTTGGAGATAAGCCTGAAAGCTTTAAACATCAAAATTAATGAACATTTGTTAGCCAACATATGAGAATTTGCCTGCTTCATCTTTAATATACTATGCTCAATAAGTTTATTGATTGTTTTGTAAGGGTGAGCCCATCCACATCAGATCTCAAGTTTCATTTACTGTCATGAAAATACAAGCGGCGAACATCTGACAAAAATTTCCATTTAAAAAATACCAAATTACCAAACGCAGCGTCCATGCTTAAGTGACGTTAATTTTTAAGACTAGCGGGTAACATGGGTATTTCTGATCATTGGGGAAACACAGAACACAAGATGATTGCAAAACTAGGAACGACTCTAAACAAGGACCTAATACAAGCCTTTACAAAATAATAGAAGCAGGCGATGGTATTGTTACCTGACGGTATTGTTGATTCATTATTCATTGTTGCTCCCATTGTTGGTGTGGGCTTTGTGTGTCGTCCTTGTTTTGTTGTTAAGCTTTCTAGCAATCATTTCTATTTATTCATGCTGTTCATTCTGATGTAACACCGAAGCAAGTGTCTTACGATGTATAATTGTCAGGAACATCAGAATCAGTGATGGTTGTGTAAAGGCACAGATACGCAAAGGTTTAGGTATGCACCTAGTCACCTATACAAACGGTGATACGGTACCTTTTCTACTATTAGTCCAATATAAGGGCAGTTTGTCTGAGATAGAATTCATTGTGTCTTTATTTAGTAACTCTTGCATGATTTTGTTACTTTTCTTGAAGATCTTGGAGATCTTGTGCACTTCTCACTATATAAAGGGTGGAATTGCCCATTCATGTTAGGGGACATTATAAAGATAACGTAGCGAGGTACGATATAGAGAGACGCTATTCATTATTATAGAAAGGTACGTGAAGTTATATATATTTGACTGTGTTGAAATTGTACATGACAGGGCTATGGCGATTTGTGTTATTGCATTGAATCCAAATGTCTCTGGCCAGCCGCATTGTATTGAAATAATAAGTCACTCGTTTTCTGTTTTGTCGTCTGTTGAATTGGCCAGCATTCCGTGTACGGGTTCTATCGGGCGTTATCAATAACGTCACGTTTTTTTTGCAAAAATAGCGATTGTTACGCACTTGCATATTAAGCCACTCACATGCGTAGTGCCTAAAACTTTATGGGACCGTTCTTGCCGCTATAGTAAAGCTGTCCGGATGGACTCGAAGGGTTATTTTGGCCAAAGGGGGTCGCAGGCCATGTCGGGTCTGCACATAAAACCGTAATTGTATGCTGGAAGATTTATCGGAGACTGATAGGTGAATAAACAATTTTAGCAGTTAGGCGGTGCCACGGGGTTGTCTGCAGTTTGTGATTGTGGTATTTCCTGATCATACTCACTTACTATTTTTAAGTTGTTGTGATTTATATTGCGTTGTTTGAAAGACGATTTAACTGCCAGTGATAGTCGACTTTCTGTAGTGACCTGTATGTGTCACATCGAGTTATATCTAACGCATATAAGAATAAGGGTTAGGTGCATACACTACAACACACTTACATAAATAAGGTGATAGCTGACATGTATGTTTAGGGAGTAGGTTAGTTTTTTTTCCACCAAAATACATGTAGAAATATTGTACGTTTTTCACTCATAAAACAGCAGAATGCAATCTCTCAATATTGATGTAAATATGTTTGAAGAGGGGTCATAATTAGCTGTTTACAACTGATATGTTATACAAGTACGAAATTAGCGCGTGGGTAGGGTGATGTCCGACGTAAACGTCCAAACCTTACGTCTGCACCACGCTGTTCAACGTTTTCCTGGAATTTAAAGAGAATTGGTATCAGTATTTGTAAACCTCGAAACTATCTAGATTACGTGACCTGAAAGGGAAAAAAAGGCCACGGGTTCTTGATGTTTTGGCTGCGATAGCGTCTCAAACCAGGGTGACGCTACGACAGCGTACTGGAAATTTTTGTAACGTATGTGTTTGTTCGTTTGGCATAGGAGGTATTGTTTAGCGCTGACATAGGCCAGTCACTAAAAATACTTCTCTATTACACATATTTGAGTGTGGATATTTAGAAGGGCAGATCCATCCTAACCGCATGGGAGCCGCTAGCCATACACCCACGGGTGAGGGCTAATCACGCGCTTATAGGGGTAGGCTGTAGTTTAAAAAAAACAAGACCGCTGAAATTATTTTATTTTTGTAAACTTGAAACAAACAACTCCATTATTGACGCAACAGAGTGATTCTGAGTAACAAGATTCTAAAGGTAGATTGTTTTTTTGCAGAATTATCTCTGATTTGTGTCCCCTCCTACGTTGGAGGCCCAATGTTGGTGAACCACAGAATCGGGAAACCTGAGGGCTTTTAGTAACTGTCCCCTCAGGCCACGAACAGCGTGGGATCAGGTCCCAATATTTGCGACTATCAATGTAGCCAGAACGAGTTGTAAGCCAACCAGCTGGAATTGTGATCAAACAAACCAGACGACTTTAAGAGCCAAGATCGCAAATAAAATTACGCGGATTCTATAAGAAGTCCCATATAAATAAATCTGACGTCCTAATACGGAGAGGCGATCAAAACCATATTATCTCAGAGCCGATTGACTTAGTGTCAGTCAACAACGTGTGGCCAAGAATATATAGTGTTCGCTAAACGCGTATACTAAGGGAAAGTTCTCAATACCGCGATACTTAAGTACCAAAGGGCCCAGTTTTTTTTTCTTAGAGCTTAGATTGTATGTGAATCATATTCATTACGTTTCTTATTTCTGACTAGTTGACGTACATCTAGAGCAGGACACTCTAAGATTGATTCTAATTGAAATGATCTTAGAGTGGCAACTTGCCCTAGTATAGGATGGTCAACTAGCCAGAAATAATAGCGTAGGTGGTGTCTTTGTATTATTAATGTGTTGTCGATGTTTTTTTAGTACATAAAGTACTGGAAAGTTATTACTAGTTGTGTGCATTATTTTTCCCTGGTAGCATCATTATCGCATAAAGGAATTTTCCAATAAGATTTCCCCTCTTCCTTCCTGACCGGCTTTATGTCATAACAAAGTGTTTTTTATCAATTGTCGGCTGACAAATGTGAGATTAAGGTAGAACAGGACTTATCAGAATCTGCCCAAAAAGTTGCCATCTTTTGATATGCTAAAATAGCTCGAAACTCATCTATTTTGACCAAAATATCATGATCCTATTACACGCCTTTGTAAAAATTTGTTTAATTTATATGAGTTTTTAAAAAATCTATTTCTCATATTTTTAACAAATTCAACGCAAGAAATACATGTACCATATTTTTCTGGGAATACGCTACATGCTATTGGCTAATAAATGAGGAAAAAACTGCGAAGAGATAGGCATGTAGCTTTAACCTATTTTGTCAAAAACATTTAGGCCAAAAAACGTTTAAATCTAAAATAAAAATCTAAAACACACTTTGAAACCACACTGTTTGGATGCATTACTTATAAGTAGTGTCACCGCATCAACGTCGATCAGTCAATGTTTCAACCCATTTTGTTCGCTGGGGCGTACTCTAGGGAGTTCGTCCTCAGATTGTGTTTCCTGTGGACTTTTCTCTCTTTTTTTGTCCATAGTAAAATATATTTCTACTCTCATTTTAGTTTGGTAAATTAAAACTAGAAAACATTGACTGATATAGCAAAACACCCAATACAGTTACTAGAACGACGCATAATATGAAAACAGACGGGAAAGCAAATGCATCGATCGGCGTGTGCATGTGTGCAGGTACAGCAAGGTATTTACCTACCCGTAAGTGCATCATACAAATAGTTTATTATTCAAACTCTCCACGTTTATAGCTTAACTAAAGAAATACGTGGCAGATACAGTATCTAACTTCAATAAAACGTGGATGACGTGACACATATGGAGTACACATAAATATTAACTTTTCTGACCAGAATTGTCTGACTAGGTATAATTGGAATGCATTGATGGGTGAACTGGACCCGACGGTCAAAATATATTTGGTCATACAGATGTGTTGATAAACAATAAGGATGTTTTTGTGAACGCCAATACTTGTACGTGTTACGACAATAAATAAAGATAACTCTTAATTTTATAAAAAAAAAACCACTCGATTATCTTTCAACATGGGTCCAGTTCTACCTTAATTCAATTTGAAAACATACACTTTGAGCTGATAGCCAGATGTCTTAACTAATGGTTTAGGCATTAATAGAGTAACTATACTCCCAGTCGCAGCGCTTCTTTGCTAAGGTAACAGTAATAACAGGTGGATGACGTTCGCGGATGTCGTGATACTCTTGTCTTTTATGCAACGGTTGAGGAGTATCTGGTAGCATGTAAAGAGTTTGATTATTTATTCCTGTTCGGCCAATTACGCCAAAAAGTAATGACGTCACGTAAACGAAATGAACGTTGCCTGAGGCCTAAAACTTCATGATTTGATTTTTTCTTTCCATTTTGCTTTAGAGAACTAACGTTTCGTAATCGTTTTTGCTCCGATTATGGAAGGTACTGATTCTATGTGACTTTTTAAATTTGGGTTGTCTCAGAATCATCACGCCGTCATGGCAACGTTTCGATTTTCTGATTGAATTCAGGCTAAATGACGCGGCTTTTCACTTTATGTTTTTCAAATATGAAAATATTAATGTATTACAATAAATTAGCATTTTAGCAGGTGGTGCTTCTCTTAAGCACTTCAGTATATGAATTAGAGATAGGAATTTGACCAGTTTCCGAGATATTAAGATTTTTGTTAAGTGAAATCGGTCGGGCATGCCTAGGCACGACCCTGGGGGCATTCTGGTCAGTGTTATTGAAATAAAACAAATGCGTATGATCAGCAACTACCTCAATCACACACTGCAGACCAAACCACGGCACCCTGACGAAAAGCCACAGAAGACTAACAATCACAATACACCAAGAAGACAATAATAGTAAAGCAATAAGCTATTTCTTCCCCATCAAGACGATTGCAAAACTAGACGACAAATGTGTCTTACCATTAGGAATGTGATTGTATTCAGCTTAGGGCTGAATATATGAACCAATTCCTTGACATTAATGTGTCTTATCATAAGGAACATGGTTATAATAGTTTAATGAAAAGAACGAGGTAGTACATGCACGGATACAACCCTGTGGTACCTGGTAAATGTCATTGAATGTGTCTTAGCATAAGGTATGCTGGTTGTACCAGTTTTCATGGCATTAGCGTTTCAAAGTAAATCTAGCTATGCCATATGGTAGATGTACCAGGTTTCGTGGTAGCTCCATAAATCGTGGTAGCTACAATTTTCCTACTCATAAAAATTTAGTCAGAGAGCCAGCAATACTTTTAATCAAATGGCTGAGGCCAAAAGGTTTGAAGGTGTGTTCTTATGTAAAAAAAAGTATGCTGAATTCAAAAATCAAACTCTTAAAAAAATCGGCTGGTACACAAAAATGCTATGCGCAGCAGAATACCCCGGGGTAGGCAATTTCTCAAATTAGCACTGAAATGGGGTACCCTATATCACAGAATCTAATTTGACCTAACTTGCACCCCCATGACAATTTTTCGTTGGTGCAAAAACAATTTCCTGGGCCCCCCTCAATGAGAAAAAATGTTCCTAAACATAACTCATTTGGGCTATGTGAAAATGCATGTTTACCATGGCAACCCTGTTGTGAAATGCTTACATGTAGGGGTGCACATACAAATTCAATCATATCTTAGCTGATACTTATCATAGACTACTAATCTTGGTACCAAATTGAAGATTAGACATATGCCTTTTATCCTATGACCTGAGACGCAAATTACCTAATTGCATATTCATGAATATTAATGAAAACCTGAAAAATAAGGAGAAACTAATAAAAAACGCAATAAATAACTGATTTCATCCCCAAACCATCATCAAACCATCACTGTTGCGTTTTTTATATCATCAGTGATACAATTCGACAAATACTGTCAATTTATGGTCTTATATGGAAATTATCTCATTTACATATTCATGAAAATTAATGACATCTTTAAAAATGAGGACAAAGCCATTCCATAAACTAGAACCCTAAGGGGTAATTAGACCTACATTGAATTCCTAGGAGCATTACTTATTGATTTCAAATGGTTCAATGAGGCAATTTAAAGTAAAAACTCTATATTCCTCAACAATACACCCATTTGGTTATTTGAAATGGCTTGGTTTCCATGGCAACCCATTATGCGATTTTAAATACTGGGAGTGTAGTTCAAATATATTCATATCTCAGCAGCATCTCATCCTAGAACACTAAATCTAGTATCAAGTTATTTTGCAGACAAAGCACGGTAACAGCACTGTCGGATATGCAAATTATCTCATTTGAATATTCATGAAAGTTAATGAAAACATTAGAAATAAATGAAAAAATCGCAGAAAAATCAAGGGCTTGTACTTACAAAAGTAATCATCTCTCACTTGATAATTGCCCTAGAGTACTAAGTTTGATATCAAAGTAATGCTAAGAAATAGTACTAATACCTTATGGCTGGTTACAAAAGAAATCTAATTTTAATACTCATGAACTCTAATGAAAACATTAGAAATAAATAAACAAAGTCGCTGAAAAACCAAGGAGTAATACTTACAAAATTACTTATATCGTACTTAATAATTGCTCTGTAGTACCAAAGGTGATATCAAATTAATGCTAAGATAAATTACTCTTACCTTAAGGGTAGTTACAAAAGAAATCTAATTTGATTATTCCTGAATTTTAATGAAAACATTAAAAATGAATTAAAGAATTGTGGGAAATCAAGTAGTATTACCTAAAAAAATACTCATATCTCACTTGATAATTGCCCTAGAGTACCAAATTTAATATCAAAATAATGTTGTTATTAAAGTAATCTAATTTGAATATTCATAAATTATAATGAAAACATTAGAAAAGAATGGAAAATTATGGCAAACTAAAAGGTACATACATACAAAAATAACTATTTTCTCTTCTGCTGATTGCTTTAGAGTAGCACATTTGGTCTTATATTAAAACTATTATCTTGGCTTTAATTCTATGCCAAGTTTAGAAGCCTCAGACATATACTAACTGAGATATGAGCACTTTTGTAAGTATGCCCCCATGATTTTTCTGTGAATTTTTCATTCTTTAAAATGTTTTCATTAAACTCTATGGATATACAAATTAGATTATTTTTATATCTGCCCATAACGTAAAGGCACTTTGTCATAGCATTACTCTGATATCAAGTTTAGTACTCTAGGGCAATTATAAACTGAGATATGAATAACTTTGTAAGTATATTGGCTTGATTTTACCCGCAATTTTTCTGTAATTTATAATGATTTCATAAAGATTAATTAGTATTCATATACATTTGTTTTCATATGTGTCCATAAGATAAGAGTGTTATGTCTTTGCATTACTTTGGTAATAAGTTTTGTACTCTAGGGTATTTATTAAGTGAGATATGAGCAAAATTGTAAGTATGGCAATCTTAATTTTTTCCACGATTTTTCGTTCTTTTTTAATGTTTTCATTCAAATTCATAATTATACAAATTAGATTCTTTTCCTATCTGCCTGTAAGGTACAATAACTATATATATGATTTACTGTAATATCATGTTTGGTATTTTAGGGCAATATTCAAGTAAAATACTGTAGTAATTTTGCTAGTATTGCCCTTTGATTTTTCTGCACTTTTATTCATTTCTATTGTTTTCATTAATATTCATGAAAATTCAAAATAAATAATTTGCATAATCTAACCATCATATAATAGTGCTATATATGCAGATTAATTTGATACCAGATTTACTGTTCTAGGATGTGTTGCTGTTGAGATATGAATATTTTTGTAGGTACGCACAGTATTTTAAAATCACATAATGGGTTGCCATGGAAAAAATGCAATAGCACATAAGCAAATTGATTTATTATTGAGAAACACAATGTTTTGCTTTTAAGTGGCCTCATTGAGCCATTTGACATGAATAAGAAATGCTCCTAGGAGTTCAATGTAGATCTAGGTCTAATAACCCCTTGGGGTTCTAGTTTATGGAATGGTTTTGCCTTTATTTATTTAGTTTTCATTAATATTCATGAATATGCAAATGTGATAATTTCCATATAGGACCATAAGATAACAGTATTTGTCGAATTGTATCACTGATGATATAAAACATGCAACAGTGGTGGTTTGGGGCTGAAATCAGTTATTTTTGCGTTTTTTATGAGTTTCCCTTTATTTTTTAGGTTTTCATTAATATTAATGAATATGCAAATGAGGTAATTTGCATCTCAGGTCATGGGATGAAAGCCATATGCCTAACCTTTTATTTGGTGCCATGATTAGTAGTATATGATAAGTATCAGCTAAGATATGATTGAATTTGTATGTACACCCCTACATGTAGGAACTGCATTAAGGGTTACCATGGCAACCATGCCATTTCGCAAGACCCAAATGTGTTTATTTTCCTGAAACATTTTTTTCTCATTCATGGGGTCCCAAGAAACAATTTGGCACCAATGAAAAATTGTCAAGGGGGTGCAAGGTAGGTCAAGGTAGATTATGTGGTATATGGTACCCCATTTCAGTGCTAATTTGAGAAATTGCCTACCCAGGGAGTATTCCACTGCGCATAGCATTTTTGTGTACAAGCCGATTTTTTAAGAGTTTGATTTTTTAATTCAGCATACTTTTCTACATAAGAACACACCTTCACACCTTTTGGCCTCATCCACTTGATTAAAAGCATTGCTGGCTCTCGGACTAATTGTGCAATGGAATTTCATCTGTCACCGAATCAGTTAAATTTGTTTGGCGTACAGTATTTATCAAGCGACATGACGTCACCAATGATGTCATTATGACGTAATTATCTTTGAACGTGACAACCGCCATTTTACAAATGTCAGAAAGCTATCGATGGCAACATGCAGCTTAAACTGATCGTCGCATGACTAAATTGAATGTTGTTCGGGTAAAAAATGACTGACAACCAACTAAATCATAATAAAACTATAATTCGGTTCCATTTTATTGACAAGAAATTCGACAGCTATTTATAGAAAAAAGGATTTGATTTGTCATGGTTACCACGAAAACTAGAGCTTGTTTGGAAAATGATACAGCCTGGAATCAATCTGGATTTAATCTGTCAGCACATTAATGGTGAGTAATAACTATCACATGTATCGGAGATATGTATATCTTAATATTTTTTATTCAAACAATGATACTTTTTCATAATCATTAATCACCATTAATGTGCTGACATGTTAAATCCTGATTGACCTGGGCTGGCTCACTTTCAAAACAAGCGCCAGTTTCCGTAGTAACCGTCGCAAATCCATGTTGGTTTAAGCCCTCATGTAAAATACTCCAATGACCGTTCAAAGGCGGTACTTCTTTGTTTTTTTCTGTCTTGTGTTTGCTATGCCTTTGTGCGCGTCTATTTATATGTGCCTTGTGGTCACCTGCAGGGAAAGAGCTGACCTCTTGGCTATTGTTTGTGGTGTGTAACTGTGTGTTTGTCACTTTCCCATTGGTATCCTGGGTCAGGTGTGGTACTTGATTGTATCGATGCCTGATCTTTGCACCCTTAGTTACTTATATAAATAGTTGCTTAACTTTTTGCCAGTAAAATGCCACCGAATTATAATTTTATACTAATCTAATTGGTAGCCAGTCATTTTTTTAGCGAAACAAACATTCAATTTATTCATGTGACGGTCAATTTAAGCTGCAGGCTCAGCCATTCCACCAAAATTGACTCATATTTGAAAATTCGATATCTCCAATATTTACATTCTTATTCCTGCTTAAATATGCTTGAATTCTCTAAAAACCATACAATTCCACAGTCCCCAAGCATTGGTTGGTAATTCAAAACATATTTGAATAGCATCAAAGTATTCGTTTTTAAAATATGTTTTGATCAATATTTGCAAATAGCCAAAATTGCAATGTCGCCAAGCTATTTTGTAGACATTTTATTTTATTTATTTAATGAATCTAACGGGCGTCTCATTTTCCCCCAAAAATCCTCTTTGCTCCTTTTAAATGAATTCCAGAAACAACCTTATAATTGGGTCATTAGGTTTACATTAGTTATAATCATCAACAATGTATGTGTCTCCAAATATGCCTATGCAAATGAATTCCAGAAACAACCTTATAATTGGGTCATTAGGTTTACATTAGTTATAATCATCAACAATGTATGTGTCTCCAAATATGCCTATGCAGCCATAACTATTTTAAATGGGATACTGAAAACATATATATTTCATTTACAGGTACCAGTGATCCTTCCAAATAAACTTGAAAATGATTTAAGATAAGCAATATTATTAACTGGGATAGCTTGCTATTCACTGTTGCTTAAAAAACATTGCAAACAGGGCAATAACCAAAATGTCACGCTTCAAAATAAATGCTACCATGGTAGTTCCTTCGAAATAAATTAAGTGAATAACAATCAAAATAAATAATGTATAGCTTGTGTTAAGTAAACTGTTCTCATGTCGCTATGCCTACGTAACATCTATTTTCCATAACAAGGCTTCAAATGCTCATTGAAGTTTCACAAACGAGAATATTTCATGATAATTGTACTTTGATGCACCGTTTTAATTGTGTTTTCGTAAAGAAACGTCTGCTAGCAGGATGATAAGCATAATAAATTTGTCAATTTAGTTTTGAAATAAGTACTTAAATACACCTGTCTCGTCAATTTGCTCCAAAAGCGTGATTGACATCAGATAACATTCTTTTTTATATGGATGTTTAATTGCAATATATACATGTTATTGAAATTCAAATGTATTTGCAGCGAATATCAGTGAAAATACATTGTAATCTGCCGACATTCAGTCCGTTATGGATTATAGAGCTTTTCTAATGCCTTGTTGTTTGTCAATTTTAATTGATGAATCATGGGGAACAATTACTAAAATCATGCTTTAATGGTATAGATAGAATGAAACTGACATTAGTCGCAACCTGGACACTGATTTAATCAAATTACATTTAATAATCGTTGGAAACTCGTTATGGAAGCATAGGTTTTTATGTTTATACTGATCACGCACTTCCATGTAATATACATATGTTTATGGCTAATTCAAATGTAGTACCATGAAGTAACTATGAACGTTGCCTGAGGCCTAAAACTTATGATATCTTATTATCAGAAACATATGTACAATGATGGATCTACAAAGAATGCCCAAAGATGTTACGGAACAAAGATGTTGTGTTACGGAATATATATCTATGAAAATCTGTTGGTAATTTCCACTTTTTGCTAAAATATGTTTTAAAAATGTTCAATCACCAATAACCAGTTTATGCAATGACATAATATTACTATTTGAATTCATTGTGCAGCGTTTTATGGCTGATTTTCTTGTAGTTTGGAAGAGATCATAGCAGTGGGCTGAACAATGAGAAGTTACAGGCTCGAAGAGAAAGTTAAAATGTTGATGAACACACATTTTGATAAATGATTTTATAAACGCCCAGAATATACAGTAGTTTAATTTTGTTATGAAGCCTTAGTGTTAACTTTGTATGTACAGATTTTACACATGTGTCTATGTTCCATAACGAAAACAAATTATGGCCACTACATTTAGTTTATCTAAATTTGGTGGTGAAACATATCTTAAGATCATAACTGATGTTGGTAAAGCAGGTTTCATGTAGATAATATATACTGTTTCTTGCAATGTTTGAATTGTTGAGTGTATTATTTTTATTGGGAAAGGGATTCCGCCCAAAAAGCATGCTAATTTTTGTCTTTTATCAATATATTTGCCTTAAATATTCATAGAGTTCATATACACGTTTCTGTTAATGTTTAATTACACCCATGTTTCAAAAAGACACTTTTTTAATGCTATTTAAAGGAAAAAAACTACATTACATCTATTTTACATCTATTTTCCGTTACGAATGAGAAATGTAAATAACTCACAAAGGTTTCCATTTTGAAACACCAGATGCAGCGTTTTAAGTACCATGTCTTACCACTTTCTAATATGATAATTAATGTTTTGTTTCGATAAACACTCGATGAAATAATAGATAAGATATGCCATGGTCCATGCAGTTTCATTTAATCACAAACTGATGATGATTTCAATGCTTGATTATTTGCAACACCGCTTGTCCTAATAAAATGATATTTAGCTTGATAGTACCTTGAGTCCTTGTTTTATACGATCAAACATTAGTTTGACTGCATAGTATCAAGAGAATCATAGCATTGCATATGCAAATCTAGCTAACCATGTCATATGCTCCATAACTCTCACAAACAGGTTCCATTTTTGAACTTCTGTTACTCATCAACGATACAAATGGTGTGGGTCAAATTTATACATGTTATTTTATAGGTTATACACATTTCCATGACATCAAAAGCATGCTTATCAAGACATGTTTATTTTTCACCATTTTTCGTTTTCTTATTGTATCAATTTCGGTGGAACGGCTGTGCCTGTTGTCATCGTTAGCTTTCTGACATTCGTAAAATGACGACTGTCATGTTCAAAGATAATTACATTATAAATGACGTCATTGGTGACGTCATATCGCGAAATAGATATAAGACGACGAGCAAATTTAATTGATTCGGTAACTGAGAAAATTTCATATTTCAATTTCTAGGGGTATTGAGGCCCCCAAGAGGGGGTCTGTGCTCACTTGATCCATATAAATAATGCATTGATCTCCCCAAATACCTGCAAATAATTTTCTTGTCTCCCTTAAAGTATTTGCCTTCGTTCGTTAAATCACTAAAATAGGTTAACTTCTCTCCAAATCCCTAAAAATATAAGCTAATTCTCCCTAAAATGTATCTATCTTTCCATGGGTAATAAAACTATGAACTTTCAAGGTATATAAAAGCGCATGACTTAATGATCACTAAATGTTTTACCTTATACCTTTACAATGAAATACATGACATATAAAAGCCATGGAATGCATGATATAAAATTAGTTCAATGAAATGCATTATATATGGCTCAAAGTATGAGGCCATCCTTCAAATGATGTTGCTGTACCTGGTAGAGTACGCTTGGAGGAATGCTCTTTAGATTTTTTTTTAAATTTGAGACATACCATTCAGGTGCAGGTTTTTTTCACCAGCTGAAACTAGATTTGTTAGACACTTTAGTGAAAGCATTTTACCATAAAAAGTGTCTACAATTGCTATCAGTGTATATGCGCTTGTTTAACTTCAGTAAAATCAAGGACGTGTACATCTGATAAGCATTCTTCAAAAATTCTTATAAAAAAGGGTCAATTACCTGTAGAGAGAATAACATAGCCGGTGTTTAGGTCACAATGTGTAGCCACACTGTTGGTTGGGGGGTCCGGGGGCATGCTTCCCCGAAAACAAATGACAAAAATGGTGTGATCTAGTGCAATCTGGGCGTCACAAAGTATGTTATTACCAACCTAAAAAGTCAACAATTTTAAGGATATTAAAGCTGCATAGTCTGTAACGTTTTATCTTTTGATTTTAGAACTTATGTTTCTATTTTTCAAGAACATGGTAAAAAAACTAAAATTCAGGTTTACATTTTACCAA
This sequence comes from Loripinus fragilis, assembly GCA_964019695.1. Classification (NCBI taxonomy): domain Eukaryota; kingdom Metazoa; phylum Mollusca; class Bivalvia; order Lucinida; family Lucinidae; genus Loripinus; species Loripinus fragilis. The sequence goes on from OZ026529.1 coordinate 48,246,272, forward strand.
TTTTGTAAATCTAAACAAATTATCAGTATAAAAACAACATCATTTATGTTAAAATTAACTGTCTATAATTATAGGAGGGACGCAAATAATTACCAACACACCTGTTTTTATAAGATAATTCACTTTTCCGTGCAGTTTTCAGCTTTAGTGAACAGATTTATTGTGAAAACATAACTTAATTCTACTTTTACAAATGATTAAAAAAGAAAATAAAAAAAATGGAAAATTGATCATAGTTGCAAACTTGGTCTCTTTAAATCAACAACAATAAGTAATTGCCATATTTCTCTCTTTTATTAATGTGGATGAGCATGTTAGTATGAAATTAAATACATTTAGAAATGACAAGGGGGAGTCTGGGGGCTAGCTCCCCCCCAGAAGCAAAAAAAATCAAATAAGATGAAGGCTTTTTCTTATTATTTTTCCTTTTAGGCAGGGCACCCTTAATCCACATAACTATGAGCTTGCTCCTTAGCTCCCCTAAAATATAAACCAGTGCTCCCCAGCTCCCTGAAAATAAATAGCCAGTATCCCCAGATCCCTAAAACCCCTGGGACCTGAATAAATGATGGCTACTTTTCTGTCACACAACGATTTCTTGAACTACCGCGAATAACGGTACATCTACCATATATCATTATATACTTAAGGAATAAAGAAACGCAACAAATACTTTGAGTCACTGTAAACATACAATATGATGCAAGTTTCTAGTGCAAATGTGTTTATCCATAGGAGCAGTTTGTGCCCGTCAATTTACAGCAAGTTTAACGCAATTATCGATTACGTAATCATTTTGGTATGCGCGTAACCAGCCTGACCCCCCGTAGTAAACTGCTGAAACAGGGTCAATAAAAGCATAATTTGAATCAACCACCGGTTTGTTGTTTTAAAAAGTCTTGGCTTGGATTGCGGATCAAAGAAATGATCAAATGGCGACGTTTCTATAGGATTCTGAAACGGCTTAACGTCATTAACGTGAACTCTGAATACTGCGTGAAACGCGTAAACTTTCTTTTCTGCATGGGATTTTTTCATTACAAGGTCGTTTTGTTCAAGAATTATGACTTGAGATCTTCAGACGTCAAAAAACCTCAATTCTGACGTCAAAATTCGACATCCTACGTTTTAATGGTTTCCATGATGTTTAAGTGTTTTTTCTAATGATAAAAAGGTCCAGTGACAAAGTTTAGGTTACAGTTAACAAGTTTGGTGTTCACTCTCAGCATGCAATCAGATGTTTTCTGTTGCATTATGCCGTGGTTTGTTTGGCTAACGTCATTATAAACACCTTACCAGCGTATTTCTACGGTATCTGAAAAGTCAGTTTTTCCAAAGAAAGCATGCATTGATGTCTCTAGGTTTATCTTATCCAGTATATTCACCAGCGACCCAAACCCGACGGTTCTAAGTGACGTTTATCGTTTATTCACTACCATTGAGTATCTTGACATTCAAGTAGCGTGTTTTGACGCAATATTTGACTGCATTACGAATATGATTGGACGTTTGTTTAATTTGCACATTGTCAAGTCGACGCCAAATAACAAAACTTGGAAAAGACGGGGTTTCTGGATCTTTATTCTGGCGTTAACGTCACGTTTTACGTTTTCATATGTTTTCATCTTGTAGCGTAAAATGTAGCGTTAAAATGGCGTTTTGGTATTTCATCACATGCTATAAATACTCAATAAGAAATTTTTGAAAGATATTTCACCAAACCGTCATTTAAACACGCAAAAATTATATTTTTGTCTGTTGCGTTTCTTTATTCCTTAAGTATATATTGTTGAATGTGGGGAAAATAATAATTTCCTAGTTATTGTGTCTTTTATCAAATGAACGAGTTGGGACATGCCCATCCACGCCCTGGGGGACTTACCTGTGCTAGGAGAGTTAGTGTTATTGAAAGTATATTATCCTAACTTAAAGCAACGTGATCAAATATGTTTTAGGGGTTGGGGTCTAAATTGTTTCAGAGATATTAGGGTTTGCAGAATTGTTTCGGCCTGGGTATGCCTCCAGGTCAGCTCTTGCGTCTAGTGTTTCAAATTTTCTTGCAAAACTATATATCAATATTTATCATAATGAAATCAAAACAAAGCCTTAAGTACAAGTGGTTAAGGAGTATTAGTCCAGACAAAAGTTGGGTACGCACGCTGGCGTGCCTAAAAGGAAGACATTTTGAAACTATTTTCATAACTTATTAACCATTTCTACTTTATCCCCAGTTACAGAACAATCCATTCAGTGGGTACTGAAAACTCGTCTGGACAACATTTGGTTGGAAAGAAAAATAAGATGAGTAACAGTAACACCAAGATATGGTTATAATCCACTGATTATAAAGTAAAAAACAAAAGACGCTAGAAAACCAATTTAAACAGACAGCACAGTATTTCGGAAGGGTTGCAGTTGCCGAGGGCACAAAATAATGTACCTTAGTCTAAAAAATGCAATATTTTGTCAAAATTTTACTTCTGAAAACATTATTTGCTGATTATTGTCACTTATATATCTGCTTTACAATATATAAGTGAGGGTAAGCGAAAGTCAGGCAGCGCCTGGGTTATGCCAAAAAGGTAATTTATTTCCTTGAAAAGAAAAGATGAAAGGCATTTTTGTTTATGTTCTGGAATTTAAGATTTCTGTAGATAAAATGCAAACTATTGGTACTTTATTGTGCAAAAAGTTTGAAATCTGAGGGCAGAGCATTTTGACAGTTATTCAAGCTTTTCATACTGTACGGATAGTTCTGTATATTGGCTGCTCTGGTCCAGTTGACAAGTTGCCGACTGCAGCATATTGATTTTATTTACACCCTCGACGACTGGTGCATGCCCTTGACTGCTCAAACTTTGCGTAAAGCAACAAAATGGAATGCATCTCCGCATGTAATAAACAGAAGTATTTCATTTCTTCACTTATTCGTATTCTCTATTACAACCACGCAACTAGCAATTTAGCATATACTCCCATGAAACATCTCAAGGCAATCTGCCAGAAGCATTTAATAAACAGTCTATTATTGTCATCCAGGTGCATGACAAACTACATGAAAAGTTGTTTATTTCTACATGCTCATTCTTTTGAATAAATGAAAGTGGTTGAGAATTTGTGTAGAAAAAAGGTTATGGTGAAAAACTCATTAATTGAAATAAGGAAGAAAAATATTTGGAAACTTACATTTTCCAAGTATTATGTCCATGTCCTCACCTCTTATTAACATCACAAACTGCCAATCAGTATTAAAATTTCTGTCACTCTACTGTAAATTGTTTATATTGGCATGACAGCTATATCACCAAATTTGATTTCATGAACTAGACTTTTGCTAAGCTGCTACTTGCGCGGTTGTATCTGATATCATTAAATCATAGATAATGACTTACAGAGCGTACTAATTAGTACTTAAACACACTTCAGACACATATATTCCCACTAACTAGCCAGAAATCGGCTAGTACTTAGCTAAGTTTTGAATTTAAAGGCTCCAACTGAGTCAGAATGGACAAAAATACCCAAGTGATAATTCCGAGTGAAAATATATAATCATAGAATAGATCACAATTCACCGTAAAATAGTGTATTTTGTGCTCTCGTCGACTGCAATCAACCAGTGATGACTGCGCTGTTCGAGTACAGTGGTTGTCTAGCATGAAAACCAGCCCCAGGGAACAATCCTGGTCAGTGTTATTGAATGGGTCTTATAATAAAGAATATTAATGAGTATGGTCTAGGATTCAGAAACTTGCTATTAAACTGACAAGTAGCCCACGTTTGTTGTTGCATTTACTACCTGACTTGCTTAAGGATCAAATTAAAATCTTGTCTGTATCATTCTAGGAAGTATTGAGAGGAAATAACAACTTATTTGCACGTGCCACGAGGTATATATATATACCTATATATACAAGCGGAAAATTAACCGTTCATCTCTGGCCTAAGTTTGCATTCTGGGTAAAAATTACCCACACTAGTGTTTTAAAAAAAGCACTGTAATCAGCCGGTCAAACTCTTAGTGAACAGAGTCTACACATAGCGTGGTAAAAAACCCACCAGACTCTTTAATAAACAGCAGAGTCTACACATAGTGTGCTTAACAACCCATCAGACCCTATAATGAACAGCAGAGTCTAAACATAGCGTGGTAACACACCCACCAGACTCTAAAAAACACAGGTACTAACCTGTTTAACCCAAGAGAAATAGTCCCAAGGGACCAACATACTCTGTAGACAAAGAACGTTAAAATAGGACGTAAACCAACCAGTATAAAATCAATTGAAACAAGCCTAAACTCCTTTAGAAATAGAGTGCCAATCAGACACGATCTAGCTAGCAAGCAAACGGCACAGACTCATCATAGGACACGGGTCAATCAACGCCGTATGCGTGAATAAAGAGTGCTTTAAATATGATAAAACAATAAATTGACTTTAAATAAATGACACAAATGTGTTTTGATTTTTGCTAAGGTACTGAAGAAGGACCCCTGGGTCCGAAAACGTTATACTGTACCAGAATATTGTTTTTCCTGGGTAAAAAAGTAAAACACCAAACAAAACCAATAAAGATCAACAAAGAATCTCTCACAACACACAAATAAACCCACTGAAACAGGACAAAAGGACACAAAGCTATAAATTATTGCATAAGCACCAGCCCTAAAATAACAATGGATAAAGAAATTTATAAAATTTCAAAAAAGGTCTCTTGGAATTGGACCTTTATCCATGGGTGCTCCGTTACCTGGGTATGCAGCACCTATTAGGCATAATGACCCTTCTTCCATGAGGAGACACCTGCCACCTCTTAAACTAACAAAAAGCAATAAAATATAAAAAATAAAACGATCTTGGCCCAAAATTACAATGCCTCCTTAAGGTTAAGGAGGACTTACGTTAAGTATTGATTTTTAGGAGGCAATAAATAACGTTTGGAACCTATTAAAATCAAAATAGTTTCATTTTTTTCTGTATATCTCAATGATATCTTTGACCATAAGTACTGCATCGATCCTGGCAATTTATTAAACATTTGCTGTAACATGTTGAAATATCAACACTGATCTTAAGTCGTCCTTACCTTTAAGGAAGCATTGTAATTTTGGGTCCTGAACAGTTTCTAAAATATTAACATATTAAGCGTTTTATGGAGTGAATCAAGGGGGCATTACCCTGCTAATCTTGTGGGTACATCCTGTTTAATTTCATTAAATGTTTCTTATCGTTAGGTGGTTAAGGGGTTTGATCTGAACAGATTCAGAGATATTTAAACTTAGGAAGAAGGCAAAGATCAGGAATAGGTACAATCGTGTACCACATCTGACACGTGACATCATAGGGCAAAGTGGCAAAAGAACAACAAGAAAACATCACACACAGCAGCGCGAAGAGGTCAGCATTTTCCGAGCAGCTGATTAGAAGGTTGAAAGGAACAGACAAGATAGCATAACAAAGACAAAGACAAAACAAAACAAAAAGCATTAAGTATACACAGAAGAAGAACCGCTTTGGATCTGTCAATAAAATATTTATTGGAGGGCTTAAACATGTTTAAAGGAACCAACCTCAACCTTGATTCTGATGTGGATCAAGAAACATAGATGTTTGGTTCGCTTATATATCCCTAACTTAACCGATGAAAGATCTCCCATTACACATAAATCAAGATATAAAAAAGAGATAAAGCTCAATTTTTAGCAAATTTTATACGCATACATCCAACCGTTTTCATTCAGATATATCACTGGCTCTCAATTTCAATGTTAACCAGTTTATTTAATACCAGCTGATATCATTTTATGTATGTATAAAAAACAAACAACTATGTACCTTTGATAAGCTACAGCTTCTCATAATGGAGTTCTTTGTGGAGAGAATATGATATTCTCTTTTTGTCATTAGAGAGCTTTTGACTTGTAAAATTCTGTTCTGTATCCCATATCTCCAATGACTACAACCATTTACTGCTAACCGTAACATTAGACAATCTTTAGTATTTCTGAAAAAAAAAACAAAACAAAAAACAGTGTGTTTAGCAGTTTATCCTATCCTGTTCTATGTGTTATAAGCAAAGTGGTTTTAAAACCTTTAAATGTGAATGTATCACATATTTTTCTTATCTTGGATCTGGCGGAGAGTAAGCCTGCACATCTGAGTTGCCCTTTATATTATTTGATGTCGCGCGCCAGTACTGATTTAACACCATGTTTTCAAATCTATATAATGACGACCATAATGCATAACATCGTACTGTATAAGAGTCATTCTACAAAAGTGAAGGAATTTGAGCTAAAAGATTTTCCAAAAAATAACACAACTAATTTGTTTTTTTCAAATTTTAATTTCAACTCTGAACAATTAACAGTAATAAACCATTCATCTATACAAGATAATTTGCATAATGATGCACGTGTGGCTCTTTTTGTTGGGTTCCCTATTTTAAAATGTCATCCCTGTTTCCACGACAAGAAACCTTTATTCCTTAATAAAATTATTATCGAAGTTATTTTCTTTTTACATACTTAAATCTCCTTTATAGACCTTTAAGTTTACAAGCCTATTCTGCTGAAAATGTTTTTGGTACTAATAATATAATCAATTGCTAGTTATTTTACAGAAACAACGTTTTTAAGACAAATTATATCAAATCCATTTTGAGAAATAATAGGATGAATCTTCATTTCTAAAATAGGTATCCGCAGGCACCAACTTACAAATAAGTAAATTAAATGCAACAGCAGAACATTGGATTAGTTAATATATTGAGGCAAAGTTGACGGGTAACAGGGTTGACATTAAGTAACAGGGATTACATCACCATTTTTTTTTCAGAATCATAGAAAGAACTTGAATGATATTAACCTATATCTGGTGAATGTGCTTTGGATAGAATGAGCTCTTAAATGCTCAAAGTGACATTTCAGTTCTCACTTAAAATCACCATTGATCACTCACCAGAATTATTGTTAAATGTTTTTAACAGGCGTCAATCAGAAACTGAAAATGCACTAATGATCCTGTGATCTATTTTGGGCCCATGACCATTATTTGAACAAACTTAGAAGAGGACCACTAGTTGATCCTACATACCAAATACATTTGTATTAAGACTCTAGATCTAGTGGTTTCGGAGAAGATTTATCATAAGTTTTTAAATCACAGTGATTTATACATACATAGTATGTACAACAAAACCTCGAAAATACAAAATTTGATTTTTTGAAATATTCGCTTATTCGAAATAAATTCGAGGTACGCTGGAATAACAAATAGGGCATATATATGAACTATTAAATAACTGTCAATAAAAACATGTGTCTGATGCGTGAAAGAAACGTCTCTCAGAGACTTTTGTTTTACACACAAAAACAAATGTTTGATAATAAAAAACAACACTGAAATAATCATTTTAGGGGTTTTATATTTTATGTCTTCCTCCCTATAAATTGAAAGTTTCGATACCTGGATAATCATCTCTAGTCACAAGGACTTTGAATTCACATGTGATCTCAGGATGGGGCCATTTTGACCAAAGAACAATCAATGTTACAAAGTTGGTAAAAAACACTAGGTTACGCTAAATACCAAATAATAAGTCTCTAGAACACAAAAAAATGCTAATATCTTTCTCTGAATAAATCAATATAAAGCATGTAACTTCAAAGCGGAATTAACAAATTTGGCCCCATTATTTGAACGGACTTGATTAAGGTACATTTGATTATGCTACAGGCTCTAGGCCTTGTGTTTATTCGAAATAAATCTGATTATGCTACTACTGATTCCTTACATAAAGGTAAGAATTAGAGGACAAAGACCAGGAACCAATACAATCAAGCACCACACCTGACCCAGGATAAATCTACATAAAATAAGTGTACCCCAGGGCCTGAACTTTATCGCCACAGGGCCACAATTGGAACAAGTTTGGTCAACAAGGTGTTGCTATATACTTATTGCGAAGACTTGAGGCATAGTGGTTACAGACTAGACGATATTGTTAAGTTATCCCTATGTTAGCATATGTAAAATATGTGACCCCCGCCCCGGGCATTTTGTTCCCATGAACATTATTTGAACAAACTTCGAAAAGGTCTTCTAAATGATGCTACATATCAAATATCCAATAACTAGGCCTTATGATTTCAGATGTTTTGATTTTCCGCTTAAAGCTTATGTAAAGTAAGTAAGGATGCAAAGATCAGGAATCGATACAATCAAGTACCATACCTGTTCCAGGATACCAATGGGAAAGTGATAAACTCACAGTAAGACACCACAAACGAGAGCCAAGAGGTCAGCCCTCTCCCAGCAGGTGACCACAAGGCACATATAAACAGACGCGCACAAAGGCATAACAAACGCAAGACAGAAAAACATAAACAATTCACAAAAGAAGTACCGCCTTGGAACGGTCAGTAAAATATTTTACTGGAGGGCTTAAACCGGTTTTGCGGCGTGCCAACCTCACCCTTAATTCAGATGTGGATCAAGACACGTAGATATTTGGTTTGCATGAAAGACCCTAACGTATCATTGCATCATCTCCTGGAACATACAAATCAAGATATAACAAGGAGATAAAGCAAAGATAAGGACTCAACAGTAAATAAAACTGAATACTGGAACAAAAGAAATCCAACAGGTAAACCCCCTGGTGGGCCGGACAAACAGCAAAAGCCCAGGCCCCTACCATCTCATCAATAGATTAGTCTTTAAGTCAGAACCGTCATAGAGTCTGAAGTCCGACCAACTGGAGTGCAATTAGAGAGTAAAGCAAAGTTGCCAACAGCGATTGGGTTTACCACCGAGCATGCAGTCTGTCGCAATATATAAATGTTAAAGCCAATCTTTTTATAATGGGAAATTATTTTAATAAACTGCGCTGAAAAATTATAAGAGCCAACAATCTTCTTCAATTTATAGACCAAGTCACCATAGAATTCAGGTTCAGAAAGTCCTTGGCGCAAGAGAGACTTAAGTCCGACTTGGAATTTAGATATCAAATCATAGTATCGTCTATAAAATGTAGAAAAGGTTTTGCGAAGTTTATGATACCGATATCCGTGTTTAAAAAGTTTCTGAGTTAACAATTTATTGTGAGTGTTGAAGTCAGTAACATAGCTAGATTCACTAACAAAACGAATGAGCTGAGAGAAATAGACTCCACAGGGTGTAGAGCGAGGAACATCACCATCTAAAATAGGAAATTGACAATTTCAAAATCAAAGTCGTCACGTTTATCATTTACTTTTGGTAGAAACAATATCATTAGAAATTGACAAATGCAAGTCTAACAATGCACCTCCGGATTCAGAGGCAGTAACTTTATTTAGTTGGAGCTCTGAAGGGTATGTTTGACTTACCATATTGTCAAAATAAACATTATTAATGTTTAAAATATCGTCCAAATATCTTGTAGTAGCGTTAAAAGAATCAATAACATCAGCCTGCTTATCATCAGAAAGAGACATCATAAAGTCCCTCTTATAACAAATCAGGAATAAATTGGCAACCAGGGGAGCACAATTAGTGCCCATAGGAATCTGAACTTCTTGTCTATACAACTTAGTGCCAAATCGAATAAAAATGCTGTCCAACAAAAAGGTCAGTTTTTTAGGTTTTTCCGAATTAAAAATGCATTTCTGTCATTACATGCAAGATAAAGGAACCCTTCTCTCTGGAAGGTTATTTCAATAAGATCAATAAGTTTATCTTTAATTAAATTATGAGGTAAAGTAGTGTAAAGAGTAGAAAAATCATAAGTAGATAAACTGGTCGCATTGAAATCTCTAGCTTTAAGTTTATCTAAAATTTCATCTGAATTTTTAATAGACCAAATTGGGTTTTCCCAAATCTCTCAGATACCTTTTCACAGTACTTGATAACATGTTTTTAACAGCTGTAAGACATGAGATTAACAATTAAGAAAGTTTTGTAGTCGTACAGGAACTAGAATTAGCAATAAATCTTGCTTTATAGGGTTGTTTGTGGAGTTTAGGTAACCAGTACAACGTAGGAACTTTGTCTTGATTTTCTTTAGCTTTGACACCGAAATGTAGGCTGTATGACAACTATGCCCATCGACCATCACCTTCTCACTCAAAGAAGGCTGCAGTTTATAGGCATTAGTGTCAACAAGCTCACACTTAAGAGTATTAATATAATACAATCATAAAACAACTATAACATTGTTAGCAGCTTTATCTGCAGGAACCAAAATATAGTTCATATGAAAATCCTGGATACCTCGTTTAAGATGAAGAAAAGAAGATTTAGGTTCAGGGGGTAATGTGTATTACGAGAGTAAAATGAAATACGAGTATCAATAATTTTAAAAATGTTTATCTTCCATTCCTTCAAGGCATCAGGTTCAACATTTTCCCTTTTGCACCAACGATTACTAAAGTCATTTAAAGAAGCAGCGATCTCTCTACGACATTTAGGGAAATCAATATTAGATGAAAATCTATATTTAGGACCTTTAGAAATAATATTGCGAACTCTTGCGTCAGGAATGACATTTAGATTACCTGTAATCACATGCCCTGCAGAGGGATATAAATAATTAGAATTTTGACAATCTCAGGAGTCAGGAGTATTTGAATCTATATCTATATCAGTTACATCTTTATTAAAGTTAAATATAATAGACTATTTATAACAAATGATAGGAGTTTCAGAATTATTAAAGTAATTTGGAATATATGAAATCACTAAATTATCCTCAAAGATACTATGTAAATTAATAAACTCCATACCTTTGTTAAAGAATGTAATTTTGATAAAATGGCGTTAATGGTTGACATCAGAATCGACATAAGGACCAAGGAAATGTTGAACATAACACCTTGTAAGAAGTGCTGCTTTACAGGATTTGTTTGCTCTATTGTAAAGTTTATCAGCCTCTAATTCTAAATTACGTAAAACGGAGATAGGCAAGGAACTTAAAAATGAAAATAAGCCATGCGGACCATGATTATTTAAAGCTATAGAAAGATCCTTCAGAGAAGTATTTAAGCGTTTTTCAGTACAAATTTTGCACTTAATGTTGCCATTTTTTCGTTTACCATGAGATCTACTTTTACGTTTTTTACATTCCAAAACAGAAAAGACATCAAAATCTGGCATTTTAGTAATATTACCTTCATGGTATATATTATCATTAAAGCCTAGAGGAAAAAGTGATTGCAAAAATTTAATCCATTTTAGTTCAGTTTGATGACTCTTTATATTTTTAATCTAGTTGATGAATTAGGATCATATATAATCTTTTCAACAGGCTGAATTACAATTTTATTAGGTGAATTACCATTACTTTTGAAATGACGATAAAGAAATGTGTCAAATTTTTTAGGCTTTTTCATTTTACGAAAGTGCTTGCAAACCTAGTCTTAAGGGATCGGCCAGTTTGTCCAACATATTGCGTTCCACAATTAATTTCAGTTCAAGTTATAACATGAATCAGATCTGATGAAGTTCAGTCCAAATAATTACTATTGATTATGGAAAATTGCCTACCATTTACAGATGATTTAATGGTAGTTTTAGTACATAAATGTGTACAACAGACGTACCTCTTGGCATTGCACTTAGAAACATTAGGATACATTCCACGTCTTTTGAATGCATTAAATGGTTTAGTATACTTCCTGATATAGGTGACCCAAGAGGAGATAACCTAATGGTAGGAAGCATATCCGGAAAATTGTTAACAGAACTAGGAATACGAACAGAGGACGCCGAATGTAAACTAATGGGAGATATATGTAATTTTGTTAATGTTGTTCTTATCATAAAAGTTGTGTGGGTAAGTACCATCCCAAGACAAGCAATCGACACACCGGTTATTAAGATGACACGCCAGTATTAATATAAATCCTTAAAAGCAAATGAAGGCATAACAAATGCAAGCGATAATCCAAATGGCTAGTACAAGTCCACAGGGATATAGAAAGCAGAAGTTATGCAACGGGGTATAAAAATCGGTCATCTAGTGATCTTAAATGCTGTACAAGACATAGAGGATATCCAGGGACAAGAATAATGGAAGGAGATTGTACACACAATCCTGAGGATTGGAATAATAAGAACATTAAATGAAAGTGCAGGAAGACTTTTTAGGGCCGCCACGCAGCACAGACAAAACAACTCTGATAATCAAAGTAAGTAAGGGTGCAAAGATCAGGAATCGATACAATCAAGTACATACTTGACCCAGGATACCAATGGGAAAGTGACAAACTCACAGTAAGACACCACAAACGAGAACCAAGAGGTCAGCCCTTTCCCAGCTGGTGATCACAAGGTAGATATAAACAGACGCGCACAAAGGCATAACAAACGCAAGACAGAAAAAACATAAAAGATCCACGAAAGAAGTACTGCCTTGGAACGGTCAGTAAAATAGTTTACTGGAGGGCTTAAACCGGTTTTACGGCGCGCCAGCCTCAACCTTAATTCAGATGTGGATCAAGACATATAGATATTTGGTTTGCATGAAAGACCCCTAACTTATCATTGCATCATCTCCTAGAACATATAAATGAAGATATAACAAGGAGATAAAGCAAAGATAAGGACTCAACAGTAAATAAAACTGAATACCAGAGCAAAAGAAATGCAACAGGTAAACCCCGGTGGGCCCGACAAACAGCCAAAGCATCAGGCCCCTACCATCTCATCAATAGATTAGTCATTAAGTCGGAACCGTCATAGAGTCTGAAGTCCAACCCACCAGCGTGCAATTAAAGAGGAAACCAAGGTTGCCAATCGTGATTGGGTTGACCACCAAGCATGCAGTCTGTCACAATACATTAATGTTATAGCCAATCTTTTTACAATGGGAAATTATTTTAATGAACTGTGCTGAAAAAATATTAGAGCCAACAATCTTCTTCAATTTATACAATAAGTCACCATAGAATTCTGGTTCAGAAAGTCCTTGGCGCAAGAGAGATTTAAGTCCAACTTGGAATTCAGATATCAAATCATATTATCGTATATACAATTTAGAAAAGGTTTTGCAAAGTTTATGGTACCGATAGCCTTGTTTAAGACGTTTCTGAGTTAACAATTTATTGCGAGTGTTGAAGTCAGTAACATACCTAGATGCTCTAGCAAAACGAATGAGCTGAGATATGGACTCCATAGGATGTAGAGCGAGGAACATCACCATCTAAAAACGAAGAATTGACAATTTCAAATTCAAAGTCGTCACGTTTTCAACTGAACAAGACGGCTGTTTGAAGGACAGCTAAATCCCCCGCTGCAGAATCCCATAACATCGAAGCGTAACCTTGACCTTGACTGAGCATAGCTAAGTCATGGGTTCTGCACACCTTTGATCCAAAAGGAACAGTTGAGTGAAGTTTAACGAAAATCGTACAAAGGGTTCGGAAGATATGGAGCGGACACAGAATTGAAGGGTAAATTCCATTACCTTTAAGTGTGAGCTTGACCTTGACTGTGCGTAACTGAGGCATGGGTTCTGCACAATGTCTCAATGAGGGGAGCTTTTGAGTTATTTTTTTTGAAAAAAGTCATTTAGACCTAACCAGACGCTGAATTGAAGGGTAAAAATATCCCATGACCTCGAAATGTGCCCATGAACTTTTAAAGTCTTGGTAGCTGAGTCATAGCTTCTGCACACCGTCTCACTGAGAGGAACATTTGAGTGAAGTTTAAGGAAAAATTTTCAAAGGGTTCTGGAGATATGTAGCAGGCACCAACTTCAAGGGTAAAACCCGTGACCTTGAACTGTGACATTGACCTCAAGACTCCATAGCTGAGTCATGTATTCTGCACACTGTCTCGCCGAAAGGAACATATGGGTGAAGTTAAACGAAAATCGTTCAAAGGCTTCAGGAGATATGGAGCGGACAGGAAATTAAAGGGGGTAAATCCCATGACCTTGAAAGTTGACCTTGACCTTGAGTCTGCCGACCGGGTTCATGGGTTCTGCACACCGTGTCACTGAGAGGGACATTTGAATGAAGTTAACTATAAATCGTTCAAAGGGTTCAGAAGATATTGAGCGGACACAAAATTAAAGGGTAAATCCAACAACATTGAAGTGTGACCTTGACTTTGAGTAAAGTTTAATGAAAATCGTTCAAATGGCCCACTTAAACTGTTGTACAGACACAGCATATAAAATAAGTATAGTTGAAAGAATTGTAAATGGTCGAACACAGCCACCTTTTATGTTTTACATATCTAATCATTTTTGCTATGGTTGGTGAGTAACAGGGATGACAGTAACAGGAATGACAAAAAGTATGTAAACTCTCACTTGATTTGCTGTCTGGAAGTAAAAAACCTTTAAATTCTTTTCACAATAATATTGAGGCACATCATACTTATTTAGTTTTTGAATTTGTATTTGTTTGCAGCGTATACATTTTATAGAAATATGGGTAACAGGGATGGCATATTACCTGTCTGACTCAATAACCTACTTCGTTTAATTGTATCATAGACACCTCTATGCATTTTTTTCTTAAATAATTTAATGTTTTAGACACTCCTTACCTCACAAAAGAGCAGTACAATGTAATTTTCATGGGTAGTAACTCTGTAAAATCTATAACTGTAACTGTGGTAACAGGGATGACACAAACTGTGGGACAGATCTAAACACACATGTCACAGCCACAAAATAAAACCAAAGGTTTTTTTTCTGTCATTGGTAGATTTCTGTAAAAGACTCGCATCACGTCTCTGTTTGTTTTGTTTATACAGGCATTTTTTGTTAAATTTAAGTGCAACCATAATTATTTTGCGATGGGACAAGCAATTAAGTGGGGGGGGGGGGGGGGGGGTGACCCGTAATTCATTTAGGAAAATAAATGAACATCTGTATTAAGTGTTCCAATCACTGTAGTAAATGTGAGATAATCGACCAATTTAATCAAAACATACTTCCAAAAGCAGGATATTTAAACTAAAAAAAGATTAGGCGTGGGACAGGAATTTTTGCAGAATGACTCATATATGGCAAACTGTTGAGCTTTGCACGCCAGAAGCGCGATTTTAATGTCATATGGTAAATATAATCTAACATATGTGTTTTTGTAGTATTAAATGCATGGAACTTGTTAAAAAGCGATGAAGTGCCCGACAAGCCTAGCATATGTCACTTTCCCCAACTCGTTAAAAAATCAATAACACAAGAGGACTCCTGTAAGGTCCTCTATGTACATGTAGTTGTTAGGCATTATACATGAATTTTCCTGATAAAATACGAAAGCCTATTAGGTTCATGTTAGACAATTAGAAATAAAAATTTGAAAAGGCGTAGTAACGCCTGAGAAGGCGGAGCAACGCTTAAAAAGGCGTTATGACGCATAAAATGCGTAGCAACGCCAAAATGACGCAATGATGCGAATCCAAAAGTAGTAGTAATGCAAATAAAGGCATTATTTCGCTTTTTGAAAGGCGTAATTACGTTTTTCGTCGCCGCGTTATAACGCCTCGTGTTGCGTATTATGTATTTTGAAAGGCGTTATTACTCCTTTCTTTCGCGTTTATATGTCTTTTGAATTGCGTTATTACACCCGTTTCGCGTTATTATGCCTTTTGAATAGCGTTAGTACGCATTTTGAAACTCGTTATCACACCATTATGGCATTAATATGCCTTTGTAAGGTAATATATTGCCCGTCAAGCTCCAGTGGTTCATTATGTTCACACTGTTAACTTATAATAAAACAGAAAATAACTTATATTCTATTGACGTAAACTGTACAGTTTCTTGCCATACATACATGAATATAACAACAGATTCATAGCTGGTCACAATATAGGTTTACATGATTTGACAAAAAAAGTCTTGAATTGTTCACAACAAAAACTATCAAAACTATGCATGTACTCCTTACAGTGCTCCAATATCAGTTACATAAATCAGGATTCTGTGTTGTGCGAAATAATACAATCTTAAGCGTGATCTATTGTCCTTCGAACAATCACCTAAACGAGGGGGTGGACAGGGGGGCGGGGTACGGGGATAGAGGGTGCAGAATCGGGGGTAGAGGGTGCGGAATCGGGGGTAGAGGGGCCGGAAGCGGGAGTAGAGGGGGCAGGAAGAGGGGCAATTGTGGACGAGGGTCTTGAAAGATTGGAGGGCGAAATTGCTTTTTTTTTTACTAGAAAATTCATAAAAAATGATTCATAACGATACCCTTTAAGACCTTTACGTCATAAAAGGGCCTAAAAGGACGCAGTTCACTTTCGAGTCTTGGTTTCGAGTTATTTCAGGCGTCTTAAAAGTAGCAAACTCTGTCCATATTTATCGGCCTCCGTATTGGGTTGTGTCCCTTTGCTTCTCTTCCTCTTTGAAACGCAGGTTGGAATTTAGACTGCTTCACTGACCTCGTATACAGGTATTACTAGTTCATACGAGGGGGCAGTGAAGCAGTCTAGTTGGAATTTACACATTTAAACGGCGTTCAACTGCCGTCGATAACTATTTTATTTATTTCGTCAGGGACGTATATACCGCTTACGCAAAAACGCATTAGAGTACGTATTTTAAACCGAAACTAGTGAATTATTATATGCCAGTTTTATTCCTGGTAATAAATATACAAAGTACATGTGTGTAGAAAAGCAATTCTAATCTGCCTAATTCCAATTGTGGCAGGTGTTTCCAATTGTGACAGGTGTCATCATGTTTATGGTGGCATTTCTTTCTTTGAAGGTTCGGCACCCAAAATCGAAGTAAAAAAAGAGGCCCTGATTTTTTAAAGATTTTATATTGTACACCACTACCTAGAGTGTGTTATGTCGTGGCGCGCGGACCGTGATGCCGCATTTTCATTTTGTGGCGTCTCATCAGTAGAAATGGTGTCGTGCATCACTACTCTCATCCTTACGGCGTCTCATCTAGGTTATTCATCAGCATACGCTATTTTTAAGTGCAGACTATTAATTTAAGGCAAGTTGCTTCCTTGTCCGCGCTAGAGAATGACTTTTGTAAAAAAAAAAAAAAAAAAAAAAAGAGTTCACCGATCTTATAAGGCTGACCTCCATGCCATGCTAGTGTTTTGATCTGTCAAAATATCGATGAATGGCGTATTTTAAAGAGACTAAGTCTGCAACTATGAACATTTTTCGAAAAAAAATTCTTTTCTAAAAATGGTGTTTTTTGTAAAAGTAGAATTAAGTCATGTTTTCTCAATAAATCTGTTCACCATAGCTGAAAACTGCATGGAAAAGTAAATTATCTTATAAAAACAGGTGTGTTTTTTCTCTTGTTGGTAATTATTTGCGTCCCTCCAATAATTATAGACGGTTAATTTTTAACATAAATGCTGTTGTTTTGATACTGATAATTTGTTAAGATTTACGAAATTGGTAAAATGTATGCCTGAATTTTAGTTTTTTTTTACTGTGCTCTTGAAAAATAGAAACATTATTTCTAAAATAAAAAGATTAAAGTTACAGACTATGCAGCTTTAAAGTGACATTCACAAGAATCAAGTATTGAGATTTGTTCTTAAAAGAGTTAGGCCTACACCCTACAATGTTCATACTAGAATCCATTTTCCACAAATGTAAAAGATTTTTATGAAGGTTCCTTAGGGCTTATATCTCGCCAACTCAAATCATGCATATGAACCCTTCCTTGTCTCCCTTATAGTTCTTCTTAAACAAACCTTTTACAAGAACAGTAAGTGAGTATGATCAGGAAATACCACAATCACAAACTGCAGACAACAATCACGAGACACCAGGAAGGCAAACTAAGCAAAGCTGCAAAACTAGAAAGGGCATAAAGTAACGTACAACAAAACATAGAACAATTACAGAATCCCACGATTGGAGTAACAATCAACAATAAATCAACACCAGCAGAACATCCTAATACTTATACTCTTTTGTAGTCTGCTGATAACCTTTGCAAACGGTTTGGACCCAGATCGGCTTCCATCAGGCCTGATCTTGATTCTGCCAGCCCAGGTCTTGACACACAATTTTTGGCATCTGATTGGGCCAGGTATTCCTGATTTTTATTTTTTGCGAAAAAGTTAATCGACACACAATTTTTAAGAGCAGCGCAAAGCATGTACCTGTATTTATGATTTAAAATTAAAAAAAAAAAATATTGTTTTTGCCGCTACCTCTTCATTATCTTCAATATGTTCAGAGGTCGATAGGTTGGCAAACTTTTTTTATTACTTACTTTTTGTATGAAAAAAGTAAAACAAGAATCCTTTAAAAAGTCTATAAAATAGATCTTAGATCTATGTGTCATGATCCACATCTAAATTAAGGGTGAGGTTGGCGCAGTTGAACCGGTTTAAGCCCTCCAGTAAAATATTTTTACTGACCGTTCCAAGGCGGTACTTCTTTTGTGGATCTTTTATGTTTTTGTTCTGTCTTGTGTTTGCTATGTCTTTGTGCGCGTCTGTTTATATGAGTTTGTCACTTTCCCATTGGTATCCTGGGCCAGGTGTGGTACTTGATTGTATCGATTCCTGATCTTTGTACCCTTACTTACTTAATATCCCAAAAAGGCTCAAAATTGAGTAGGCGCCAAAAGCGACCATAGACAAGAGGTTTTTGTTTTGCCTTGTATAAATAATGTTTCCTTTGCTGGTTCTAGAAAAGATATTGATCTGGAGATAGTCTGGTTCTTTGCCTACTGGGTAATTGTCCATGAAAATACGACAGCTGAGTCTATGGTGAACAATTCTTAGTTCTTCACTTTAGTTCTTGAATAAGAACAAAATTTTATCAGGGGGAGGGAAAAATCTAATAGGGAGAGGGAAGTGGGGGGATGGGGGAGGGAAGTGGGGGAGGGAAGTGGGGGAAAGGGGGAGGGAATTGGGAATGGGGTATCTCCCTGTCCACTCCCTCCTAAACTGGAGACAGAGTCCAGTTTTTAGAAAAAAAAGAATGCTGATAAGTTAATAGATAAATTTAAGCTTAATAATGCTGTTAGAGGTGCAAGTTTTCAAAGAATACTAATTTCGCCTATTAAAAATACTTCTAGATCCGCCCCTCTATTAAGTTTACCTGTGCGTGAGAATTCCCAGCTTTCCGTTCGGTCCTTGTGTATTGCATTACAAAGAAATATTATTCATACCTTTTTTGTGTCTTTGCGTAAATGCTATCAAAGCAAAGACCAGTTATCGATACAATCAAGTACCACACCTGGCCCAGGAAACCAATGGGAAAGTAACAATCTCACAGTTAGACACCACAAACGAGAGCCGAGAGGTCAGCCTTTTCCCAGCAGGTGACCACAAGCCACATATTAACAGACACGCGCAATGGCATAACTAACACAAGAAAGAAAACACATAAATGATCCACAAAAGAAATACAGCCTTGGGATGGTCAGTAAAATATTTTACTGGAGGGCTTAAAACAGTTTCACGGCGGAAACCTCGCCCTTAGCCCAGATGTGGATCAGGACACATTTGGGAAAGTGACAAAACACATTCAATAAACATGCCAGCCAAGAGGTCAGCCCTTTCCCAGCAGGTGACCGCAAGGCTACACGGAACAGACACGACAACTCAACACACACCAACATGAAGCATAACTAACAAAAACGATCGACAAAAGAATCACCGCCTACAAATACTTTTACTGGAGGGCTCCGACCGGTTTCATGGCACCAACCACACCCTTAGTTCAGATGTGGATCAACACACATATATGTTTGGTTTGCATGAAAAAACCCTAAGTTATCAATGCATCATCTCCTAGAACATATAAATCAAGATATAAAAGGATATAAAGCAAAGATAAGAAAGGACTCAACAGTAAATAAAACTGAATACCGATAGCAAAGGAAATCCAACAGGTAAACCGCGGTGGGCCTGACAACAGCCAAAGCATCAGGCCCCTACCAACTTTCAATTGATCGGTTGGCAACTTTGCTTTCCTCTTTAATTGCACGCCGGTGGGTCGGACTTCAGACTCTATAATGGTTCCGACTTAAAGACTTATCTATTGATGAGATGGTAGGGGCCTGATGCTTTGGCTGTTTGTCCGGCCCACGGGGGTTTACCTGTTGGATTTCTTTTGCTCAAGTATTCAGTTTTATTTACTGTTGAGTCATTATCTTGTTATATCTTGATTTATATGTTTAAGAAGATGATGCAATGATAAGTTAGGGGTAATTCATGCAAACCAAATATTTATGTGTCTTGATCCACATCTGGATTTAGGGTGAGTTTGGCGCCGTTAAACCGGTTTAAGCCCTCTAGTAAAATATTTTACTGACCGTTCCAAGGCGGTACTTCTTTTGTCGATCTTTTATGGGTTTTTTCTGTCTTGTATTTGCTATGTCTTTGTGCGCGTCTGTTTATACAAGTATGTGCTTTGTGGTCACCTGCTGGGAAAGGGCTGACCTCTTGGCTCTCGTTTATGGTGTCTTACTGTGAGTTTGTCACTTTCCCATTGGTATCCTGGGTCAGGTGTGGTACTTGATTTTATCGATTCCTGATCTTTGCACCCTTACTTACTTCATAAACGAAAATTTAATTAAATCTCTCATGAGTCCAAGTGCTGGAGAGCCAGATATGACTTTTAGCAAGTAATATATGTACTTCAAACTATACTATAGACATTCAGGAATGCTGGCTTGTAAACAGTGTGAAAAGTTAATATATTGTGCATCCAAATGCTGCTGTGGAAGTTCTGACACTACTTAACTGTTTATCTCTTGTTTTTATTTTTTTTTTCAAATATAAAATGATGATTTTTTTAATACACTTTGGTATTGGAAGAAATTTCAATAAATCCATATATGGATACATCAGTATGTCGTTCAGGTAATGACATAATAGTATGCAAATATGGAAAGTCTAGTTGCCATGGTGATTGTTTTATTATACCAGGTATGGCAAATTCGTCCATTTCGTTTTGTTGCTAGGCAACCGTCTATAATTACGAGTAAAAGTTTATGGTCAGTTTTAGGAAGGGCATTATAATGTTGTATCTAACAATCATCACTGTTAATGTTGTAAGTCTTTTCTTTCAGATTTATTATATAGAAAGAGTTGAAAATAAGCATTCATTATTTTTGCCTTAAGATTAGCTTTGAGAACTGACAGAAATGAAACATTATACCTTTCACGCAATTGTTATCACAAAATACATCCTTAATAACAGTTAATGCTAACTTACAGAGAATGGAAATTCCATATATAAATTGACCACAAACCTCTCTTTATATAGAAAATGTGCAATTGTACATAATAACAATAGGTCAGTGGAGCAAATTATTGTGATTGTTAAACATTAATAGAGTTGTCCGGGTTCGCCGCATACGATTAAGTATACGTAAAAGGATAGGTATAACAACACCGTATTGAAACATGTTCGCGATATGTGAAGATGGGTATTAATGATAGTATGCAGAAGAATTTTGACCTGTCCAAAGCTGATACTGTATAGCGTCTCAAGTTTTAATATTCAAAAGTGATGCACACTCAACTAATGCAGCGTGTATTTAATTTGTCTGAGTATATGCAAAACGTTCCAGTTAACGTTTTTTTCAGTCATGTGGGGACGATTTCTGTCTTACTATATTTGAACAGTACTAAGAAGCGAATAAAGTAAAACATAAAACAGCGAACTTTGTGAGTCTCGAGCTAGCAACCATTCGATCCCCTGCCTTATACTGAAGAAACTGAGCCACTTCGCCCCGCGTGCATCGTGTCTTCTAGTTATATGATCTATACCATACAGTTAAAATGCTAATTAAACGCCACTTTATGCAGATAGAGGTATGCTAAACAAGCACATTCGATAGGGAATTGAAATTTAGGCAATAACTCTGTTCTAATGAATATCCATGTGCATCGGAATGAGAGTATTCATGTGTATCACCAGAAATTCTTGGATATTTAGGCAATCAGAGGGCAATAACATCTCTACACCCAATGACATTCTTATTAATCTTCACATGCATCATCACACCATTGCCATATATAAATTTTATGAAAATCCTTCTGTTGCTTGCTAATGTCATTCTGAAAGCCAAAGTGCAATAACTCATATATTGCCCAGGAAATCATGACAAAACTTCATGTACATTATAGTATCGTCACATATACTCAGAATAAAATCCATGAAATTTGATCAATTGCTTACATAAACCGCGGTTTCATTGATCCCACCGACAGTCTGCGGACTGTCAGCGATGCTAATCGGCCGACAGTCGGCTGGTTTCGTGTGCGATTTAAGCTGCTTTTTAGGGTCAGCCAGCAACAAAAATATTATAAATGACCAGTTTTTTGATCGGCCGACTGTCTTTGGGACTTGGCAAACGATTTGGAGTCGACCGACCGTCTGTTGACTATCGGCCGGTCATAGGTCGACGGTCGGCTGACACTCCGCCAACTTCTATTTTTAAAATGAATCACTTAAACTTGGCTGACTGTCAACCGATCATCGGGCGACAGTCGGCCGCGTGACGGCAGATAATCTTTACAATCGACCGAAAGTCGGCAGACGGTCGCCTAATTCTTGTCCCTTATAACCTACGTCCCATATTTTTATTGCATTCATGTATAGCTTATTTTGAACTTTCTGCTTTCTCTTAATGTTTTCTTTTATAGGCGGAAAGCGACTAAATACAAACTGTCAATTTTGCTACTATATGCAAAACACGCATGGATACTGAAGCCAAAGCCATATTATAGTTTGATCAGTCGGCCGACGATTGACGGATAATCGGGTGTTTGGCGGCCGATTGAAAAAACTTTGTGGTTGATAAAATCAATCAAACGAGGTTTGTTTTCATTGTAACTGCTAGAGTCAGCCATCGAAATCCTCATCTTTCGGCTGATCAACATGAAAAAAATCTAGTCGGCCGACTGGCGGTCTTAATGTAACCCAGATATAAGTTATGGCTGAGGACGGAATAAATAATTAAAATTTTAGCAATATAAGGGCAAAAACATCGTTGCTACTTTGGAACCCTGACAAAACTACATATGCTTTACCACACGTGGTCAGACATACTCAGTATATGTCTCTGCCTCTCTCTTTCCTCTCTCTCTATTCTCTCTTCCCTCTCTGTTCTCTTCTCTCT
Source organism: Loripinus fragilis (assembly GCA_964019695.1). NCBI lineage: Eukaryota > Metazoa > Mollusca > Bivalvia > Lucinida > Lucinidae > Loripinus > Loripinus fragilis. The sequence continues at coordinate 48,269,339 of OZ026529.1, forward strand.
CTCTCTCTTCTCTTCTCTCTCATTTCTTCTGTCTCATTCTCTCCCCTCCCTCTTCCCCCCCTCTCTCTCTCTCTCTCTCTCTCTCTCTCTCTCTCTCTCTCTCTCTCTCTCTCTCTTTGTCTCTCTCTTCTCTCCCCTCTCTCTTCTCTCCCCTCTCTATTCTATCTCTCTCTTTTTCACCTTCTCTCTCCTCTCCTCCTCTTTCTCTCTTTCCTTCTCTCTCTCTCCTTCTCTTTCTCCATCTTTTTCCTTCTCTCTCTCCTCTATCTCTCAATCTCTCTCTCTCCTCTCTCTCATTCTCTCTCTATTTCCTTCTCTCTCCTAGTCTCTCATTCTCTCTCTCTTCTAATGTCTCTCCACATTCACCTCTCTCTCCTTCACTCTCTCTCTCATTCTCTCTCTCCTTCCTTCTCTCTTCTTCTCTTTCTCTCTTCTTGTGTCTCTCCTCTCTCACCTCTCTCTCTCCTTCCAGTTCTCCTCTCCCTTTCTCTCTCCTTCTGTCTCTTTTCTTCTCTCTCTCCTCTCTCATCTTTCTCTCTTTCTCCGCCTCTCTCCTTCACACACTCTCTCTCTCTCTCTCTCTCCTTATGTGTCTCCTTATGTGTCTCCTTCTGTCTCTCTTTCTCTCTCCCATCTTCTCTCTCTCCTGCTCTCCTTCCCATCTCTCCTTCTCTCTCATCTCTCTCTCTCTCCTTCTCTCCTGATTTCCTTCTCTCTCTCTCTCTCTCTCTCTCTCTCCTTCTCTCTAATCTTCTCTATCTCTCTCTCTCCTTCTCTCTCATCTTCTCTCTCTCTACTTCTCTCCTGCTCTCCTTCCCTCTATTCTTCTCTCTCTCTCCTTCTATCTCATCTTCTCTCTCTCTCCTTCTCTCTCATCTTCTCTCTCTTTCCTTCTCTCATCTTCTCTCTCTCTCCTTCTCTCTCATCTTCTCTCTCTCCTGCTCGTCTTCCCTCTTGCTCCTTCTCTCTCCCCTCCTCTCTCTCCTTCTCTTTCTCCTCCTCTCTCTCCATCTCTCCTTCTCTCTCATCTCTCTCTCCTGCTCTCCTTCTCTCTCTCTCTCTCCTTTTCTCTCTCTCTCTCCTTCTCTTTCTCCTCCTCTCTCCCCTCTCTCATCTCTCTCTCTCCTGCTCTCATTCTCTCTCTCTTTCTCTCTCGCTCTCTCCTTCTCTTTCTCCTCCTCTCTCCCCATCTCTCCTTCTCTCTTATCTTCTCTCTCTCCTACTCTCCTTTCTCTTTCCCCTGCTCTCTCTTCTCTCTCTCTCTTTATTTTTCTCCTGCTCTCCTTCTCTCTCTCCCCTTCTCTATCATCTTCCCTATCTCCTGCTCTCTCCTTCTCTCTCCCTCTCCTTCTCTCTCTCCATCCTTTTCCTTCTCTCTCCTTCTCTTTCTCTCAATCTCTCTCTCCTCTCTCTCATTCTCTCTCTCCTTCCTTCTCTCTCCTAGTCTCTCATTCTCTCTCTTCTAATGTCTCCCCACTCTCACCTTCACTCTCTGCCTCTCTCATTCTCTCTCTCCTTCCTTCTCTCTTCTTCTTGTTTCTCTCTTCTTGTTTCTCTCCTCTCTCACCTCTCTCTCTCTCCTTCTAGTTCTCCTCTCCCTTTCTCTCTCCTTTTGCCTCTTTTCTTTTTTCTCTCCTCTCTCATCTCTCTCTTTCTCCGCCTCTCTCCTTCACTCTCTCTCCCTATCTCCTTATGTGTCTCCTTCTGTCTCTCTTTCTCTCTCTCTCTCTCATCTTCTCTCTCTACTGCTCCCCTTCCCCTCTCTCCTTCTCTCTCATCTCTCTCTCTCTCTCATTCTCTCCTGCTTTCCTTCTCTCTCTCTCCCTCTCCTTCTGTCTAATCTTCTCTAACTCTCTCTCCTTCTCTCTCATTTTCTCTCTCTCTACTTCTCTCCTGCTCTCCTTCGCTCTATTCATCTCTCTCTCTCTCTCTCTCTCTGCTTCTATCTCATCTTCTCTCTCTCTCCTTCTCTCATCTTCTCTCTCTCCTGCTCTCCTTCCCTCTTACTAATTCTCTTTCTCTCCCCTCCTCCCTCCTCTCTCTCCTTCTCTTTCTCCTCCTCTCTCTCCATCTCTCCTTCTCTCTCATCTCTCTCTCTCTCCTGCTCTCCTTCTCTCTCTCTCCTTCTCTCTCTCTCTCCTTCTCTTTCTCCTCCTCTCTCCCCATCTCTCCTTCTCTCTCATCTTCTCTCTCTCTCTGACTCTACTTTCTCTTTCTCCTGCTCTATCATCTTCTCTCTCATCTCTCTCTCCTGCTCTTCTTCTCTCTCTCTCTCTCCTCCTCTCTCTCCTTCTCTTTCTCCTCCTCTCTCTCCATCTCTCCTTCTCATTCATCTCTCTCTTCTCTCTCTCTCCTTCTCTCTCATCTTCTCTCTCTCTCTTTCCTTCTCTCTCATCTTCTCTCTCTATCTCTCTCCTTTTCTTTCTCTTCCTCTCTCTCCATCTCTCCTTCTCTCTCATCTTATCTCTCTCGTCTTCTCTTTTATCTTCTCTCTCTCCTGCTCACCTTCTTTCTCTCCCTCTCATCTTCTCTCTCCTGCTCTCCTTCTCTCTCTCTATCTCTCTCTCCCTCCTTCTCTTTCTCCTTCTCTTTCTCCTCCTCTCTCTCTCTCCATCTCTCCTTCTCTCTCATCTTTTTTTCTCTCTCTCCTTCTCTCTCATCTTCTCTCTCTCCTGCTCTCTTTATTCTCTCATTCTCTCCTTCCTCTCTCACCTTCTCTCTCATCTTCTCAATCTGTCTCCCGCCCTCCTTCTCTCTCTCTCTCTCTCTCTTCTTCTCTTTCTTCTCTTCTCTCTCCATTTCCCATTCTCTTTCATCTCTCTCTCTCTCTCTCTCTACTTCTCTCCTGCTCTCTCTCTCTCTCATTCTCCCTCTCTCTCCCCCTCTCTCTCATTCTCTCTCTAATTCTCTTTCTCCTTCTCTCTCTCCATCTCTCCTTCTCTATCTCGCTTTCCCTCTCTCTCTCTCCCCTTCTCTCGTTCCTTCTCTCTCCCAATCTCTCTCTCTTTCTCTCTCCTTCCCTTTATCTCACTCTCTCTCTCTCCTTCTCCCCCCCCCCTCTCTCTCTCTCTTGTAAAAAGTTTTGATATCGACAATATCATATGATTTTATGAAATATACTGAACTGCTTAACGTCCTCATTAGCTCCGTACTACTTCCACTATGGTGATATCGCTTTAACGTTTACCTATCCGTATTGCTTATCTCGGACATCTCTAATAATACACTAAATACATTGGCATTCTACATTATAGAATTTAATATATCCTTAACAAAAAAATTAAAGACTTGATGTATATATAAAATTCATTAGATGTATAGTGTGACAGGACAGACAGAAGACCAACAGGTTAGCCAGATACGTTACGTTACTTGTGTTGATTTTTGAAATCGATCAGCCGATTATAAACGTCAAAATATTTTCGCGCTTTTCGCCCAATAACTGCGTAATGAAACACAATGGTACCATCCTATATCAACTCTATTTCATGTAGGCTATTATCGCATACTTAGAAAGAAGTTAAAGTAAGTAAGGATGCAAAGATCAGGAATCAATACAATCAAGTACCGCACCTGACCCAGGATACCAATGGGAAACTGACAAACTGACAGTTAGACACCACAAACGAGAGCCAAGAGGTCAGCCCTTTCCCAGCAGGTGACCACAAAGCACATATAAACAGACGCACACAAAGACAAAGCAAACACAAGACAGAACAAAAACATAAAAGATCCACAAAAGAAGTAGCGCCTTGGAACGGTCAGTAAAATATTTTACTGGAGGGCTTAAACCGGTTAACGGTGCCAACCTCACCCTTTATTCAGATGTGGATCAAGACACATAGATATTTGGTTTGCATGAAAGACCCCTAACGTACAAATGCATCATCTCCTTAAACATATAAATCAAGATATAAAAAGGAGATAAAGCAAAGATAAGGACTCAACAGTAAATAAAACTGAATTCCGGACAAACAGCCAAAGCATCAGGCCACTACCATCTCATCAATAGATAAGTCTTTAAGTGGGAACCATCATAGAGTCTGAAGTCCGACCCAACGGCGTGCAATAAAAGAGGAAAGCAAAGTAGCCAACCGTGATTGGATTGACCACCAAACACGCAGTCTGTTGCAATGCATTAATGTTACAGCCAATCTTTTTATAATGGGAAATTATTTTAATAAACTGCGCTGAAAAATTATTAGCGCCAACAATCTTCTTCAATTTATACACCAAGTCACCATAGAAATCAGGTTCAGAAAGTCCTTGAAGTTTGCTATAAGTTACCGTTCAGGACGTACTTAATATTGCGGTGTGTTTTTGCTTATCTGCTCTTCTAGTTCGTCAAAACAATGCATTGAATATACTGCCTATGTGCTCATATTCAAGGCCATCTTACGTGACAATAAATTTTGTTTTGTGAAACAGGCACTTGGACGTCCCACTACATAAGCAAACAATTTAAACGTGACCTGTTAGTAGGATAAGGAATGATCCCCCAAGATACGTTTCCATACCTTATGGCGATGGCAGCCTTATTGGATATTAAATCTCACCCAATCAGGCAGCAATGTAATCTTTGGACAGTTATGATATGTTTGTGTGAAAATATTCGAATTGAGTCGTGGCAGATACAGATGAAAGAAAACGCAACATTAGGTATGGTCTGGTTACATATGGTACACAACATTGCATGCGTGATGCTAAAGCAACAGTTCTTTGAAATTGAAACTAATACTCATTTTTTTTTTTAAAAAAAACAAACACATTGTCATTCCTGAAAGGTAGTTAGATTTCAATTTGATAACGCGTTGCTGAGATAATAGCGTTTGTATTAAACGCATGCATACATATGACGCGCATTGGCTACCATACTTTATTAGCTCTAGTGGCGTTATGCAGTTATGAGAAGTTTGCTATACGGTGGTTTCGTATGCACCATAAATACTTCTTCAAATTTATACTATAACAAACCTTGCTACTTTCCGGGTAACCATTTTTGATGTTTTTTAACCCTGGACCCCAGCCTAAGTTATTTCATGCCTGTTTGTAATATAGTCAGACTATTACCCCTTGGTGCCGTGGACGACCCGATGTAGGTCGTAGGCCTCGTCCACTAGTGCATCAGGTCATTTACGGCACCTTGGATTTATAGTTTTGACTATACTACAAACAGGCATGAAATAATGTCAAAATTTATTAGAATGGTAAACTCAATATAACTAATAACAAATTTAAGCAAGAAAAGATATGAACTGTGTCAAGAGACAGTACATATTGTATCATTTAACAAGTTGGTACATGTTTTATGAGTATTACTTAGAGCTACATGACAGTCGCTATATGAGTACTTGCTGATGGGTAAATATTGTAATTGTAAGTCTGAAATCCAAGATACAAATGTTTGATTTACCCTACATGATATTGGCCAGAAGTTTTGATGCTTGTTTTGGTTAAGTTTATGTTAGTAGTCTACAGTGCGGGTGGGTTTTAAAAAAATAGGCCATGAAAGTTTCCAAAAAGGTTGTTAATAACGTTACCCCTCATTTTCTTAAAAACAAAAATAAGTAAATACGTCTGTCTAGGGGTGGCAGTTGTAATGTTTAAATGCAAACAATAGTTATGCAATCCGTAAGAACATGTTATTTTCTATACATATTGATAACTGTTAAAGTTGTTTGGGTCCATCATAATGTCATTTACGCTCCTTTTCAAATATACACTCAAAATTCACGATATTTTGTCAAATAGTTTCAGTTGACAAAATTATTAACATGCATTTTAGTTTATAACAGCATGTATTCAAAAGACCATTAACTGACCAATTCAAAATTGCAAACAGGTATGTTCTATCTTAAATACTTTGTCATATAATAGGATGTTCAATTAGATGACCTCCGGTAAAATGTTATATAATTATGGATTTTAGTAGGCAATTCTTTCTATTAGCTTTTATACGCTTCTTATAATTGTTTGATGATACCTGACTAAACAGTAGTACTTAATGGTGTTTCTGGTGTAAAATATCATTGTATGTTCGCTTTCAATAGGTCACGCATATTACAAAGTTAAAGACAATCAAATATTGCTTAATTTCATAAAATTTACATCACTAGGTAGTTTTATTTTTTTAAAAGGAAGGATATGTTTAATAGACATTAAATAACCATTCAAAATAAAATTTATCAGTTCTAATCAAGAGGCTATGTGAATATGGGTGTATATTTTCCTTTTTAAGAACTTTTATATTTCTTAGCTTAAAAACAACCACACATTTTTCGCTATTTTTTCTCATTTGTTTGTTATAAAACTTATAATCTAATAAAATGATAAATTTAATGGAACATCTCAGCTATAATACATTCCCTTGTTCAGTCAAACATGTTAAAGTAACATATTTAACTAAAGAAATTTACATAATGATTATATATTTGTTTCAACTGTTTTTAGTATACAACTGAGCCCGAAAACCTGAACAGATTTTTCTTTTAACTGATAAAAATCTAATCAGCTATTCAAAAACAATCAAAGTTTAATGTCAAACCAGTACACTCTTACGAGTAAATAGTAAACAAAATAACAGATTTGTCATTATCAATTCAGGTTTATTTATCACAAATTATCCATGAATTACTGAATGCTGTGTGGATGGTCGAAACTTTGTTGTTGCTCCCAATGGTTATAGGAGTTTTGATTTGGACCATATTTTTCTAATTTGGTTCTTGATGCCCTTTCTCGTTCAGCAATCATCTTGCTGAAAAAGATTTCTGGTAGCTTTACTTTAAATAAGCCATGGCTATCTGTGTCCTTTCTTCATGGTGCCGTGGATCAGTCGGCAGTCTGTTACTGTGATATTTTCGGGGTCATATTCTCTTGTAGACAGTGTATATTTGCTGGCAATCCAGATAGCATCAAGCCTTTTATATTTGAAGGGTATATGTTACAATAAGTAGCTGGCAATTATATGTGTCTGTTTTTATTTATACTTTAAAAAGAGTGGCTTTTACTGAAGCAATGTTAACCTTAAAAGTGATTATGTGGCATTTAAAATCAAACATTTCTGTTAAACTAATGGGCAGTGGAAATCATTCATAAGAGGGGGGGTTTACATGGCAATGCAGCGATCACAAATAATGCGATCATATCCTAGGAATCTGTTCAATTTTATATACCATTCTAAATTTATAGGACAGAATAAGTTTAGGCCATATTGGACAGGTGGTATTCAAATTACTGTTAAATAGATTTTACAGGTATATTTTAGAGTAGTGTTGGATGTTAGAGTAAAAAATGCAGTCATTAGATCATACTTAGTTTCAGCAAACAGTGCCAAATTAGCAAATTATGATTTCTGTCATAGTACCATTGTAGTAGGTGAGTCTGATATTTAACAAATTTTTGCTCAACTCCTATAAATTGATTCTTTTGTATAGCATCGTTTCGTGTACAATAAATAATAGATGAATGTAAAACAACAGGATATAGATACACGACATATCCACTGTTAAAACAAAACTTAAAAATTACATGGCAGTACAATAAAGAAAGCGCTCTATTTAGTATCATAACCACCACCAACAATTGACGTATGCATTGACTAAACAATAAGAATGTATGCATGTTTAATTTATCTGCCATTCTCTTCCATAAGATATCATATTTCTATTGCTTTGAAAAAAAATCATGATACATCTCAGATAGTGATATAACATTTCTTTATTTTCAATTGCGCTATATGTAAGTTTAATATAGCATATCATTTGTTGAATAGCATATCATTCGTTGAATATGCTATCTAAAAGTAGGGAGTGAATTGTTCAGTGGTAGAGTGGTTATCTGTCTCTGACAGAACGTTAGTAACAATTGCATTAAAATGGGTACAGAGCCATACACAGCTTCTGAAAATATGGCTGCAGATAAAGGACACTAAATGCTACAATATTATATGACCATTATAGCATATACGCAGCAATTATTGGATATAGAAGATTTATTTGGAACCTCAGAAAATTGTACAGTAGGGATATAAACTTTTATAATTGTAAAAAGTTGACTCAAGTGGAAGTTGAATACAGACTTTTGAATGTGGCTTAATATGTTAGCTGTAATGTAGTATTATAATTTTTTTTGTTTATATGGTAGATGGAAGTGTTATGGTAACTTTTATCTAAAACCAAAGTTATTACTTTTGTTTTATTAGAAATGAGCTGCAAAATAAATAGCCTAAGGGTAGCTAAAATACCTTATTTTGTACATAAATGAAGTCATGGAGCGTTACTATATTTAGAAAAGACATTTAAACTGTTTTTGTGCCTCTTAATAGGTGTTGAAATCACTGCAATAAGAAAATTGTTACTGTTTTTTCTATGCGGGGTTGTTTTACCCCACCCACTTTTTATATAATATGGTGGTATGACAGTACCGGAAATTGCCAATTACACGCTTTAATCGATACATCAATATAACTGCTGACGAATGATTGAGTAAATCATGTGATATGCAAAACCAGAAGAGATTTTAAAAAATTTTCATAATCCTAATTTTAACAGATACAATAACAAGTACTTAACTGTGATTATTTTGGTATATTGATGGGTGTATTAAAAATGTTATAGAAGAGCAAACAACATGCTGATAGTTTTGCTGCACTTGTCTAAGATAAGCCTTTGAATAATTAATTTTGATGGTGCGAAAGAAAATTCGGCATGACAAATGCTTATATCACCAATGCAAATGAAACTTAACAGTGTCTAATTTCTTGCCTGCTTACTGCGTGGTTAAAATGACATGCATTTCGACCAGTGTCCTTGACTATGCCCTATTTTTGACCGGACTAAGCGCTAATGATGTAAAATTTATATCAGTTGATAGACAGAAGCAATACCTTTCAAAATACATATACCTATGGTACCATAAATTCAGTCTAGAATATAACACCGTCTGTCTCAAAAAGGTAGAAATTATGTTTGCTCTTTTTCTGAGTATCACCTTTTCACCTTGAAATCGGTTCCTGCTGTAAATTTAGTTTAGACCACAGAGAAAAATCAGTGCTGGTCAAATCAGTTTATAATTCTTTGTAAGAAGGACATTAGAAAAAAAGTCAGAATATAAGCAATGATAAGCTGCATGAAAAAATATGTTCTATTTATTCTGAAAACAACAACTGTGTATGCAGCATTTACCTGACCCAGATATAAGTTACTTAGGAGTTATCATATCAACAATAAAACAAAAAAATAAATAGAATCGTTGTTTAAGACAATTGTGCTTTCAAATGGTCAGTATATACAATCTTGAAAATGCTGGGAGAATGTTGAAACCTTATCACTTAATCTGCTTTCATTTGTAGTTGCAAGAATGTGTTCCACAATAGACTCTAGGGAAAAGGGGTACAAGTTGACTGAACAAATTTTGTTCAACTTTCTGGCTTTATTTCTTACACTGTATTTGTAGAGAGATACAGCCCGATTCTACAAACATAAAATGGCCCTCGTAAATAGGCATTCTCTTGCTTGAAAAACATATTGTTTCCTGCAGTCTGATCGATTGGCAGGACATGTGATGAAGACTAAATCCACATAGCGTTGGCCTTTAAATGAGCCCCGAAATACTAAGCAAATTAATCTTACCATTTCATACCCGTATTTTACAAAGCTCAGGGTGGCCTTCTTCTTTTAGCATAAGTATATATGCCATTATTGGTTCATGCAAATATAAAACAAAACGCGATGTATAAAAGTAGCGATTAGATTTTGTTAAACATATATATTTCTTTAGAAAATGTCATAATATTATCAATATGTCTAACTGGAAATAACTGTGTATTGTTATCAACATGGTAGCAATTAGTTCTCACTTGTGCGAAATCGCCACAATCCAAAGGAAGTGACGCACAGTAAATGGTGCATCGCAACCAACACATTGTGGCTGCTCTTCACCTTGTAGTAAGTATGAATGAGTGACTCTTGAATGACCTAAGCGGAGTCAAGCCAAAACAACTTCTTCTTTGGGAATTTCGAACAAATGATTGATATTTACCAATTTTTGGTTTTATCTCAAGAAGTTTATTTCAAATGCTGTTATTACATGAAATTTGTCATTTTCCCAAGATATATTTATTGATAGATGGTTTAAAATTAGAAGATGGAATCTTAAAAGAAGTTGGCTCTAATGAAAGCGATGTTTTTGCTTGCTGATCTACCATCTCATTCCCTAGAATGCTGATATGACTAGGAATCGAACAGAGATCAATTTCTTTATTTGCTAAAAGCTCGCGATATTTTTCTAAAAGTTTCTGAATTTTTGGTTCTTTGAACTGATATGTGCTTCATAGCTTTTAATACCGAAAGCAAGTCAGAAAATATAATGAATTTATTGTTAGTGTCACAAGTTTTAATGAAATATAAAGCTAGATCAACTGCTTTGGCTTCAGCAGTGAAAATTGATGAATCGTCAGGTATACGTTGCCTATTAATATGGTTGTCTGACACAACCAACCTTTGAGTCTTCCTTCGACCCACCAGTATAGGCTTGATGATAATTCTTATAACGACTTTGCAGCCTTCTGAAATAATCTTTTAATATGTGTGGATTTGACTCAGATTTTCCCAGAGTGTAAATCGAAAAATATTTCAGGTTGTTTCACACACCAAGCTGGAATATTTGGTGTAAAATGTTTTTCAACATTTTGTGGTTTGATATTGGCAGATTCTAAGAGTGATGAAATTCTGATGCCAAATGATTCAATAGCTTAATCAACATAATTTGGTGGTATTATAACTTCATGAGCAGGATTTGATGGGTTAGCAGCAAGTCTTATAGCATATTGTAAAGAGAGTTTCTCTCTTCGTGAGTATAGTGAGGGTTCATCTGCTTCCACATAGAGACTAGTAACAGGAGAAGTTCTAAAAGCTCTTAAAGCCAACCTAAATCCTTGATTATGTATAGGATCAAGTATTTGAAGATATGATTTTCGTGCAGAGCCATATATAATACAGCCATAGTCTAATTTTGACTGGAATAGAGACCCATAAAGCTTATTAGGTTCGGCAGGATCTTTACCAGGTTCGCGAATAGGAATAATTGTTGCATATTGTCAATCTTCTGGAAATTTACCAGTAGTCCAAATGTAACGCAATTTAAAAGGCGTATAAACGCAAACAAAAGGCGCACTAACGCACTTTGACGCTAAAATGGGCATAATAACGCATTTTAAATCGTATGTTACGCTTTTTTTTTGCATAATAACGAATTCCATTGGCGCTATAGCAACTTTCTTTTGCGTTGTTACGCCATTGAATTGCGTTACTACATTTTTCTTTATTTTTTATAATGCCTTTCAACCCGCATTATTGTACCTTTCTTTTGCGTTATAATCCCTTTTGAATCTCGTTATTGCGCCTTTCAACTGCGTAAGTGCGCCATGTAATCGCGTTTTAACCCCTTTCAAGTGCGTTATTACTCCTTTTTAAATCGCGTTATTACGACTTAAGGATCACGTTAATACGCCTTTGGTCCACGTTACGCCTTTTTTCGCATTAGAATGCCTTCTAATTCGCGTTATTAGGGTCTTTATTTTGCCCAAATACGCTCTCGCTTGTGGTGTCTAACTGTGAGTTTGCCACTTTCCCTTTGGTATTCTGGGTCAGGTGTGGTACTTGATTGTATCGATTCCTGATCTTTGCACCCTTACTTACTTTTATAGCGTTAATACATCTTTTTCGCGTTAGCATGCATCTCGTTAGCGTTTTACGCCTTATTGGTGTTTCTACGTTATAACGCCTTTCAATAGCGTTTCTGCGCCTTTTCTTGGCGTTATTACGCCTTTTACATACGTTTGTCCAACAGGAATCTAATGTATAGGCGTTCGTGTATAGGTAACTTGTTTTTTAAAAGAAGAAAAAGACAGAAATATACACAAAGTCAAAAGTATTATCATGAAAATAAACTTGACTTTTCTTTCAGACTAGTTTAAAAATGGTTCTTGTGAACTCAAGGTGTCTTGTCAGTTACGGAGACGGTTATATGCTGATATTATTTGTGCTTTCACTTTATAAAATGCCGTTCTTTACATCTCCAAATATTATGTTGATGATAGGTCATATTTATGTGTTAACTACTGATACCTTGTGCAGGTACAAAATTAGCACATAGACAGGGTGGTGGCCAAGGTGACGTTGATAAGTTACGTTGACACCGCGTTATTCTACGTTTTCCTGGAACTTTGAATAGAATAAGTATCAGTATTTGTGAACTTCAAAACTATCTAGATTGCGTGACCTCAAAGGGAAAGGGGTCATGATTCTCAATGTTTTGGCTAAGTTAATTGGCTCTCTATTTCTGTTTATGAAAACCAACAACTCAACTACATACGGTAGAGAGATTCTGATTAACCAATATTCTATCAGTAGATTATTTTTTACAGAATTGTCTCAATGTGTGTCCCCTCCGACACTGGGGAGAGGTAGGCTGTAGAAGCCAGCAGTTTCCAAAGTCCAAGGGCACAAACATAGTTGTCCCCCGTGGACCACTATCAGAGTGGGGAACGATGTATCCTACTAATCCACACGTTTTTCAAGTCTAGTGTCGTGTTATAAATTCATAAATACCAGTGATATAAAATATTACATAGACAGACCCAAGTGTCAGAACCACGCGTTATAATAATAAAGAAAAGATAGACTGACCCAAGTGTCAGGATAACGCGTTAAAGGTTACAAAGAAGATCCTGATCAGACTGACCCAAGTGTCAGATGGTGCAATCACTAAAGATTGAGAATCAACAGTTCCCGAGTTACGTTAGAAGGAAATATCAGCAAGTTATTTGGAGAACTTTCGAAAAAGCGCTTATAGGTTAGATTAACTGATAGATATTCCTTTAGAGTGTATAGCCTTAGAAAATGTAGGACCAATCGAGCCCTGATTGAATGATAGGTTGAGGTACATTTTAACAATGATGGATTATGCCACACGTTATCCTGAGGCCATTGCGTTGCGTAGTATTGAGAATGAACGCGTAGCGGAAGCATTAGTTGAAATGTTTAGTATGGTTGGCGTACCTGATGAAATGATAACAGACTGTGGGTCACAATTCACGTCTGACATTATGAAGGAGGCAGCAAGACTGCTGTCGTTGCAGCAGTTGACCATGTCAGCATTTCACGCTCAATGTAATGGGTTAGTGGAGAGATCGCATACTACACTTAAGCAAATGTTGCAAAGAATGTGGGCAGAATGCCCAAAAGATTGGGATTGGTACCTTCCCGCACTCTTGTTTGCAGTACAGGAAGTACCTCAAGAATCATTAGGATCCTTGCCATTTGAATTATTATATGGACGGAATGTACGTGGTCCAATGGCAATTTTTAGAGAATTATGGACTAACAATGTTGAGGACGAAGAGGTTAGCTCGACTTATGATTATGTCATAAATTTAAGGAAACGTCTTGAACACACTTGCGAGTTGGCAATGAAAAAATTGCAGAAGGTGCATGGAAAATAGAAGACTTACTATGACCAACGAGTGAAACCTCGTTCATTCAAATTGGGATACAAAGTCCTACTATTACTCCCAACCGATAGCAATAAATGATTATTGCGATGAGGAGGGCCATTTGAATTAGTAGAAGTATTAAACCGTGTTGACTATTGTGTAAACGTAAATGGTTTCATTCACACATATCATGCAAATATCTTGAGGCTCTTTGTCGAGCAGAAACCTGAATATTGCATTGCTAATTATGAGCCGAAGCAAGTGGAGAGGAAGACAATGACAAAAGTGATGATTATGCACTGGAGGACTGTACATTTCCTTCTAGGAAGGAAATCGAGATGTATTGAGATCTTAGTATCTGGGACAAACTTAGGGACAAACAGAGAAAGGAGGTCAAGGAATTATTGGCCAAATATCAAGACATATTAACTAGTATACCAGGCAAGAGCGAATTATTAGAGCATGATATTAAACTGTCGACTACAGAACATGTTAGGTCTAAAGTTTACCCTATACCCTATTAAACTAGAGAGGTTATGAAGTCGGAAATTGCTGAGATGATTGAGCTAGGCATGATTGAACCTTCGATCTCTCGTTTCTCTTCGCCCATAGTGTTAGTTAAAAAAAGATGGGTTGGTTCGATTTTGCATTGATTTCCGTAAGCTTAACAAGGTTATGGAATTTGATGTGGAACCTACGCGGAATATGGAGGAAGTTATTAATAGAATGTCAGGGCATAGGTTCTATTCTCAAATGGATCTGTGAAAGGGGTATTGGCAGTTAGGCCTCAGTAAAAGGTCAAGGTTATATACAGCCTTCAAAACACCTAAGGGGTTATTCAAATTTAAAACCATGCCTCTAGGTTTAGTTGATGGGGGCCTCTTTTTGTAGTCTTATACGCATAGTATTGCAAGGTCTGAGAAATGTTGATAGTTTTGTGGATGATATGTGGATTTTCACTGAAACTTGGAAAAAAAATTAAAATGCATACAATCTACATTGGATAGGTTGCAAGCAGCTAAACTTACAGCAAAAACCCTTCAAATGTAAAATAGGGTATAGCAAAATCGAATGTCTTGGCCACAATATTCAAGACCAAACATTAAGGCCCAATGATGACAAGATTCAGGCTATTAGAGAAGCCCAAAGACCCCTGACTAAGAAACAAGTGTGGGGTTTTCTGGGGTTGGCAGGATTTTACCGGAAATTCATGCCAAATTTCTCTGAAGTAGAAGCTCCTTTAACCGATCTCATGAAAAAAGATGGCCCAAATCACATAAAGGACTGGTTAAGTCATCACGAAAAAGTAAGTCATCATTTTACTATCTTGTCGTCTGTTGTGTCAACCAGCATTTCTTGTACCGGTTCTCTAGGGCGTCACAAATCACGTCCATTTTTTTCAGGGAAAAAAGCAAATGTTACACACTTACGTAGCAATCTACGCACTTGCATGGTGCGTTATATCCTTTGGGACCGTTCTTGCAGCTATCGTGCAGCCGTCAGGGTAGACTTAGAGGATTATTTTGGCCAAAAGTGGTTGCAAACTTTGTCGGGCCTGCACAAAAACCAAAATTGCATGCTAGTGGATTTATCGAGGATCAATAGTGTACTTACTGCTCTGACGACGTAAAGCTTTAATCGGTGGGTTGGTGCCTGATGCTTATCTGTAGCCCCCCGTGACTAAGGCTGCTGTTCATTTTAAGGCGATAGTTCTGTTGTTGTTGACTTTTTGTTATTGTTACGCCCTTTGTGGGAGTCTGTAATTGTTCTATGTTTTGTTGTACGTTACTTTATGTCCATTTTAGTATTGCAATCATCTTGATGGGGAAGAGAGAGCTAGTTGCTTTGCTTAATTTGTCTTCCTGGTGTCTAGTGATGGCTGAGAAGCTCTTCCTTGCGGTGCCACGGGTTGTCTGCAGTTTGTGATTGTGGTATTTGCTGATCATACTCACTTACTATTTTTGGCGGATTAGCAGATAGTTTTTAAGTTGTTGTGGCTTATATTGTGTGGTTCGGAAAGACGATTTGACTTTCGGAGAGAGAGTCGGCTTTCAGTTGCAACCTTTGTGTGTCACGCCGAGTTATAGCTAACGCATGTACCAATAAGGGTTAGGTGCTTACACTAAAACACTTACATAAATAAGGTTATAGCTGACGCATGTACGTGTCAAGGTTTGGTACATAGACCAACATACAGATATAATAATAATTACAGCGGACACATGTACATTTAAAGGTTAGGTGCTTTCACCAAAACACATATATAAATATTGTGCACAATTCACGCATAAAACAGCAGAAAGAGAATACGCAATATTGATGTAAATATTATGTTGACGATAGGTCATATTTATGTGTTTACTTCTAATACTGTGTGCAGGTACAAAATTAGCACGAAGACAGGATGGTGGACAAGGTGATGTTGATACGCTATGTTGACACTGCGTTATTCTACGTTTTCCTAGAATTTTGAATAGAATAAGTATCAGTATTTGTGAACTTCGAAACTATCTAGATTGGGTGACCTCAAAGGGAAAGAGGACACGATTCTCGATGTTTTGGCTATGTTAGCAACGCAAACCAGGGTGACGTTATATAAGCGCACTGTATATATTGATAGTGCGTGGGTTTGTTCGTTTGCTACATCGGAGGTATTTGATGAGTGACAACACAGGTTGGTCACTACAAATACTTTTCCAGAATTACAAATTTAGTGGCAGTATATCAGAAGACGGATCCATCCTAACCGCATGGGAGCCATTAGACATACACCCATGCGTGAGGGCTAATCGCACGCTTATGGCGTTAGACAGGTTTTAAAAAGATCACTAAGGACTTTCTATTTCTGTTTATGAAAACGAACAACTCCACTACACATGGTAGAGAGATTCTGATTAACCAATATTCTATCAGTAGATTATTTTTTACAGAATTGTCTCTATGTGTGTCCCCCCCGACACTGGGGAGAGGTAGGCTGTAGAAGCCAGCAGTTTCCAAAATCCAAGGGTGCAAACATAGTTGTCCCCCGTGGACCACTATTAGAGTGGGAACGCTTCATCTTACCAATCCACAAGTTTTTCAAGTCTAATGTCGTGAAATGAATTCATAAATACCTGTGATATTAAATATTACATAGAATGACCCAAGTGTCAGAACCACACGCTACAATAATAAAGAAAAGATAGACTGACCCAAGTGTCAGGATAACGCGTTAAAGGTTACAAAGAACATCCAGATCAAACTGACCCAAGTGTCAGATGGTGCAATCACCAAACATTGAGAAGTAATGGCTCGCGAATTACGTTAGAAGGAAATATCAGCAAGTTATCTGCAGAACTTTCAAAAAAAGCGCTTTAAGGTTAGTTTAATTAAATGTGTGTGTAAATATGTATACGTTTCTTATTTTTGTCTAGTTGACGTACGTCTTAAACAGGACACTCTTAGATTGGTTCCCTGGAAACTATCTTAGAGTGGGAACTTGCTTTAGTAAAGGATGATCCACTAGTTAGAAATAATAACGTAGGTATTGTCTTATTGTTTTTGTAATATTCATGTGATGTCGATGTTTTTAGTACATAAAGTACTTGAAATTTTGTGAACTAGTTGCGTGCATTATTTTTCGCTGGTGGTATTGTCAACACATAACGGGATCTGCCAATAAAATTTTCCCTCTTCCGTCTTCACCGTCTTTATGACGTAACAAAAGGCTCAGTTAAAAATGTGCAAATGTGAAGATCTGCGAGGGCCATCGGTGTTAACATACACAAAGAATATATGTAGATTAAGACTCAGATCAGAATTTGTCCCACTGTGTAAACACTTGCCCATATGTGATAGGTACCAATACTTTGTTTGCTGGTCTTAATCTTCATTTGCAATGAGCACAATCTGACCACAGTAACTACGGAATGCCGCACATGGTATCCATAGTGCTATGATCGCAGTGTGCCCTATGTATGCTCTGCACGCGCTGTGACCCAATCAGATGTTCGGCTCCGTATCAGGACTCAGTTGGACTTCGTTTCTGATCTAATAGAAATGCATCAGTAAAATGATCGAAATTGATTGATTAATTTCTGAAACCTAGGTTTCAAGAATTAATGAGCATTTGGCGTAAAACCTTGTTTGAAACTTTGATACCCTTTTAAGAAAATATTTGACTTCACTACAGCTGGTGACTTGGACTGTGTGGCGGCGGTAGAACGTCTCCCTGCCCTTCACTATAGTGTATACTTTATTTTCTTGTTCTTTGGGATCATGGGTTTCATTGTGGAACTTTGAAACTATTAGAGGGTCACTGATGAAGCCTAAATGGCAGAAACTAGCTAGACTGGCCCAAGAAATATGCACACTCTGGTTTCAGTACTTTGGTGCAGTCTTTGCTTCCAAAGGATACCCTTTTAAGAACATATTTGACTTCACTACAGCTGGTGACTTGGACTGTGTGGCGGCGGTAGAACGTCTCCCTGACCTTCACTATAGTGTAGATTGTATTTTCTTGTCCTTGGGGATCATAGGTTCATTTTGGAACTTTGAAACTATTAGAGGGTCACTGATGAAGCCTAAATGACAGCAACTAGCTAGTCTGTCCCAGGAATTATGCACACTCTGGTTTCAGTTCTTTGGCGCAGTCTTTGTTTCCAAAGGATACCCTTTTGAGAACATATTTTACTTCACTACAGCTGGTGACTGGGACTGTGTTGCGGCGGTAGTACGTCTCCCTGTCCTTCACTATAGTGTAGATTGTATTTTCTTGTCCTTGGGGATCATAGGTTTCATTGTGGAACTTTGAAACTATAAGAGGGTCACTGATGAAGCCTAAATGGCAGAAACTAGCTAGTCTGGCACAGGAAATATTCGCACTCTGGTTTCAGTTCTTTAGTACAGTCTTTGCTTCCAAAGGATACCTTTTATGAACAGTTTGATAATTGATACGCGTACGTTTTAAAACTCCAGTTTCAAACCCTAGTTTGAAGTTCAAACCTAGATTTAAAAAAGAGCATTTGGCACAGGAAACTCCTGGTCTCGTATTCTTAACTTCTAAAATAGAAAACGAACACAGTTTGCATGTTGGCGCGCTTTAATGTAGGCAAATGAGCAGCGTGACATGAAAGGACGTTGTAGACCTTGATGAGATCTATTTAAGAAATGCTTGTAAAAACCCTGCCAGTAACACAGCTAACTTAACCCTTAGATCTTCTCATTGCCGAAGTACCTGCCGCCTAGCCCACATAACACCAAACTTTTTCTCTTTTGTTTGGCTAAAATTTGCTATGATTTGATTCAGTGCAGTTTACCCCATAGCAATGGCGACGTGCAAATCAACACGCAAGATCTCTTGCTCGAATCTATACAAAATGTTGAGTGTTGCTCACGTATGTAAAGCCACCTTAGAACTGATTTCACACGACACTTCGTTTGCTAATATATTACCTGCTTATTCTCAGTCTGTCCGCGAGTGTGTAAAATATACTGCACAACCTTTGTTAATGCAAGTACCGCCCAGACAAATAATCTGCTCTATTCGATGAAACGAGCAGAATGTTAATTTGAAACTTTAAACTAAGGTTTGAACAACTTTAACGGGAATTTTCTTTCAATCCTAGGTTAGAGGTTTTTTAAATCTTGGTTTGAGATTTTCAAACTGGGGTTTGAAGTTCAAACTTAGGATTACAGAATAAATGTGGATTGGCTAGCTGAAACCCCAGTTTGAAACTTTAAACCCTGGTTTGAATGATTTTTGTCTTATATATTACCTCAAACTGGGGTTTACGAATTTCAAAATCGGGGTTGAAATTCAACCCATGTTTAAGGAATTAATGTACATTTGGCCAGCTGAAACCCCTGTTCGAAACTTTAAACCCCAGTTTGAAGAATTAATGAGCACCTTTTCCTTCAAATCTAAAATTCAAACTTAGGTTTAAAGAATTAATGTGCCTTTGGCTATGGAAGGGATTATCCGACGAAATTCTTTGTGTCCAATTTAGTTTTTGTTTTTTAAGATTGCAATCTTATTTCTCAAATTATGTCATTGTATCATGTGAATTGCCTTATTATAACAACTTTGGTCAACGGATGTTGCTTAAGAATTAAAAATAGTACAAAGTAAACTATAAATAGCATCAACAACATTATAAAGTGACATGAAACAAGCATTTGAAGCATTGAATATTGTCGGTAATACCGCGCTTCTTTCTATGCTATATATTTTGACGCCAGAGGGCGTGCTTTCATTAATAATTTATAGTATATCCCTTTTTCGGAACTCATCGATTAATTTCGGAAAACGGTGCCAGGAGTCATTTTGACTGAATGATTTATCCAAAAATCTTTGCCCTCTTTCTTACTTTTTGCTTATTTTCACATAAATATATCGAAAAATTCAAGACTTGTTGGTTTCAATTTTTGTCCTCTTGTAAAATGTTTGTTATAGGATGCAAGATAAATTTCTTGCTAAAACATCTATGTAGAATGTCGTAAATGTAAACTCATTTAAATACATTTGTAAACCTTAACAAAAATGAATATCAACGAAAAAATAACAAAATGAAAATGTCTTAAGTTTAAAGGGAAGCAACCTAGTGGAAATACAAGTTAAAATTTAAAATAAAGATTAGAAATTAGCCCATTATACCAACTTTTAATAGCACAATATCTCATTATGTACAAGGTCTACACTGATGTATGTGGTATAAAAAACTATACGATGTTTGTCCACCTGTATGTAAGATAATTCACTGGCTAAAGCTTGTGGATTATCTCCAAATAAAGGCGGACACGATTACATATATGAATGATGAAAGGAGACTATTCCAGCAGCCAAGATCAACCCGCCAGCGAAAGGACATAACGCCATTTAAATGGCCTTTCGCTGGCGGGCCGATGGTGGCCCACTGAAAAAGGTATTTGGATTATCTTTCTCCCCTCATCAACTGAAAAAAGTTGCCAGAGTTGGAGCCGTTTGACATCCCCTTACTGGATGCGCGCATGGAGGAGGTACCCAAAGCATATTTAGAAGACGGCTTGTATGCCATATGATCCGTCTTTAAACAATGAAGCTAAACCTTTCTACATGTATAAAAAGGGAACACCTTCTTAGCATTTATTTACATCCAACATTAGAATCTGATATCATGAAATTTTGAACTTAGCACAATAGCGAGCGAAGAAGGCTGAGATGAGTCTGTGCACATGTAGAATCTCGATAGAGCCTTCTCACGGAATGGACGTCGATGAAATCTCAGAATTTTGGCATCTAGACAAACTAAATATTGTAGATGGTTCATCCCTAAGATGAAGATGGTCATATACTATAAACAGTTATGTCTTTAATTCAAACTGTTATGACTTTAATTCAAACTATTGACTATTTGAAGAAAAATTCCTGCATGCGCAGATCAAGCTTTTTTTCAGAGGGTTCAAACTCTGACAACTTTGTTTTTATAGTTGATGAGGAGAGAGAGGATCCAAATACCATAAAAAGTGTGTCATCATTGGCCCGCCAGCGAAGCGCCATTTACATTGCCAGCAAAACGCCATTTAGGTGGACCAATGATGGCTGGACATCAAGAATGCTGGCTTGGAAGTTTTGTGATATCCAGGGGTGACCAGTATTGCTAAGGAGCCCTATAACTGTCTGATCTTCCAGGGGGTTCAGACCCCTCTCCCCTACCCAATACCCCCACCCCCCTACGGATCCACCCATGCCTCGAACTATCGAGAATTGACCTGTTTCTGGAGCCTAATAAGCCAGCACAAGGGGTTTTGGAGGGTCTTAATGGGGTACCTCTAAAATCGCTAAGCAGTAAAATTTAGGCCCACAGATCGCTAATCAGTACAATTTAGGCCCAAAAATCAGCAATCAGTAAAATTTAGGACCAAAATCGCTAATCAGTAAAAAAATGACCCCAAAATCAGTAATCAGCAAAAATTTGACAAAATCTGTAAAATATCTTAGAAGACATGCCATTTGGGCGATAAAAACTAATTTTTAAGACTACTTGATGCAAATGACAGCCTGATCTGGGTCCACACGATCTGCCTGTATGATTATATGCAGCAGATAACTTTAGCAGATATATTTGCTCCATGGTCACTAATAAATGACTAGCCGGCCACTTCTTACCTCCAAAAGTTTACTGTGTATACAAATGGATCTTTCCTTCTGGTTTGAAGCAATAAACTTTGGATAGGCCACTGTACATACCTTGGGGTGTCAGGTTATAGTTTTTAAAAGTAGTGTTTGTTTTTTTGTCTGAAGATCTTTTTTACTTAACAAACAGTATAGACCTTGATGAAATGCCACATAATGTGGCATTTCATCTGGGTCTTCACTGTTTATAAAAGTATCCATTTAGGGGTTTCTCGTATACAAAGGGTTAAATGCATTGCCAAATTATTACAAGTATGTTACTATCACATGAACGTGCTTGAACGGTAGTTCGACTTACTTTTTTTCAGCACTAACGGCGAACTAAGCCACGAACTGACACATCAATCAATGGCTTCAGGGTTTAGTATCTATGAATCAGAGAAACTTTCACCCAGTAGATCAGCCTGGATCTGTATCAACCAAGTCTGACCAGTTTTTGCTGTGTGCTCAATGGTACATGTATCTATGTCTATAAAGTTTCCATACTTCATATTAGACCATTTTCAGTTACCGCGGACCTTAGGATTTGTAAGATGTAGCACACCTTAGACTTACGTTATTATAGAGGGGCGATCTCAGCAGTGTAATTCAGAAACGTTTAATAACTTCATTAGTTGTATCTTGCGACTCTGTTTATTTCTTGTTAGGAAATCATACGAGTACTTTAATAAAGTCACCTTCAGCAAACCAATATTTTCTTTTAAAGTGCTGATTTATTGTAGTCGTGAAAATGTTGCATGCTTTTTTGTCTGCTGATTATATTAAAATGGACTCTGGACTAATTTTATGATGGAAGTAAACATAATGAATCCAGAACAGACTGCAACTCATGCAACGGTTTGACTCTGTTAGAGAAAAAGATTTTAACCCCCACTTCTGCGCTAGAAACTGAAATTATATTCAATCTATTAAGTCTGACTGCAGATCTATAATTCAGGGGTTATGAGCTCGCTCCTGACCTGGCCCCATACTTTTGGGGAATTTGATCATGAAATAATTTTGCAATAACTAAGTTAGATTGTAATTATTTTTTACCTTTTTTTAGTATGCAGGCAGAGGTGCAATAGATATTGAAACATATCAAGTAAAATTTTAGTTTGTAGGCCTGGGTCCAACCCTTTGTGTGGACTTAGGGGTGGGGCGTTGGCCGAAAATCAACTTTTCACAATATGGTATATGCAGCAACATGGTAGCAAATAGTTTGCCAGAAGGCACAACCTCTACCCTTGCATTGAGCTACATTAAATCAAAGCCTCGTTACAGCTCTACCCCTAGGGAATTTTAATTGATCGGAACTGAGTTCTGCTGGTACAAGAAGGGTTGTTGTCAGTTTCTAGCATAGGTATGTGCACGAAGTACTGTTAAACCGCTTAGACAAGCTTGTCATTAAAATCTGTGGTGCCACCCCAACCCACTCCACCAAATTAATTACATGAGATAAAAAGCTTTACTTATTGTCTTTTCGTATTTTACTCCTTCTGCATTTCTAAGGGTGGTCAACTAAGCTTGTATTGAATAAAACAGTTTTAGCATTTTCAAAGGTGGGAAATAATGATTAATAATAATAATAATAGTTTGGTGAACTCTTTTAGTATGTTGAAGATAAGGAGCTTGATATGATAGGATGCAGTTTTATCACATATATGATCTAGCCTGTCTGCCTGTCCCTCCTGTATTCATTTATGATATTTGATGCATTTTGATTTTTTATGATCACAACCATGAACAGTCAATATCATATAAAGTTCACCCAAATCGACTCAACAATTATCTATATGCATGCTGGGTAATTTTGCATGCTTTTTCATTGTCTACAGTTTCTTTTATCTTTTCTTTTATTTAAATTAACCTATTTAAAAAAAAGATACTTGGGGAATACCATGACAGTGCCAAACAATTTGGATTTAGATCAAGCCCAATATTTTGTCCGGCCTAATCTTGTTCCAAAATGTGGCTGATCAATAGATGACAACAGTCGCCACTAGCAGAAAAGTAGTTATGAGTATAATGACACTTGAATTACTAGAATCGACTGAGTTAGACTATATTGACTTTTGGTGTATTTACAGGGGCATATCCAGGATATCTGGAAATGGGGTTCATATGTATAAGGGTGCTGGGTTCGCTTTTCTGATTTTATCTCACTTTTCTTAAATATCCCATGAAAATGTTTAACGTGGCCTCACTGAGAGCAAATTATTTCATTTTCATAGGATATTTAAAAACAAGGGGGGTGGCCAAACCGAGCAAACCCCCTGAACCCCATCTGGATGGGCCACTGATTTAACTTTACATTAGCAATTTCCCAGTATAAGTCATGGTTTCTTAGATTCTGAAACATTGGGAACTAGATTTTGTCTAAATGTCTGGTGGAAGCTTTTTGCATACTCAGGGGCGTACTTAAGTGTACGAAAATACGCATGAGCCTACAACTTGACGATGCAAGTATAGGGTTTTAGCCATTCTATTTGATTTTTGGAAGAAAAATCCAGTTTATTGTGTATATGCTGCGTGTCTTCATAGCTCATTTTAGCTCTGTGAAATTCTCTAAAACCATTTTCTGCAAAAGGGCTTAACCCCTGGCTTCATAAAGGGGGACTCTCCAGAGTGGGAATTCTATAACATACCCTTGGAACGCACCTGATCCTTACATCTCAAGCATCAGCTTTCTGCTGCAAGCGAGCTCTCTCCCAATTAGTATTATGTACCAGTCGGTTTTAACCACGCACCCTATCCTCTGATATGGTGGGGATATAGCTGGGCAAATGAACCATGTTTTAACTTTTTGCATTGTCCCCTAAGTGTGGGTAAATGTGGGGCAATTGCTATACAACGGCAAATACGGCAGTATAAAGTAAAACATGACAGACAGAATACAAATACAAATTTTATTCATAGTCAGAAATCTTACAAATTAACATTAGCCATGTACAGCTATTAACCGACAGGGTGGGGAAAACTGCCATGGTTTTAACAAAAGTCAAAGTCCCTGCTGTTCTCGTGTTAGAAATGACTAGTGCATATATTCATGTCCTCTTAAGGGTCAAGGGGAAACCCAAATCCCAAGTAGTTCGTTATATGAATCATCATAACAAGATATGGACATTTACGCTTGAATTCCATATCTGCTACATATCTCCTTTCCATTCTAAGGATTTTAAATTACTGTGGGCCAGCTATATTGGCTTGCACAAGTTGCGAACGACTTCACAGGTGGTAATGTTGTAAGGGGCAATCGAACGGTTATGCAAATGAAATCTTAACGAGATCATGCGGACATGAGCTACGGGAGCAATAAACAATGGAATCAGGTATGTGAGTAGTTATATTTAATTGTTTTTACCGTTTTGGAGCCCAATATATGGAAACGGAGAATGCTATTCCCAATAATGTCTATTTCTGTACAAGAGGCAAAAGAATCTGACGTAAGAAAGTTTACATCTAACGAATGATATACTTTCTCCTGAGTAAGGTGTACGCATAATATCATTTTAGTGGTTGCTAATGAAGGTGTTCTGTTCAATAAATGTTCTTAAATGCATTATTTTTGTAAAAAATCATATCCTTTCCTAATTATTTTTCAAGCATAAGCCGTATACACCATCTTCTTGTCGTCACTTTGTGTCTGCGACGAGTTTTTGGTGCCCATTACCCCTTACATTGGTTGCCCCTAATGGTACGATTGCCCCTTATAAGACGAATAAACTTGGGTAGTTCAAAGAGAAAAGCAGAGCAGATAAGTTTTAGAAAATATTCTCGTTGTGATGCATGACGTGTCACTAATATAAATTCAATTTATCCTCTTCATGTGAAAACCTGCTTAATGTCAATTACGACCAACAAAGGCTCAGATAAGCCTGCCTGCGCAGTCTGAACAGCATCCATTATTATTCTTCTTTGATAGCAGGATATCTACTGATGTTAAAGCCAGCCATAACATGCTAAAACAAGAATGTCAATGATGCAGCTTGTTTCTGTGGCTGAGGACGCTGGTTTGAATTTTACCTGATCAGCCTAGAAATCCCTAAGACGCATTTTCGCATGGTATGGCTCAATTCAAAGTTATAATGAGGAGCGCAGTGACTAATTGGTGAGCTAGAGGGGTTCGAGCCTCAGCAAAGGCGCTGCGGTGTGGCTTCAAACAAATACTTGATTAATTGCTTGGTACTGGTTCAATCAGATTTTGAGATCAACGTAGTTTTGAATAGTATTATAATTGTGCGTGTGAGGTGTGGGGGTGGGTGGAGGGGTTTGCCATTGAATGGGGATGTTTGGTCATTTTAGGCGCTCATTAAGGTTAAGGTAAGATAGGAATACTTTGGGGAAGGGGGTAAGCTATATTTCGTACGTGTGTGTGTGCGGTGGGATGCGTGCTAGAAATGTATAGATGAGGGGAACTAGTACTGTAGACGGAAACTTATGAATATAGCCCCCTTTCCTCCACCACCCCAACCAATGTGCAAGTTTTCACTTGGTGATTTTCTTTATTTATTCTTTTTTGCTGGGGGCGAGAGGGGTGTGTGGGTTGTTTCTAAATGGATTTTTTTTGGTGGGGGGAGGTCATGTTTGGTCCACTCTTAGGCTAAGGCTAAGACTGGGAATAGTTTCTGGGGTGGGGTATGCTCAAATTTAAATGTTTTTGGGACATGTTTGATACATCTATCTTGAGGAAGGGGTGTGGAGCAAAGTAGTCAGTGGATTGTAAGCCAACCAGATAATTTAGCTAGAAAACAATGAACATAGACGCCCCCCCCCCTCACACCTTCCACTGGCAGTGTGGGTCATTATCGGGTGGTGGTGTATCCCAAGCGATTTTGCTACGTAACTTGGTATTTTAACATGCAAGGATTTGAACAGAGCTAAATAATGCAATTGCAGCGAATCTGAGTGCACCACCATAACCAAACTTTTCCTATACCCCAACTCCTCTGCTAGCACTTGCCTAGGGCTACAGTTTTGTTTATATTTTCCCCCGGTCTGCTTAAACATCACCTCATACATCTAGGAGCTGCCGTGGTGTAGCGATGAAGGGGGGGGTCGCAGGTTAGATCCCCGGCTTCACTAGTCTGTCGGGTGAGAATTCATGCCTGGGTCTAGTCTCCATATGACCGTTGTTGTTGGTGGGACGTTTTAAACATTGCGCATACATCTATTAAAGGGACATGTGTTGTTGTTTTGTTATAAGAAGGACATCATGCTGTCCCTTTCTGACAAGATCAGGCAAATGTTGTTGAAACGTTCAATTCTACTTCAATCTTAATTCGGGAGAATAGTGGTTCAGTGGTAGAGTGCTTGACTTGAAACTGAGGGGCCGTAGGTTCGAGCCTCACCAGCGTCACTGCGTTGTGTTCTTTGAGCAAGACACATTTATCCTAGATTAGTACTGGTTCAACCCAGGAAGACCCATCCCTGTTTAACTGAAAGATTGTTGATGGGACGTAAAGAATCAAATCAAACAAAATCAAACAAAAATCGATTTTGATTCCTATATCGATAATCCTTATTTCGAACAAATTGCCCTTTTGGTATGCGCGAGGTCTTCGTCCCCGCTGAGTCAACCATCAAAATATATTTCAAAGCAACTCGCCGTTTACAGAGTTGTGAAAACTTGCATTTTCTACCCCCGCACCTAATGAGTCATCCTTAAGCCTGGTGCCGTTTCGACCATGAATGCAGTACTATTTTCCAAAGTGTGAACGTGCTGGATTATTAAGGAATGGATAGAAGTGCTCTTTGAATCAAAAAGTGTAATATCTTCTTTCTGCGCATGTGTACGAAAAATGCTAAGATACTTAACGTTTGTCATTGGAAAGTTGAAACATGTCTTTCAGTTCAGTTTTAGATGCTTCTCTCTCACACCTCTCCATTGATCCAAGATAGCATTGGGACAATGAAATGTCGCTACATACATACACAACATATGTAGAACACATCTTAGGTCACAAGTCGCATAGCTTAGCATTGTTTGTACGCATGCGCAGAAAGAAGACGTTTAACGTTTGGATTCTGATCATTATTTCAAAGGAGATGTTTTAAAATTCTTATAAAGGTAAAGAAACACCCTGGTTGTCATGTCTTTGATGTGTAGTGTTTTCGCTAGTTTGGAACCAGATCATTTAGTAGTTAATTCTTCTAAATTATTTTGAATTCTAATCACATGGTTGCTCTCGTAATGGTTTCAAACCATGCGGTACTACTGTCCTAATTTACTCTTCTTTAAACAAAGAGCAACAGATAACAGTCTCAAAAGCATTTTATTCTTTGCAGAAGGCTTTAAAGATGAGATGATTAATTTTAAGTGCATATCATGAGGGTATCAATAGGGTTTACTTATTAACGAAGTATGGCCCTGAAATTTAACGGTTAGCAAAATTTATGGTAAATTTAACCAATAGCGGAATGAGAGCTTCTAGTGGTTAGCGAATTAAGGCATAAAATATAATGATAAGCGATTTGGGGGCAAAGAAATACCAAATAGCAATGTTGCGTTTAATCAGTTAACGAACTTGATGGAAAAACGCTATTCTGCTATTCCACCTTGTAAATGCCTCCAGGCAGGCTACTGATTTTTGGGCCTAAAATTTACTGATTTCTGGGGCCAAAATTTAACTGATATAAGCGATTTTGGGACCTCAATTTTACTAGTTGGCGATTTATGGGCATAACTTTACAAATAAGCGATCTATGGTGCCCAAATTTTACTGTTTAGCGATTTCAAAGGTACCCAATTGAGACCCTCTATCATGTATGGATAATGTGCAAGCGCTAGACCAAGAATGTTCTAGCAGACACTTAAGAGTAATCTGTTGTCTATCAGATGAAGGGCGTTTACCATACTGGCTCGTTAGGGTTAACTGACTCGTAAGGGGGAGTCAATGTCGTAAGTGTTGATTTTTTTCTATTTAGTCTATGTCAACATTTTAAACCCGATTTTGACTGAACGCTATTAAGGCATAAAAGAAAAATTAGGTAAAAGTATATTTATATCACATAACCTGCCAGTAAATATGTTAAAAAGCCCCTAAACCATTTTTATTTAAGATCAAAACCACAAAATCAACACACCCTCGTCCAGGAGAAATAAATTTTTAGACTAACTACTCGGTTTCCACTTCCGCTATTGCTTCCCATTACACAAAAATGAGAACTATTGGGAATAGCATTGCCTGATTTCTGAATATTAATCTGCAGACATTGAAATAAATGTAGAAGTCGCTAACTTACATGTTTTGCTTGTTTTATTTTCATGCCGTCACTCATATCTGGACGCTCTCGTAAGGCTACCGTTTGCATAACTTTTGATCGCCCCTTACGACATTACCACCCGTGGACTTATGCATTTCCACTGTTCATTAACCTAAGCTTGGTGAAATATTGACGCAAAAAAAATCATAATGGACGCAGAAACAACTAATTTACCTACTCGCAAGTTAAAACCAGTGAATGCATACATATATGGAACAAGAAATAACTTTTTAAAAAAAATATTTGGCTGTATTTCGTGAAATATACTTTTGGTACATGTTTTTTACACTTGTAAACTGGTGAAATGCCATCATGCGGCATTTATCATTGTATGCACTGTTTGTTAAGGTAATAAAGATCTCAGGACAAAAAATATAATATTTAGTAGCAGACGAAAAAAATAGATTCCAGTTACTGCTGACATCACACCTCTTAAATAAAGTCCAAAGTAAGTCTCCTTTGACGGACAAATCGTAATGTATGGTGTAACTGAAAAATGTCTATTAATTGATGGACCTTGAAGGGCAATCCGACAACTGCGGATAGATCATTAAGACGGGTTACTGTAGAACGACATGGAATAATTTTTTTCCCATCAAATTCGCTAGCCGTTGAAACGCCCCATTCCACTATTAATTTTAGGGCCATTAGTTGCTATTCAATAAATCCTATTGACACCCTCATTTTGTACTTGTCGCATTTACGACCACCAAAGACACAGTCTCACCAGGCACAAATCTGTTCATTTGGTGTTGTTATTTCTTTTATCAATTATGTCTAAATTACTTTACAATGGATGGAGGGTGGGGCGGGGTCCAATTTGTCTATTTTAAAGGAAGCTCAAAATATTATATAGGCCGGTTCATTTTTTCCTGGGGGTAGGGGTCCACTTGCTTATTCCTATGGAAACCTATACATCTTATGATTTTCCATGTCAGGAGTTTCTGTCGAGCCCACCCCTCTGGATGATACTGTTTTAGTGGCTACTCCTTGGCTGTAACCAGTATTGGTTTGGGTTGGTTTATGTTTTTCATTTAATATCCCAGGGGCACCCGACTGCCAGGCTCAACTGACATTCTTCCTGGGTTTAAAGCCTCTTGGAACACGCGGCCTTGGCTTTAAGTATGATCCGACAGACAAGGAAAACTATTCACTATACACAATACCGCGGCGGCTACATTAAAAACATTTAACCTATTATATTATTAATAACTATGATTTTTCAAATATATATGAGTTGACTGAGATGACGCCTTTTATTCTCATTTCGAGTGAAATTTCTTTTTTTTTCATATAGGTAAACAGTCAATTGAGATGTAGAAAAATATACTTTATAAATGCATCAGCTCTACAACATGAAAAAATAGATATACGATATATATGTCAGCTTGATAATAAAGGGAGGTAAAGTTCGTCAAGACAAGTATGGGTATCCTGACCCAGTAAATACATAAAATGAGCTATGACAAGATTTTTGTTTGTTTGATTTGATTCTTTACGTCCCATCAACAATATTTCAGTTATAAAGGGACTGATCTTCCTGGGTTGAACCAGTACTTAGCTAGGATTAATGTGTCTTGCTCAAGGATACAACGCAGTGACTCCGGTGAGGCTCTAACCCGTGGCCCCTCGGTCTCGAGTCAAGCACTCTTCCATTGAGCCACTGCGCTCCCAGCTGTGACATGATATTTCCATCAATGTGATATGTGCGATAAGAGAGGCTCAGACCAGCCTGCGCAGTCTGAGGCCCCCCAGGGGGGTCTGTGCTCCCTTGATCCCTGAAAATAATGCATTGATCTCCCCAGATCCCTGAAAATAATTGCCTCGGCTCCCTAAAAGTGTTTTCCCTTTGCTCCCCAAATCCCTAAAAATAGACCAGCATTTCCTCAGATCCCCAAAAGTATAAGTCATTTCTCCCTAAAATGTATTTTTCTTTTAGTAGGATTAAAATCACATACTTAAAAACTATGAAGCTATACAAGAGCACATGACTTAATGATACTTGAATATTTTGCCTTTTACATGTAAAGACAGGGCTAAGTCATAGATTACATGACCTATTATTATTTCAATGAAATGCATGGTATACGGCTCAAAGTATGAGGCCATTCCTTAAAATGTTGTTGCTGTACCTGGTAGAGTGGGCATGGCGGAATGCTCTCTAGATTTGATTTTTTTAATTAGAGACAGAGCATTTGTTTTTCTGGTTGGGGGGCAGGGGGCTGATTTTTTCCTACAGCTTAAACTAGATTCTTTTTATAGACAAAGTGAAATTATTTTTTGTAATAAAATTTTCTACAATTGCTATTAGACCCCTATACACTTGTTTAACTTCAGTTTCATCAAATAAGTATATATATGATCAGCATTCTTGTTTCTTTATAAAAAATGAGCTTATTATCTAAAAAGAGGATTACATAGCAGGTGCATAGGTAGCACTGTAACAATACGCAGCCAGACTCGTGCTAGGGGGTTCCGGGGGCATGCTCCCCGGAATTTTTTTTATAAAAATGGTGCGATCTGGTGCAATCTGGGCGTTCCACAGTATGCTATTACCAAGCTAAAAATAAATAATTTTAAGGTTAATAAATGAACAACAAAAAAAAGTTAATTGCCATATTTCCCCCTGATGAAAATCCAGATATACATGTTAAATGAAAATAAGTAAATTTAGGTCTTAAAAAATCAAACAAAATGGAGGTTTTTCCTTTATTTTTTTTTTTTTGCTTTTTGGCAGGGCCTCCCTAGATCCCAAAAACTATGAGCTTGCTCCCCAGCTCCCCTAAAATAATAACCAGTGCTCCCTAGATCCCTGAAAATAAATAGCCATTCTTCCCAGATCCCCAAAACCCCTGGAGGCCCAGTCTGGTCAGAGCCTTTGACAGCTGCCTAGGCTTAAAATGAGACTACACAGGCTCATCTGAGTCTATTCATGTCAAAATGCCACATTGTTGGTAATCATGTGTTGTGGCTCATATATTGTTGTGTCCAAGCTTGTCCGGATGTGAAGCGGGAATGAATGAATGACCCAGTAATAGATCTACATATGTTGTTTGTGTCCGAGCTTGGCAGGACGGTACGAAGTTTTCTCAAGCTTCGGTGTCACAGCCTTGTGTCTTTGAGGAAGACACATTTATCCTTCAACCCAGGAAGACCCGTCCAAACGTAACTGAAAGATTGTTGACTGGGACGTAAAGAATCAAATCAATCAAAAAAATACATAGGGGTAATTTCTAGGTAAAAGAAATCATCCATGACACCGTTTGCAACGAGTGGTACTTGTTTGGGAGAAATTATTTATTTCCGATAATTCTGTGCGCCCTCTGGCGTCAAAAACTTAGCATTTCACCTTTGTATTATGACAATCCAGTCCTGCCTCTTGACAACCTAGTTCTGCCTATTTACAACCTAGTTCCCCGCCTAGTTCTGCCTTTTGAAAACCGAGAAATGACATAATCTGAATCTAAATACGAATGAAACGACTACTAATTGACAATTTGCATGATATAATGACACAATTTACAAAGTAAAATGAGATTACCAACATACAAAAACAAACTTGTATGCATAGAGTATCGGCGGAAATTTTATTCCATATTTGGCCAGCTAAACCCCTGTTTGAAACTTTTAACCTTAGTTTGAGTAATGATTGTAATAATTAAGATTTCCAAACCTAGGTTTAAAGAATTAATGTGCACTTAGCTTGCATATATACAGTATGCAAGTATGTTAGTTTCCGAAATTTGATGAACGCATTTTGAAGAAATGATCAGCCATGTATGCCTATTTTTTTACCTTTTTACATTTTCTACAAAGTTCAGCTTGACATCAATAACCCTGGTTACCATGGTAACCGGATGTCATCGGTATCCTGTATCGGTATTCTGTATGGTGCTTGATTGTATCGATTCCTGATCTTTGCCCTTTTACTTACTTATATAGATAAGATAACATGCTCAATTTCAATGAAAGGTTTTTACCTTATAAAACATTTTAATCAGGGTCATCATATTCAGCAGCTCATAACTCTTACAATTTCTGTGATATAAGGTAATTATTTGCATATTTGAATTTGCCAGTTTATTGCTTTTTAGAGTCTCATAGTATTGTGATCTGAAATACGCATGAAAAATTATCAAATGAAGTATTAATAAAAATCAATAATTTTTAGGGTATAGTTCACGAATATAACGTATACATCATGAAGTAATGTAAGTAACGCAATTCAGCTGAAATAAAACACTTTAAGAAGCCATCTCGCAATAAAATGATCACATAAAAGCTTAAACACAAGAATGGAACTATGTCTAAGAGTACGTTAGCATTGGCACCAAAATGTAAGGTAACATTTTAGGATAACGTATGTAATTTTGATGATACAGGGTAACGCGACACTCCTCAGAGGGCTTACATGTCTCATTTTGTGGTATATATATTGTTGTATCAGGAAATCATTGTGGCCAAAATTCCCCTGAGGGGGAGCAGGATCTACAGCCATCCCAAGGCATATTCTTCTCCCTTCCGCTGATTTATGAAGGCATCAGTTTCAAGCGAAAGTACGTGCTCGAAGTAGTATTGGTTAACCGCTTTGTCAAGCTTGTCCAGGAAAAAGGTGTGATTAGGTGAACTATCCATCCCGAGATTACCAGTA
Source organism: Loripinus fragilis (assembly GCA_964019695.1). Taxonomy (NCBI): domain Eukaryota; kingdom Metazoa; phylum Mollusca; class Bivalvia; order Lucinida; family Lucinidae; genus Loripinus; species Loripinus fragilis. The sequence continues at coordinate 48,302,879 of OZ026529.1, forward strand.
TCTGTATGGGATGTTAATATCGAAGAAACAACCGGGCAAAGAAAAATATCTGGGAGAGCGTCATGTTTAAAAGGATACATTTCTTAAAATGTGTGTTGATAGTTCTATTGAGTTGTTACTCTTGCAGGAAACTTACAAAATACAAAATTATGTATGACATCAGTGAACATTAGAATATAAGAGAAAGGCTCCAGACACTATTTTATTTAGGATTGAGGCCAGAGGTCAAGGTCAAGAACACAGTGATCAACAACAGTACGCGACACTCCCCAACCCCAAAGTGCATCATCAAACCAAATTTGGGATTTCTATTTCAAATAATATAGGAGATATGACCGGACAATATTTGTCTAGAACTGAGGCCAGAGACGTAGGTCACATTAAATTTGGGATTCCTATCTATGAATCTATAGGAGATATGCTCCAGTCACAATTTTTTTTAGAATTGAGGCCCTACGGAGGTCACCGTGATCCGAAAATAGTTTGCGTCACTCTGCTAGCCCAAGGTATACCTTCACACCAAATTTAAGATTTCTACCTCATAATAATTCGAGATATGCTCTGGTCTCCTTTTTCTAGAACTGAGGCCAGATTCTATGTTGAGGTCACAGTGATCCGAAAACAGTACATGACACTCCGATACCGTGAGGTGTATCTTCACACCAAATTTAGGATTGGAAATAGGAAATTCAAGTAAAACATTTTGGCAAGTCATGGGATGATTTATTGGAAAAACTGGCACATCAATTAATATACCACCACTACATAAACAAGATAATACTCTCGCATTTTCTGACTTTGAAAAAGCCCAAGAACTTAATTCCTATTTTGCTTCCATCTCTACTATTGATGACACCAATACCGACTAACCATATTTTGAAAAACGTTGTAATGTAGATTTTACACAAATAAGAATTACTGAATCTGAAGTGGTTGGTGTTTTAAAAATACTTAAACTCAATAAGGCAACAGGTCCAGATGGAATAAGCAATAGGATGCTAAAATTAACCCATAGTACTGTTTCCTATCCTCTAACTAAACTCTTTAATTTATCTTTAAAAACTCATACATACCCAGATTTATGGAAAATGCACATGTGATGCCACTTTTTAAAAAAGGGGAAAAGTCGTTTTGTTGTAACTATAGACCAGTTTCATTAACAAGCAATGTTGGCAAGTCGTTCGAACGAATTGTTTTCAAGCATATGTACAATCACATTTTTGAAAATGAACTATTATATAAATATCAATCAGGGTTCCTGCCTGGTCATTCTACTGTTCACCATTTAACTGAGCTTGTACATAATACGTGCCTGTCTCTTAAGAACCATGAAGCTAATTGTCAGGTCTTTTGTGATATATCTAAAGCTTTTGACCGGGTTTGGCATAGGGGATTAATACATAAATTAGAAAAATATGGCATAAAAGGTGACATATTAATGTGGATTAAAAGCTATTTAGCATCTAGAAAACAGAGGATGTTTGTAAATGGAGTCTTGTCTGATGAACTGCCATTGAATGCAGGAGTTCCTCAAGGATCTGTTCTTGGTTCATTATTATTTTTGATATATATTAACTATATTGCAGACAAATTGTTAGGAAAAACGCGTTTATATGCAGATTACACTTCTCTCAGTTACTCATCCTCTGAGTTAGCTCAAATAGAAATTGTACTAAATGAAGATTTAAAAACATTGAAAGAAAGGGCACTTAAATGACTAATAAATTTTAATCCTGCAAAAACAGAAGTTATACTTGCTTCTAACATTTTTCATGATTATGACTTACGGTTGACTTACGACGACGCTGTCTTAAATATTGTAGAAACTCACAAACACTTGGCTATCTATCTCTCAGCCAACAATAAATAGACCAAGCATATTGATTCAATAATAAGGTCTGCTTCTATGCAAGTTTCATACCTGAGGAAATTAAAATACAAATTGTCTAAAGATACACTTAATAAATTGTATTGCACATATATAAGACCCTTACTAGAATATGGATCTGAAGTTTGGGACGGCTGTTCAATCAATGACACCAATCAATTAGAGCAGATACAGCTTAATGCAGCTCGCATAGTTACAGGGCTTCCAATTTTCGCTTCTTTGCGCTCTCTATACTTTGAAACTGGATGGGAAAATTTGGCGGACAGAAGACAAATTAGGAAGTTAACCTTAATGTACAAAATTGTAAATGGAGATGCTCCTTCGTATCTTATCGATTTATTGCCAAATAGAGTAAATAACATAACTGCTTATAACCTGAGAAATAGTAACGATTTTGAAATTCCATTTTCTAGACTTTGCTCATACGAAAATTCCTACTTCCCGTCCACTTTAAAGCTATGGAATGAATTAGATCCACTAGATCGTACACTTCCAACAATATCACAATTCTAATCAAATATCAAGACAATACCAGATAAAATACCTGATTATACAAACGTAGGAGAACGTAAATACAATATAATGTTGACTCGCATCAGACATAGAAGTAGTAGCCTAAAAGCCGATCTTAATGGTGTGAATATCATTCCAAGTCCTGCATGTAGTTGTGGAACTCCTGTCGAAAATGCAGACCACTATTTTTCAGCGGGAGCTGTCTATAATCGACTTTACTCTAAATTATCCACCAATCAGAAACAATCTTACATCTGCAAGTCTGCTATCTATGCTCATTGAAACGGACTATCTAAATTATCCACCAATCCGAAACAATCTTACATCTGCAAGTCTGCTATCTATGATCA